>JAKWJD010001763.1:4749495-5106995 GCA_027705065.1 Solanum peruvianum
TTAATGAATTAAATTAGTCTATATTAAAATAAGACTTTAATAACATGTCATGACAACTAGGAGATATTGATGTTTTTGAATTGTCAAGTACTCTCTCTGTCCCTTTTTACTTGTCCACTTTTGAACTGGCACACCTATTAAAAAACAATTAATAACGTAGTGAGTTTACCATTTTATCCCTGTTAATTATGAAGTGGATGAAAAATTCTACATTTTTAAAAGTAATTAGTCATTTAATTGTGGGTATAATAGGTAAAAGAAAATTGTCCTTTCTTGATTTATCAAAATGGACAAGTAATTAGGGACAATTATAAAAGGAAAAGTGGACAAGTAATTAGGGACGGAGTTAGTATATTTGGAGGAAATTAGTGATAGTTGGGTAATATTTTAATCCTAAATAGAACATAAATGATATTTTAAGACAATTCCTTAACTTGGGTGATCATTTGGAAAATTAACTCTACAATTATCATCGATCTCTTTTTTGTTAAAAAAAAAAAAGCATTGTGCTACAAGTCTAAAATACTTATCTTCTTTTTTAATAATACAATAATTAACTATTTTGATAGAAATAGAATCTCTAAATTACCCACTAATATGTCTCGAAACTTTGACCAAAATATATAGGAAAAATATACAAGTACCTCTTTAATCTATGTCTGAAATCTCAGAGACAAACTTATACTATATTAAGGTCATATTACCCCCTGAATTTATTTTATAAGTAATTTTCTATCCTCTTCGGTCTATGTTGCACTAGTTTGAAGAAAAAAGTCAGCCAGCATTGGGCTGACAAGATAGTGTCACGTAGACAAAAAAGGGTAGAAAATTATTAATAAAATAAGTTTAGGGGGTAATAAGACCTTAATATAGTATAAGTTTGTCTCTGAGATTTCAGGCATACATTGAGGGGGTACTCATGTATTATCCCAAATATATATCTTAATTTATTATGTGAAAACTAACATTATATGAATATTTGGTCTATCATTTTAAAGATTTTTCTTCTTTATATAAAATATGTTTAAACTTAAGATTTGACGAATTCGATTGCTTTTCATTTCTCTTTTCTTCATTTTTTTCAAGTATTTTTTTGGATACGAGACATATAGGCTATAGCATTGGTGAAAATTAGTGGCTAGAACTTATTGATTAAACCAGATTATAATCATAATTTAGATAACTAATATTTCATTTTTAGTAATGTCACAATCATATATATTATCATGCTCATAATTATATTATTAAATCCTCTCTTTTTTTTTCTAATTTTTTTTAACCTGCGAATAACTTTTTTTGCTAATAGTTCTCTGTAATAACTAATTTTTAAGAGAAAGTTCCAACGATAATTGCAAACAAGATTAACTCGATTTAAAAAAAAAAAAAAGAGAAAGGCAAAAAAAGATTAGAATAGAGAGAAAAAAACTATCTATATATATATATATATCATATATATATATATATATATAATATGGGAAAATAATATATTAAAATGATTGTGGCACTATGATTTTTTTTAATGAAAAACTATCATCTAAATCATGATTAAAATTTTGTGTAAATCCATTAAATCTTAGCCACTAATTTTCACTTATAAGCTATCATGTGTCTCTGATCTAAGAAAATAAATTAAAGAAAATAAAAAGAAGAGAAAGGTAAAAAAGGATTAGAATAGGAGAGAAAAAAACTATAACATATATATAGGAAATAATATATTAAAATGATTACGGCACTATGATTTTTTTAATGAAAAATTAATCATCTAAATCATGATTAAAATTTTGTGCAAATCCATTAAATCTTAGCCGCTAATTTTCACTTATAAGCTATCATATGTCTCTGATCTAAGAAAATAAATTGAAGAAATGAAAAGGAGTCGAATCGATTAAGTACACGCATCCTTTATATGTTTAGAATCTTATTAATTAAGATACAAAATCAATTAAGAAAAAAAATTATTTTGAGGATTTGCATATATTCTCTTTTTGAGATTTCAAAGAGGAAATAACATTAAATGCATTATTTAAGATATTGACTATTACGATGGAAGCAAATTTAGAAATCATTTTAAAAAATGGATAGTTATATTTATAATTGGAAAAAGAATTAAAATAGTTTGACTTTTACAAGAATACTTAAATACTATGATACTATGGTGTGTTACCAATTAATACTATTTATTATATATATGCACATTGAATCAACTCATATTTATAAAAACAAAAGATGAGGACATCAATTAGCTTATTAATCTTTTTTCTTCCCTACATATTTTTATCAAGTGTTGATCTTTTTGGTGAAAATTTAAGAGTATATGCTATCACTCCATTAATTCAAAAAGCTTGTGATACATGTAATATACCAAAGTTTTGTTATGATGTTTTGGGAAATGATCCAGCGGCCCAATTTTCAAGTACCAAGTTCAATATCGAAGCTGCTACAATTCAATTGGCATATTCAAATTATACGAATATTCACAGAAAGGTTTCAATAATTACTTCAAAAGAAACAAATCGAGAATATAAACAAGTTTATAGAAAGTGTCTTCATGAGTACGTAATTATGAAAGTATATTTCCAGGGTTTTATTAATACCTTACTCTTTCGAAGTAATAACTTCGTTCGAGAGGTTAAAGACGCAGCGGATCATCTAACTAATTGTATGATTTTTTTTTACGACTCTCCAAATATTCCAAATCCTATTGCTCAAGATAATGATAGTCTTCTTTCATTCTTTGATCTTCTTAGGAGTATGCATTATAACCTTTGAGTTCATGAATTTGAAGTGTGTATGTTCTTCAAATTCACAAATTTAATCATGAAACTTTATTTAGTAAAAAAAAGTATATTTGTCAATTTTGACCCTTTTCCTTTGTTTATATTTTTAAAGTGTGACTCAATATGATTGAATTTTTTTTCTTTATGTACCTAAATGTCCTAGCAAACTCCACTATGTTGTAATAGGATTTATTTATTTTGAAGAATTATTAACTTGTTTTGTAATATAAAGTGTGATTAAGTTTCGAATTTGGTTGATTCGGACATCCGATTCCTATCCATCTCTCCTCTTTTCATTTTTTTAAAAGTTTTTTTGCTTGGATTCGAGACAGATGACAATGGTGAAAATTAATTCTAAATTTATTGATTAAAATAAGATCTTAATTAGGGAAAATAACAGAAATTTCACTTTTAAATTCTTTTATTACCATTATTTCCTATTAATTTTACAAATTCTCAAAATTCCTCATTTTTGCGCATCATATTAATGTATTAGCGCATCATATTAATATATCTTGCACATAATATTAATGTATAATGTATAAAATGTACATCAAATTAGTGTATCATGTATAAAATATAATGTATCTTACTTAACGATTAGTGTATCTCGCACATTAAATTAATGAATCAACGCTTATATTATTGTATCAATTTGAGGGATTTCTGTAATACAAACTTATAAGTGACAAATGGTTATTTTGCTTTAAAAGTATGTGATTTATGTCTTGTCCAAATTGTGATTCAAATAATTAATATTTCATTAATTCCACAATCATATATCTTTTCATGTTCATAAAATTTATTGATTAAAACAAGAATTTGGTTGATTCGAACATCCAATTCTTCCTTTGTCTTTTTCTAAAAAATAAAATTCTATGCGAGTAATTTTTCCTTATTGTTCTGTGTGATAATTAGTTTTAAAGAGAGTTCCAAAGATTATTGCAGTGTAGGATTAACTCTCCTTTTTTTAAAAAAAAATAATAATAAAAATACTTGCAAGGAAAAAATATATAAAAAAGAAAAAAAAAATAATAATAAAATAAATAAAATAATATATATATATATATATATATATATATATATATATATATATATATATATATTAGCAACTAATTTTCACTTATGTAGTGTGTTTTCCATCTAAGTAACTTGAAGAAATTAATTCTCACTTATATAGTGTGTTTTCCATCTAAATAACTTGAAGAAAATGAAGAGGAGTCAGATTCAATAAATACATTCATTCTCCACATACTTTATTAGTTGGATATAAGATTAGAATTTTAAATAATTAAGAGAAAATTGTTTTAACGATTTGCATATATCCTCTTAGTGAGATCTCAAACGGGATTTTAAAAAATTAAATGCATGTTTAAGATATTGATTATTGATGGAATTAGATTATTATACTATCTCAATTTATTTTTACTTGTCCATTATAATATTTTGAAATATCCGATAATATTTGTCTTGTTTATAAAATTAAATAAATAATTGATCCTTTTATATTTATTTTATCTTTGCTATCAATTTTTTTTTTAATATTTAAATAACTTATATTTAATAAGAATGATTTGATAAAATTACCCTTATTATTGACTGCTTCTTAATTTTGTGTCAAACATAAAAAATGGAAAACTATTATTGCACAAGAAAGAATTAAGTATAACTTCATAGAGTATATATTATTAATTTCATAAGTCGTAAAAAATTTAAAATAGTTTGACTTTTTCAAGAAAATTTATGTATTATGTTGAACAAAGTGAGATATAAAATCAACTCATATTAATAATTTCAAACAAAAAAAATTTAGGATAAAACAAAATGAGACATAAAATAAAAGTTGGGGAGATCAATTAGCATATTAATCTTCTTCCTTCCCTACATTTTTCTATCTAGTGTTGATTTTTTTGGTGAAAAACTAAAAGTATATGATATAACCCTAATAATTAAAAAAGCTTGTGATTCATCTAATATATCAATATTTTGCTATGATGTTTTGGAAAATATTGATGTGGCTCAATTTTCAATCTAGAATATGTGTTGATTCAAATGGCATATTCAAATATCAAATCCCTTTGCTCAAGATAATGATAATCTTCTTTCCTTCTTTGATCTAATTAGGAGTAATTATTACAACCTTTGAGTTCATGAATATTTGAAGCATAATTGTATTATTCACAAATTTTGTTCATGGACTTTAATTAGTAAAAATTATGTTTGAAGATTATTTTTGACTCTGTTTTAATATGTTTTTTATTTCTCAACTGTGACTCAAATGTCCTAGCAAATTCCAGTAGGGCAGTTTAAAATCGAACAAAAATCGATATTTCGAGTTAAAAAAATTATTGATTTATCAATAATGAGTTATTGGTTTAGCGGTTTTAGATAACGATTTAATTTTTTTTGTTATCGAATTATTGGTTCTTAACGATTTGAGGATTTTTCTTAATGGGTAAACCGATAATTGGATAGTAAATTAAATAATCATATTTATACTACTTTGTATATAAAGTCCTTTGACATAGAGTTTACTTTCATACTTTTTATTTCTTGCTATCTCATAATCTTGGTTATTCTACAATATAAAAGTGTTTGCTTTTGAGTAAAATGCAACTTGTGAACTCATGGACATGATTCATTCGATTTGTCAACAAGAGATTTTTTATAAATTTATTTTTGTCAAATCTTAACGGTTAACTCGATAACCGAAATGATAAAAATCAATAATCGACAAATCAATAACCATCGATAAACCAATATCTTAATGGTTCTATAATGATTTTGAATCTCTACAAACCGATAATCAATAAATCAAACCAATATACTTCAAAACCAAACCAAATCAACTGATATGCAGCCTTAAATTCCAGTATGTTATTATAGAAAAAGATCCTTCTGCCTTCTTTAATCATATATATAAAAGAAATTGGGGAGAATGATTTGAGGGAGTTTGTTCAACATGCAATACCATTGAGATGAGTGAGTATTTATTTTGTACATTTTATAAATATTTTATCCATTTCAAAATAAATCTTGAAAAAAAAACTCAAAATAAATATTATGTTAGAAATTTTAGAGAAAAAAATAATATTTTCTTTGTCCTATATTAATCGTCCATATTACTACCATCTCAAATTATTTGTTCACTTATCTTAGGGTTTCTATTCATATGCATAGTGCCACTCTAGCTATTATCCATCTTAGTGATATTTTCTTAGAAATAGGGTAAAATGAAAAGTGAACAATCAACTATATGAGATTATTTTTAATTATATCCTTTTATTAAAAAATATATTTTTATGGTGTTTAATTTTTTTAAATATCTAACGAACAAAAGCAACCTAGTAAATGTTGGTGTATATATTACTATTATAATAAATAATGGTTGAAAATTAAAATAACAAAAATAAATAAAAAATATATTTAGTTTGAGGTGCGAATATCTTGCTTCACGCTCACTTAAAGAAGATTCAAATTTTTTGAGACATAATTTATATCAATTCAATGGTCATACTCTTAATTTGTCCCGTCTACTCTCTATGATATAACAATCAAACAATGTCGTATGATTCAGATAACTTTGATTAGTTAAAGAATTTAATGCTTTCAACCTTTTTTTTTCCACTATACTAACTCAGTACACAAGAGCTATAATATATATTTTTTCACACTTCTCAATTTATTTATTTTTGCATACTTCTCTTGTACACAAAATAATATAAAATTATCATCATTTATGGTGAGAAAATCTTTATTGTAATGAATAGAAAGAACAAAACATAATAAGATAAAATAACAGACGAATAAAATATTTAAAAATTACAAAAAATATTAAAAATTAATGATTACATCCTGCCACAAACTAATAAGAATAAAAGGAGCATATGATATCATCAGTGAACAAAACATATACTGCACAATAGCAGCACTTAGATACACCCTCAACGAAAGCACATTCTTGATTTTGTAGAAGATGTAAATATTTTATAAATATTAAAATGTCACATTAATAGTAAATTATATCTTGTTTTTGTTATTTTTTTTTAAAGTAAACATAAATAATCTAAAACAATACTTATTTTGAGAAAGAAAAGGCCCATTAGAAATAATTAAAGTGTTCATACATTTCATAAAATAAGATTTTGAAAAGTAAAATATATGAAAATTTGAAAACATTATATTGTATTGTATTTTATTGAATGTACTCTAATATAGTTTATAATATTTTTGATTGTTATTTAAATTTTATTGTATTATATTGTTACATTTTTTATCAGATTATGATAAAAAAAATTCATACTTTTAATGAACATCAATCACATTTTATGAGATCGTAGAAATGATACAGTATTCGGGGATCTTAAATTTCAGTATGCTAAAAGCCTAAAACAAAATTATACTCCTTCCGTTTTAAAAAGATTAATCTAGTTTGACTTGGAATGGAGTTTAAGAAAAGAGAGAAATTCTTTTAATTTTATAGTTCTAATTTAAAGTAATGTCAAATTTACCAAAATATCTTTAAATCTTGTGGTCTTAAACATGTCATGTTGAAAATTAAAGTTAAAGTATTGCCAAAAAAAAAAGGGCAACTTTCACATATAGCAAACAAAAATTCATATTTGTATGCTATAGCAAACTTTGCATAATTGCGCTCCATAGCAAACATAAAACTGTATAATTCGCTATATATATACAAGTGTATAATTCGCTGGCCTATTTCGTTGCAATTGTATAATTCGCTATCCTATTTCACTGCAATTGTATAATGCACAATTGTATAATTCACTGCCTATTTCGCTGCAATATTAAGTGTATAGCAAGAAGATATATGTTTTTCTCTCGCTTTATACAAAAACAAAAACACAATATATACACTTACGTTGTATAAAGCTAGAGAAAATTGTATTTCACTGCAATTATATAATTCGCAATTGTATAATTCGTTGACCTTTTTCTCTGCAATATTTGAAGTAAAATGTTTGTAATTGTATAATTAAGTGTATAACACGAAGATATATATTTTTGCATGTGTATATATAATTTTCTCTCGCTTTATACAAAACAGAAACATAATTATACACTTCTGTGTATAAAGCGAGAGAGGCGAGCGAGAATGGGGAGTGGCGAGCGAGATTGCTGGGAGAGAGACGTTGGCAAATTTTAGCTAAAGTTTGCTATGGAGCACAATTAAATTAAATCCTAGTTATTCCATTTATTTTAGATTATTAGTTTGCTATTATATACAATTTTCCCAAAAAAAAAAATGTGTAATTTTTTTGAAATAGACTAAAAAAAAATAGGAACATTTTTTTTTTTTTTTAAACCGAGGAAATAGTAATTCGTGTTGAACCCTTCTTCACCGTTCCCAAAGAATCAGCAATTTGATACCCAATCCAGCTACAATACTTGTCTCAGCTTAACCGATTTTTCACCAATGGCATGCCACTTATTTATTTATACCCACCCCCACGTCCGTTTACCCCCCGACCCCCCTCTCACTCTACAATCTTCTTCTTCCTCTGCCGCTTCATACTGTCGGCAAAATCTCCCAACACTCAATTTTCATTACAAAAAGGTGTTTTAATGAACCCCACTTAACAACCCATTAAGCCCCTTTTGTATATATTTATTGATATGCACTGTGTTTGATGAATTTGTAATGATGTGTATATACCCTTTTACGGGTTTTCCTTTTTTTTTTTTTTGTAATGTTTTAGTGTATTTGTGATTTTCCCCATAAAATATCAGATTGTGACTTTTCAAGAATTCATGTAATCTTGGGATTGTGTATTGGTTAGTTTATAAAATTGGATTTTTGAGCTTTTGGGATTTTTTGGTTGCAGGGTTATAATTTTTATACTGGGAGGAAGAGGGTGGGTTGTTCAATGGCGACGGAGAACAAAGTGATTTCTGGTGATAGAATGCTGGTAAAGTTCATTTTCTTAATGCTTTTTTTGGTTGTTTAGGATATGGGTTTGGCTTAACTAGTAAAGTTGCCTATTCGAGCGGTGAAAATAGCCTCTTTTGCAGAAATGCAAGATAAGTCTGCATACAATAGTCTCTTGTGCTCCGGCCTTTCCTTGGAGGCTGGAGCGGCTCTTTTTAAGGAATTTGATGGGAATCTTTTGTTTTGGATTTTTCTTTTTAACTCTTTGCTGATGATGGGACAAAATGGTTTTCTTAGTAAACAAATACAGAAACTATTTAATTAGATTGGTTATGTTGTAATGTTAGTTTATTTATAATTTTTGTTATTATATAGGTGTTTGTTCCGCCACATCCTCTGATTAAGCACTGGGTTTCAGTTCTTCGAAATGAGCAGACGCCTTGCCCTGTTTTCAGTATGTGAAGACTTTCTGTTAATATTTTTCATTCAAGTAATTATACTGCTTATATTAGCTTTTGTTTGTTAGAAATTGTACTGAACTGGTGAAGTCCGAGTCTGTCACTGAATTTGGCCAAGTGTCTTTTATGTACTGAAAATATTAAGTTGCACCATTTGAAATTTATTCCTAAACGTGAGAAGTAATTTTGTTGTCTACCTTGTCTCATTTTGGCACCTTCAGCCGTCCATAGCGTCCCACCTAACAAGAAGTATATTTTGAGGTGTACGCCGGAGTCCGGTCATGGGCAAACCATTTCAAGCTTTCCCTTTATGTGTGGTACTTGCACCTTTGTAATATGCAGCCATTTCTAATATTGTCTAATACTGTGCGGCTGTACATACATCATAATATCTACATTTATAAGTCACTCGTCTTGTGGCATATCGGCCTTAAAGACCGAATGGTCCATCTTATAGTACATTGTTAGTTTCACTACTATTGCATAGAACTTATTTCTACTCCTTTTGTTATCTTTCGATTGCATACAAAATTAAGTAACTATGTGGAGCTAGAGAAGCACCTAGAGATATGACTTCAGTCAAAGCATGTTTAGGACCTGAGAATATTTAGGCTATGTCAAATCACATTAATGTTGTACTATATCCATATCGGAAGATTCAGATTATTCTCTTTCCTGTTTAAAATGACTAATTAGGTTAATACTCATCATCAATTCATTCTGCGTGTATGATATATATTTGGCAGTCTTTTTCATAAAGTATATATCAATCTGCTGTTTTCCTTGTAGAGAATGCCATGGCTGAGCTAGGTAGATTGCTTATTTATGAAGCTTCAAGAGATTGGTTGGTGAGTTCTGATAGTGCGTTTATTGTTCTTATGTACGAGAAATTCTTTTAGTGTAATATTATGAATTCATTAAAATGTAGCAAACCTGGATGTTCGAATTGAAAATGACTTCATTTTGTTCTGATGTTTATGCAATTGAAGTAAAACAAAACCACCCTTATCTATAAGCCATATTGATGCTAATGGTTTTGTGAACAATCTTCCTTGCCAAATGTTGATTTAAATACTTCTCGTCATCAATGCAGCCTACCATCACAGGAGAGATCCAGTCACCAATGGGTATTGCATCTGTGGAATTCGTTGATCCAAGGGAACCTGTTGCAGTAAGCTTTTCTATATTCTCCATCTTTGTTGTCCAAAAATCCAGCTATTGCTTTCTAATTGACTCTTTCTTCTCCAGCCTGGTTTATCAATTTTGGTTTCTCTATGGGAACTGATTGACTAAATAACTCTGGTGGTTGTTTTTTATAATATATTTGTGAGAAGCAATCTTGCATAAAAGAGATGAAGGTATGCCATGGTCATTCATGCACCCAATTCCTTGTTTTACAGATTGTTCCCATCTTGAGAGCTGGTCTGGCTCTTGCAGAGCATGCAACATCAATTTTGCCCGCTACAAAAACATATCATTTGGGTAAGGGCCAGTTATGATCATTCTAGCATAGGAAACTAGAAATTTCTCTTTTACTAACCTGTTGGTGTGGGTATCTATCGGAGTGCAAATTATAGATAAGTTAAGGTGATTGTACTTATAATGGTGTAAAAGTCTACTATTTCATACGAGTGTCATGTACATGATACCGCTCATTTATTTGCATCCCTACCATTTAAAACAGAGTTTCATTTTCAATCACATTTAAAACTATGTCAATCTAAGTTCCAAATCAAATGTAGCATTGCATTTTGTTCTCATGATTTAATTCTTCTTTTCATTCTCAAATTAAGGAGTAAGCAGAAACGAAGAAACACTTCAGCCCTCTGTCTACTTGAACAAGTAAGTATCTTTGTTGAAGCTGGACTGTTGCTTACTATAGTATCACTTGGGGTAAAATTTGTAACTCTTTTTGTCCATTCCTTAGGTTGCCTGATAAATTTCCTGAAGGTTCTCGTGTGATTGTTGTAGATCCAATGCTTGCAACTGGTACCAATACTTCTCCCCCTATATTTCTGTAAATTTCTTATTTATGGAACTCGTGGTCCATATATCAGTTATCTATTTCTAATCTATCTAAATGCTGAGATTCTACCTGTAGTTACTTGTCCAAAGCAAGGTTGGGTCGAGCATTGCAGAATATTGACCAATAGGAGGGTCGCTCCCTGTTATTGTACTTATATTGCTTCTCTCCATCTCGCAACATAATAACAGCCAAGCACTTCCTTTAACCTAGCAAATAACTGTCAGGCTAGGCATATATTTTCCAGATCGTGCATAATCATGAGACGTGGTCCTGAACTATGCTTTCTCTATTCCAGTTATATTGTTATCTCGTTCTCTGAATTGTTTTCAGTCTTGCACTGCCATATTGCTGAAGTTCAATGAAGCTGAATCGTTAAACAATTATAGGCTCCACCTTTGTGGGCTTTAATTTGTACAGTATTTGTTGGAGTAGAGCGACTTAGTTCTTCATAACAGACACTCTTAAATTATTCAAGTAGACGATGTGTTCAGCCATTCTGCTGAAATAATGAACCACAACCAATTCCCCTCCCCTTATGAGTTGAAGCTCTAGGTTCTAATAATCAGAATGAGTAACCAAGATTGCTCAGGGGGTGTAATAACCTTTGTCCTTGTAAGTATTCAAGGCTATGCGTGTTCTTTGCGAGTCTTGTGAAGGAAGTACTTCCCCTGGAAATCCTCATTAAAGAGTCCAGATTAATTGCTACCGGACTTGGTCTATATCTTTTGTGGCAAGCATTTGTCTTTTCCTTCACTTGTTTAATGTGTGTATCTCGTAGAATGTACGGACAGAGACATGTATAATCTCATGGTAGTAGCTATAAATCGTTAAGTTTTATGCTTTTAAAGTATTTGTCACCTAATTTGTTTTCTAATCTGACTGGATTCTACATCTTCCTAGGTGGTACAATTGTTGCAGCTATCGACCTGATAAAGGAACGTGGGGTTGACAATAGTCAGATTAAAGTGGTAGGTTCCCAACATACTCATTTATATTTATTTGCTAAAATAATCGTTTGCACCATATAATTGCGACTGATATTTTACCACAAACCTTGCATGTTCAAATACAGTTTTGACATCCCTCTCTTTGGCCTCTCAAGCAGTTACAGAATTTGCTTCAAAAGTTTTCAGAAAATCTCATCTTGTACATGTATGAGAAAATGGAGTAACTCAATGAGTTTAGATCGTTAATATACTTCAATATTTTGATTGAACATTACTTCAGTGAGTGTTAGTTTTGAATTTTTGATGTCTCTAATTATGTATGCTTTCAACTCGCTGATTACATGACTTGCATCTTTCAGGTATGTGCAGTGGCTGCTCCTCCTGCTCTCACAAAGCTCAGTGAGAAGTATCCACGGTAACTAGTTTAACAACTCCAACTTTTGCATCTATCTTCTGTATTTAAATCATTTCAGTATATTTCCTGAACTCTCGTTTCTTTGTTTACCAGCTTACATGTATACGCTGGAATACTTGACCCAACTGTTAATGAGAAAGGGTAACCCATCATCGCACAACCTTTTACGTTGCTCACTTCTCTAAATAGTACTCCTGCATCATGCCATTACTGTTTTCTGTTATATAATTTTCAGGTTCATTATCCCCGGATTGGGTGATGCTGGAGACCGTAGCTTTGACACATGAAGTAAACACGAATCAGTTGATGAGTTTTCTTGCCACTTCTTACATTCTTTATAGAAGTGAAACACGCCTTGTGATGACACGAGTTGGGCGTTGACCCGCCTTCCCCCTCCCCAACCATGTTGCTTATCTTGTTTTCCACATCATTGTTTCCCAATTTTGGAACCTATGCTTGTGTTTCATTTTTGAAAGGACGTGTAACGGGTAGAGAATATTGAAGAAGTGTGAAATTGCTTGAAATGAAGGTTATAACGCCAAAGTTTTGGCGATCTCATCATTTTTCTACAGTCTTATATCTGTTCTCGGAGGTCTTTTTGAAAGAACCTCTACCACCACAAGATAGGGGTAAGATGTGCAGTGCACACGCTTTTAAGTTCAGAAACACAACTTTAAACTTCAATGTTGCAGATCGAAGTTTGATTCTGTTTTTGTAATTTTCGATTGATTTGTCCTCCAAATGATGATTTAATTTGCTTTGTATTGTTATTTGATTAGATTCTTAAATGATTCTCATGGAGTATTGAGTTTTGATGGATTGTGAGAATAGTGAAAAAAAATCATGAAAGAGACATCACATTTCACATGGATATTACAACAAAATATTTATACTTTTTTTTTTATCTGTTTATGTCTGTATGCAATTAGTCTGCTTGTTCTTTTAAAGAAAGAAAAACATGTCCAAATACCCTCTAGACTATGATCGAAATTTCAAAGACACGCCTTAACTATTCTAACATTCTACTACCTTTTGAACTTTTTTTTTTTTGTAATTTTGTACACCTTTTTGGCTTACGTGAATCCAAATATATCTCACGCGCCTCAATTATGTGGAGTCACGGAGTGTGCCACGTAAGACAAAAGGTGTATAACATTACAAAAAAATAAGATCTTAGTTTAGTTAAGGTGTGTCTCTGTGATTTTGATCATAGTACAGGAGTACTGTGCATTTTCCCTTTTAAAAAAAGAGGATAACTTTTGAAACATCGTATCAATAAACTATCGTTTCTCAAACATGGGTTTCGATGAGATAGTGAAATCTATGCATTTTCGGGATTGAGCCCCATGGAAAAAATTGTATTGGTGTATGTCGAATTTAGTTAGATTTCAATACGAGTACCAGACAATAATCTATCAGTAAGTACTAATGGAACTATTCTGCTCATCTTGTCGTTTGATACAGTTAGAATATAACTTCTCCAAACTCATATCTTTTTTATCAGCATTCGAAGTTTATATCAAATTATTAAACACAACATCGTTCATTTAGGACATCACATTATACTGTAAAATTGAATCTTTCATATAAATATATAATGACAAAACAAATTGACACCCACCCACATATATTCATCAAAAAAGAACAATAAATAAAGAAATTAACAATCAATAAAAGTATATTGTTAATCAACAAATCAAAAACCAATTCACTATACAACAATCACTAACCAAAACTCTAAAAGCTAAAATATCGTATATCAAATCGATATCGAAGCTTAAAATGTAATGAATTTTTTTGTAGATTTTGAACTGCGTATACATATATTCGTTGGCTATACGCCACCATATCCACCATCACAAGTGCAACCACCAGTACCACTAGTTTTATCACCTTGAGAACGAGGCTTGCTGCTAAGACAACAACACAAGAGACCTAATAATAATATAACTAACCATACAGAAGCTAATGATTGTACATATTTCATGTAAAATCCCATAACTATTTATTTTTTGAGACAAAATTGAAGAGAACAACTTACTTAATTAGGAAAAAATAAGGTCTAATTATGGAAATATATATAAGTTTTTCTTGGAAAAAAGATAAGGGGAAGAATGTTGGAATAGGAAAAAGGAATAATGGGATCTTTTTGAAATTTGATTTTTAAGTTAAAAGAGAGAAGGAGATAGTTTTTTTTTTTTTTTGGTTGATTGAAATAGTGGTCCATTTTTTTATTTTATTTTTGAAAGAAGCCAAGATAACATGGACCAGCCTGTATTAAATTAAAGATAACGACTAATCAATATAATTGTTTAATTTATACATACGTCTCAAAATAAGTGACGTTTTTAAAAAAAAAAACAAAATTATTTCGAGACAAGTGTTTTGTTCTAGAAATTCTAGGCAAAAATAATGATTGTTTTCAGTCATAACCATGAATTAACGTACTATTTCTTTTTAATATAAGATACAAGTTGTCATATAAGACACCACATATGACACCAGTCTTTTATTTATTTAATTTTATATAAGTTAAAGTGTCTACTTGAACACATCTAAAGTTGAAGGGCAAAAATGACAACTGAGGTCAAGTTAAAAGATATTACACCAATAAGCTAAAGCGATACTTATTTTGAGACGGAGGGAGTATATACCCCCGGAGGGTGGGTGGGGTACAAATGAGAAGATCGAATCAGATTTGAATGGATTGAGCTAAATTTGATTGAATTGTAATCCACTAAAAAAAATCATTAGCGGCAATTAATTAAATATGTACTTTTAGGGCTAATTAGGACTCTTTATATATGTCGTAAAGTGTTTAGCGACATTGATTCTAATGACACTTAACTAATGTCAGTAAAATTTTTAGCATTTTTTATTAATTTCAATATTTATTACCGCTAAAAATCATTTTTGTTATAGTGATTCACTTATATAAATATGAATAAAATGGGTTTGATCAAATATAAACCGAGTAAAATGATTGTAACTCAGTTTTACTCTTGTTCATTCTTTTATTTGTTCTTTCCTTCTTCAATGTTTTTTTTCCTTATTCATATAAAAACTTTAGCCCTCTTTTTTTTTTATATATATATATATATATATATATATATTATATATATATATATATATATATATATTATATATATATATATTAGGTTACATTAATTTAATTTCTTACTTATACTTTAGTGTAAAGTCCCAGATTGTATCCATGAAGCATCATATCGGACACATAGTATATATCACTTTTCATGAGGTGAACTTTGCAGTTTGCACTAAAGTATTTAATCATAATATGTCACATGTACAATCTGTTAACAGCCTCACAAGCTATACATCCACTTACTCATATTTTAATAATAATAATAATAATAATATATGATATATATTAAATGATATATATCGATATAAGGTGATATACATGATAAGGAGAATAAACAATTAGACACACTATAATAACAAATAAATTTACCTATAGCGTGCTATAGTTGCTCAACAATAATTATGCAATATCTATAATGTTTACATACATATTTATGTAACTTTAATTTAAAATACAAGTGTAATAGATAGTCCTGTTCAGAATTTAAAATTATTACATTTATTTCGATCATATTTTCATATATATTTCAAACTTTTTTTCTAAAATATATGTGGATCTTATCTCAATGTTTATAAGCTATTTCTTATTATATTGATTATTCTTACTCGAAAGTCAAAATAAAACCAACAACTCTTATCAAATTTGAACCAACAATAAATATTGCTTTACGTACGCATGATTCATGAGTATAATGGTGTTGTTAATACAGAACAGGTAATATTTAAACTTTAAAGATGATCAGAAAGCATTTTAGATTGTTGCAATTCTTATGACATATTTTTTTGTTTTTTTAGTCTCAACAAACTTTTTATTCGGTAAATATTTAATGACATTATCAATATTTTTATCATGTTGAATATTTTTAAAATTTTGTATCAGATTAAATAACACGACATAAAATATGACGGAAGTAGTAATAAGATAATAAGGAAAAGATACTTTTCCCACCACCCGCTTTTAATTCATGGCTTTTGTTTCTACAGTGAAACAATAAAAATTTTGATTAATATTTTATGATATTTTATTAATATGTAAAAAATTGTAATATATAGTACCTTTTTATATAGTTATTAAATATTTAAATTTTTATTTAAAATATTAAATTAATATAAAATTAATCAAATTAACTTTTAAAAAATATAATATGACAAAAAAAAAGTGATCGGAGAAAGCATTTTTTTTATTAAAAAGAAAAAGCATCTTTCTTTAGTCAGCCAAATGCATGGGCACCTTTCGATGTTCTCGTTGTCGAGTGATTTCTCTACACATGTCATACACTTATTTCCCCTTGTGGCCTCGTGTTTTAATTTATTACTTTCTCGTTCATTTTTAGTTTATCAGCATATAAAAAATAAATTTTTTATTTAATCTTAACATTGATGATTAATTTTCCATTTATTTATTTATTTATTTAAAGCTATACACAAATATATTAGTTTTTAAAGTTTGTCATGTAACATCTCATGGAGAGAAGAATATTAACATAACTTGCATTACAAATTTGAAAACACAAAAACTTACTTAGATTTCTTGTGCTTCATGTCGAGTTGACTATAAGTTCACGTTCTACAATAATAATTAATAAACTATGTCACACTAACTTTCCACCTAAATCATTTGACACCCCCACTAATGGCCTAAAACAAGTGTAACACGTTCCAAATGTCAATTTAGCAAAAGAAGACAAAAATATCTACATTATGGCTCGTATTATGATTGACAATTCCTCAATATTTTCCACACGACCCTTTATTTGGTAATTTTTTTGTTTTTTTCCAATTACTGCTCACAGTTGAACAATTTGTGTGTGTAATACTTTTTATTTTGCAACATATCGCTTAAGGACTACAAGATTAGAGATTATTTCAATACATTCTACAGATTTTTTATTTAAGACCACAATTCAAAAATCTACTTTTTAAAACATTGTCTAAAATAAAAAAAATAGACAAATAAATTGAAACTGAGATAGTACTCTATCTAGCACAAGTACAAATCACAAGGAAAAAAAACAAAGAGACAAATGGCTTAATAATGATCGAGTTATTGAATAAAAATAATCACCGGATGTAAACGGCCACGTGCTGTCAGTTAAGTCAAAGACAAATTGCTCAAAGACACCCTCTGTGCATTTTCCTAGAAAAAAAGTGACCATTTTGGCTCCGAACACCCAAATACCCAAGAAAGCAAGTAATCAAATAAATTAAGCGTTGTTAACCAATAACGCGATTTGAAAAAAGGTCCTAAAGAAAAGAGACACCCCAGGAATATTTATACTACACCAGGCAAAAACTTTAAACTGAACTCAGCTTTACTGCACTTTTGAACAGTAAGAGTAGTAAGGAGTTTCTCAAAGACATTAAGAATGAACTTCTAATACAGACCCCAACTTCCTGGGAAATACTTACTGTGCACCTATGTCCATAACTAATTTTTAGACGTACATGAATGGTAGAAGTCAGTACCAAATGATATGGTAAGAATTCAAGGAAATTTACAACCTGTGGCTGATCTGCAGATATCGCAGATTGTTACTTGAGAAAGCTGCCACGTCAAAGAAAACTATAGATTGCACCATCCACACTATTTTAAAGCTCAGCACGATAGAGCAAAGTCTCCAGAACTGCTGCTCCTACACAAATAGCAAAGAGGCTGTTACTACATGTCCAATGTAACGTAGCAGTGAACAACAATACAAGTCAACAAAAAGTTGGTAGAAAGCTATCTGGGATCTATTAGCTTTTATGCTTCAAAGCTTAAACGACAACTGTGATATAATTAGAGTTCTACTAAACTGAACTGTATAAGATTACTGGTAAAATCATAGAATGAGAGGCCAATGTGGGAGCTAACAGTTTCATGCCTCTCTGCTTTGACCTAGCTCTGATTTAGTCACCTTTTAATTTTTAAAGCTAAACTGCCTAAGACTGCTTGATAAATCAGTTAGAGACCCCGGAAACTATCCAATGAACCCAGCAATTATCACCAATGAAGGGGAAAATAAAAATCAAAAGATGTCGAAGACCATATTATTAATCTTTAGAGGAACTGAGGTATACAGTCAAACCTCTCTATAGTGGCAGTGTTCGATGCTTAGATCTCATTTGACTGTTATAAACAAACGTGTGCAAAATTAGAAAAGAGTATGAACCTAAAAAAGGCAAACACATAGTAGCCTTTCCTCGTGAAGTAACTGATATCACTATTCGAGTACAACTATTATAGAGATACGATGAGTGTACTGCTATAATGAAATGTTATTGTTGTTATAGGTAGAATGGGAATGCTATTATAGAGAAGTAAAATATAACATGGAAAATCTATTCCGTAGAAAGTCAGGCCGTTCTAGCGAAATGACCATTATAACAAGGTCTGACAGTACTTGGAACACATGTTGCTGTTTCCACAACAAAAGATGAAAACTTAACAAAAAGGTCCAAGAAACATAAGGTTACCTGCTTAGGGATTCACAGGCATAAAACCAACATGAAGTCAATAAATATATATTAGAGCCAAATGATAAAATGCCACGAAGATATAATAAATGATACAGTGACTCATCATGCTTGAAACATAAGGCTTAATACATAGTTTACCCCGGAGCATGTAACCAAATGCCTTTTACATACCTCTCCTTTTCGGAGAATCTTTTACACACTAAACGTTTCACAAAGTGCGTCTAATACAGACCACTTTTGCTAAAATCTACTAAAATATTATGAAGGTGTAAACATGGAATGCTGAGTGAAATTTCATTTAGATTTTTGCAGCTAAATACTAGTACTGCATTTCTAAATAACACCTCTTTTCTTCTTTGACAATTCACACCAATATACTTCTCTCTTTCTCTACTGTGAAGCACAAAGCTGAACTTACTCACTTTA
This sequence comes from Solanum peruvianum, assembly GCA_027705065.1. Classification (NCBI taxonomy): domain Eukaryota; kingdom Viridiplantae; phylum Streptophyta; class Magnoliopsida; order Solanales; family Solanaceae; genus Solanum; species Solanum peruvianum. The sequence continues at coordinate 4,768,999 of JAKWJD010001763.1, forward strand.
CCGTTAACGAGATTCCACTGCAATACCAACGCAAAAGCTCATTATTACTACAACAAGGAGCTTGTAAAACTAAACTCCAACTTCTGTTTTGTTTGAAATCACAAATTCAGCGAATGGGTGCTTATTTCCTCTCCACTTCCTTTCATCTGTTTCTTGCTTTCTTGTATCAACCCCCCTTTGTGAAAGTTTTTGTTTCCTCTGTTTCTTGCATTTCATTGCCACTTTTTCATGCAACCGGCCAGCACTTATTCACCATTTTTTATCTAGATTCTAATGTTTTGAAAAGTTAGTGGAAACATCCTTTCTGAAGCTTGCTCCATGGATAGCAACGGAGATGAAGTTGAATTTAAGGCAAGGGAGGAGTAAAAATGGGTCTTTTAACCCTTGTAGAGTCGAAATAAGTGTTGGGATTTGTTGACACCACAGATAGACCACTGATATGAGTAAGGAACAAAAACATAATTAAGCTTTCACGCGCTGTTTTGTTAGTGCTTGACACACATGCCAGTTGAGCAAAAGACTCTCCATGAAACTCTGGTGTGTAAAAGGTTTTTGTAAAGGAAAGGCGTATATAAAAGGGATTTAACCACATGCCAGTTGAAGTTCTCATTTTGTTCATATTTTTGTGATTCAGAACAACTTACAAAGCATCTTCAACTTTATTTTCTTTAGCTCCTAGAATCCCTTGGACAAGTTACTCTCAAAAATATTGTAGCATTTTTGCCAGCAACAAATTTAGCATGTCTATATCTTTTCTAGATCTTTATAATACAATTTCTATACCACAGAAGAAGTCGGTCTCTAAAGTAATACTACTTTCCTCAAAGTACATTTTGAATAGCCTGTAGATCCAACCTCTCATAGGTTTACACGATCCTCAGCTTTTCCAATGCTCAAGTAGAGTCAATCGCAACATCAAAAGTTTGATAAGCACATGTTTGACAATATAGCTTCTTTGACACTTACCCAGACAAGGATATGCAAGCACGTGAGGAAAATGAAAAGAGAGACAAATCATTTCCTTGGCAGAAATAACAAGTATTCAATCAATCCTCATCTAGCTATCTAATCAGACACTTATTTGTTTTAAATTGCAGAGAGGTTTTGGAAAATAACAACTCGACAACTATTGTTCTTTAGTTTTAGAAAGGTAAACACTTACGAAATAGCTCATTCAAGGGTAGAAAATTGTACTAGTAAGTAAAAGTAAGATTATTTCAAGCATAAATAAACCATGTTAATTTACAGACACAGGGGAAACAAAACAAACAGCCCATACAAGCATAATGAAGAATGAATAAACATAATGGAAGATCTCAGGATAGTAACTAACACGAAATGGACTCCGTGGAAGCTACAGCTCGCTATAGTTGCGCCAGACAGCTCGAAATTCCTCACGGAATGTGTTAAGGCGAGCCTTCAGATTAGGTGTCCTAAAGCTTGCATGAAGAAGAGTGGCTGAGAGAGAGCGAAGACAGAGAGAGAGAGTCATTATTCATGCTGCAACAAAGGATTTGGAATAATATATTTCATAAGAAGAAAGAGAGTACTTACAAAGAAGCCCTATAACCAATGCCCATAAGACAGTTAAGAGGCCACATGAAGCAAACCAAAGGAAGAAACTCGCTGCAAAATGTAGAGAAAGGAGCACAACACCATCTCATCTCAAAACTACTGAAGTTTCAATAATAAAGAAAAAGCATAGAGAGAAAGAATAATGAAGCGATAAAAGAGCCTAAAGCTTCCCATACCTAGAGAGAATATTAAGACAAACACCCAACGAGGCCTTCCACAAATGAAAATTGCTCGTTTAGCAGATGGACGCCCTCGAATAACAGGCCTGAAAATGATCAAATATGTTTCAGCATCAGTAGTGCATCTGGCTTACTTTTAAATTTCAAATTCATGCAGACTTACGTGAGTGGTGGCCTCATTTTTGCAGCTAAATGAGGAGAAAACTGCCTGACAGTTCTTGTCACCTTCTCACTGAAAGTGCCTGCGAAACTGGTGGAACAAATATTAACAACATGAAAAAGATGCAATAACAAGATGCAAATGAAGCTAGGGGGCTTTCATTCACATCTTAGTTTTCAGAGAGGTCACTTCCTCCAGTACCATTCAAAATTGTTATACATGAATTACTTACTCTAAAAGGGCATTTTTGTCTTTAAATTGTTTAATCCACACACTCTTAATCTACGTATTCGTATTCCACATTCTATCCCTCATAAAAAGTACATAGATTCATGCATTACTTAATGCTGGTAAAGTTTATACCAATCAAACAATGCATTAATTATACGATGATTATTTTTTCTTATGCAAACAAACAGTGTATTATCTTATGGGGATTTTATGCAGGGATTAATCATTCCAGTAGAATGAACCAAACGACCTCTTATGTTTCTCATGCTTTTCCATGCTAACAGATAAGCTGCAAAACAATGTAACTAAGTGCACAGATAGATGCTGATAACAATTATTCCATGAAAGTATTGACCCATCCCCAGAAACTTGACATCAACTCTACATTGAGATATATTCATTCCGGTTAAGGCTAAGGGCAACCGGTGAAAAGATTATCAACCAGGAAGAGGAAAGAAAAAATAGTTTCCTATGAAGCATCCAGGTACAAGCAAAGGCTTCCAAAAAAATTGAGATAGTTACTCACTTTTCTTTCCATTTGAAGGGCAGGTTGCTCAAGTATAAGGGGAGATGTTAGTTCCTTATCCTTAAAGTTCATATTTTTTAAACATCTCTTTCCTTGCAGTACACACAATATAAAGAGCGACCCACATTTGAGTTTTAGAGCTCAATAAGTCCTAAGAAATAACTATATGCTAAAAACATTATTATCAACCCTTCAGGGAATCGAGGAAAAACTAAGAAGGTTGGTTGAGAATCCAGAGTGTCAAATCTAGAAAAGCATCTGGTTTGGATCAAGCACATCTTTTTCTATTTTTCTGAGTTAGTTCAATTCAATCTTGAGAGATGTGACTGAAGAATATAAGCAAAAGGAAGAAAGAAAGAGAAGAACAGGGTCTTATCCCACCCAAGATAGCACATCATGTTCCCTATTGCATGAGGAAAGAGAGATATGGCTTCTAAAGTCACATACTCACTAAAACACCATAAATGTTAAGGGAACTTGGGCTGAGGACTTCTTTTTGAGAAGACAATCGAATAATATAAACTTGTTAACCTAGTCGTTGCTAGGGAAAAGAGAACCTAAATGGGAGTCCAAGCAAGCCATTTACAACCACATTGTAGACAAATATCCTCTTATTCTTTTTGCCTTGATGAGTAATCTAAGAAATACCTTTAGCCAAAAAAGAAAGCGGGGGTAGCTTAGTTATCCATAAGAAAAACCAACTGACCAATTTCATGGGAAACTGATTTATAACCAGAAAATAGATGTGGACGATATGATTGTCAAGTCTCACCAATCTTGAAAAAGTTATATAGTGCTTAATATATACACATATTACTACGATATAGCATTGTCGGTTTCTATACACATATTCCTCCACTTACGTACTATTTTTTATAACTATGGCGTCCGCGTCAGCTTGCGCAACTTGACTAATTCCACAAGATACTTATCACCTCCCACCAGCAACTTGTATGAGATAACTTTGTCCATCGAGGCTAGAAGTCTATAACATATGGGAAGAAAATCACCAAGTGTTTTGTCTCTACAGGAATTTGAACCTGAGACCTCAAGGTGTTCATTGATCACTCAACCACACCCTAGTGGTGTATTTCTTGAGTGAGTCAATGTGTTTCTCAACTTCGGCTTGGATTCTTAATACTTTTGACTGCTATGAGATATTCTCTCACATTCTATTTGTACAGATTGAAGCATCGAGGAAACATCAATTTGCTAATAGATTTCATTAGCCCAACCAATTATTGTTTGTTTTTGAAAGATGACAATGCAAAGACTTACCCCCCTAAAAAAAACACTAACCTAATTGATGTAATTTTTTGTGTACAAGCAAAATCTTGAGGACTAAGAGAAAACCTAACAGCAGTCAGAAGTATTACAAATAAGAATCCAAGTTGAAGCATAAAAACACATTGATTCACATCAAGCAGAACAGCATGTCATCTAATAGTCCAAAAATAACTCAGCAGAGTAGTCAATCCTATACATCAATCCAAAACATATCCAGGTGAGCAAAGAAGATACTCTGACTTTCTCTAAATATTATACAATGTAAGCAAGCATGAATAACATATTAAGCCAAAAATACTTAGCATAGTAGGCAGAAGCAGAAAAGGGAAGTATAATCAATCTTGATTTAATAAGAAAAAATTTCTGATGGAAAGCCAAAAATCTAATCAGATAAGGCAACAAATTATTACTCATGGATATAACAGTCGATAAGTAAAATACCTATCATTTAGGAAAGCAATACTAAGAGTGGTCAAAAAAGCAGCAACAATAGCAAGTGGCCTCCTAAGAAACCCCAGTGCTGCAATACAAAAAGCACATGAAGTTATTGATAAGCCCAAAGAGAATACCCAGTGTAATCATCATATCTCTACTGAGTAATGCATGATTATTTGTCTCTTACCAAGAATAGCCACAATCATAATGAAGTAATTTGTCCGGTAGCTGCAACCATATACAGAAAACGAAAATCCAAGGAACCAGTATTAGTAAAATTTCTCCACAAGTTTGAAACCCTATAGCACCACTTAAGTATAATTTTTACAATTCATCTTGTGATCCGCAATTCAGGGCTTTGATCTCAGTACCAAATTTTGAAAAGAACTTTTATCAAGTAAAACTTCCGATTCCAATGACAACACACATGAACTAGTAGCTTCTTAAAAATTACATTTCCTTCTGCAAAGTAGATATCAGAAACTTATCCAACGCTGGTTCGTGCATTCAATTTATTAAAAAAATTAGAAAATCAGGTAATGTTTTACCATCAACTAATCTACTGAAAAAACATTAATCCATACATTCAATTGATTAAAAAGTTACAAAGTCTATGAAAACTAATTCAGAAGTAACTTACGTATCTGAACAATGTTCATTTTGCCTGAAAACACAAGTTATCAATTTACTATCAAGCACAAATTTGCATTGACTTGAATCAAAATTTATAAGATCTCGAAAACAAAAACTATCTATCAATAATCAACTTACCAAATTTTAATTCCTTCGTTGAATTGATTAAAAATTAGCACATCTCGGAGTATTTTAGCAAGGAATTACGAAAAGCTAATCAATTGATGAAAACTAATTCCATTCCTTTAATATAAACTTTTGAAGCTATAACAATTCATCGACTAATCAATCCTAACTAATGCAGACAATAGATTCAGAAACCAAATCAACTTGAAATTTTTAGCTAGAAACAAACTGAAACGTTAATACGCTTATACAATTACCTTATAATTACAGGTATACTGAGATAAAAAGGAGAATCTTACTAGTAAAGATTGCACTTGACTCGACTGTTCCATTTGGATGAAGATCGGGGGAAAGTAAATCGGGAGAAGAATTCAGATGGCGGACGCGGCGGAGATGACCAGTCGACCTCGCGTAGAGCCTCGATCAGATCTTCTGTGGTTACGGTGCCCCAATCCATTTTTCGCCTTCGATTGATTCACGAGAAATCCTGTTGAAATTTTCGTGCAAGAGAAGTTTTTTTTCAGAAAGGAGAAAAAAAAATGATCGGAGAATTAATTTTCGAATTAACAATGATTGTGTTTTTGAGGATGAAAAGAGACGTGTTAAAGGGAGAGATTATATACTCTGAAAAAAAATTAAAATTAAAACTAAAAAATTTATGTCTGAGCCCGGGTTCGAACCGGGGACCTCTAGTGTGTGAGACTAGCGTGATAACCGACTACACCACCCAGACTTTGATGTTCTATATTGACAAGAATCGTAATTTATATGGTTAAACAACTTAGAGAGAAAATAAGCTTGTGTTTGCCTATCTAGTTTTACGGAGAAATTTGTGTTGGGATTAGTTATGATGAATTATTTTATGGGTTATCTGATTTGTCAAATATTTCACAATTTCTAAAAGTAAGTTATTTGTCTACAAAAATACACTCTATGATTTTGTTTTTTTAATGGTTAAAGAGGTATTTTTGTTATTTTATATTTTTTATTTTGAAATAAGTTATCTCGAAATTAGTATTTCACCCGCGAGTAAGGATAACTTAGCTCAGTCATAGTTATTAAAATTAAAAAATTATCCCCAAATTATCTTTCTTTATTCATCACATTGGACGACTCTTTATTCAACTATGAAATTTATGTTGATAAGTTTATTTAGCGGGGCATTCATAAGTTCGGTTGAAATGTAGTTACTGTTTGTATGTTACAGTTAAAAGCTTTGGAACGATAATTATGCAGTAATGATTCTTTACAAAACAAAGTAAATTATTAAAACTTGATAGGAGAGAACAATAAGTTCACACTAAACGCAAATTACAAAGAGAATATCGGCGATGATGAAATCAAATGTGAATTTTTAGAGAGACTACTCTGAAGGATGGGAGAGGCATATTATTCCTATTCTCTTGCAATGAAAGTTGAGACTAGTTAGAGAGTCAATCTCGTTTTTAACCCTTAATGATGAGGAGATAATGAAAATTTTAAATTTATTTATTTATATAATGTTATAAAAAAATTGGAGAGGAATTAAATTAACAAATGGTTGAATATATTTATATTTAAAATTACGATATATAAATTAAGACAAAAAACTATAATTATATGACTTCATAGTAATAGATCACGTTACATTTAAGTTTGTTCTCCTGTAGGCCTCAAAGTCAATATGTTTTCTTATTAATAAGATACTAAAAAAAAGTTAAGAGTGAATTGAAAATAACAAATAATTGAATACATTTATTTTTTCAATTACTATAGATAAATTGAGACATAGAGCTATAATTATGTGGTATTTATAATAATAGATCACGTCATATTTAAGTTTGTTTTTCTATAGGCTTTAAGTCTAACATGTTCTCTTATTTTTAAGATGTTAGCAAGATAAAATTTAAAATAAATTTTAAATAACAAATAATTAATAACTAATATTTTTTTTAAATTACAATAAATAAATTAGAAACATATAATTATATTTAGTCCGTTCCCCTATATGGCTCAAGTCAATATGTTCACAAAGTGTACGACACAATGACCATAACTTCAAGCAAACCTTCCAACACTATCCTTCTCCCCCACACAATTATTAATTAAACCCCTAAAAAATTAATTAAGCTTTATAATCAAGATAAACTCTATTAATTTCTATTCTTATTAACTCAAATCATATATTTTTTCAATTTTCAAAGCTCGATCACCATCACCATAATTATAGAGCTCAAATAAATCTCCCTTAATCTCAACTTTCAATTGAATTTGACCGCTGTGGACCTTCTTCTCTGGTAAGGCCGTGTTTGGTGGTGGACCTCTCCGATAAGGCCGTGTTTGGTGTTGGAAAATTCCGTTAGGGTTTTTGTGGAGATGGCTCAATCGATGAGCAGAGGAGGGAGGTCTGTAGTTGGGGACTATGTTGTTGGGAAGCAAATCGGTGCCGGCTCTTTCTCGACGGTTTGGCATGCTCGGCACCGAGCTCATGGAACCGAAGTGGCTATAAAAGAGATCGTTACGGCTCGGCTTAACAATAAGCTTCAGGAGAGTCTAAAGTCGGAAATTGTAATTTTGCAGAAGATCAATCATCCTAATATTATTCGCCTGCACGACATGATCGAGGTTCGTATCGTCAAATTCAGTTACAGATTTTTGTTTTTTTTGTGCTAATCATTGAAATATGCATCTTTGTGCTAAGAGAAATGCTAAACTTTATAGTCAAATTGTAGCTTCTCATAAAATTTAGGTTTTGTCTGAGTTGATGGAGCAACTGGAAATAATAGAGGTTCTGTGGATGCATGGAGTTTTGGATATTAGATTTATGCATTTGGTACTTTGAACAGTATAGAATATATGCTCATTTTGCTCGTGCTTGAGATAATATCTGGTTGGTGAAAGTTTTCTATTGAAAGAAGGAACTCAATAAAGAAAATGCATGTTATGTGTTACCTTTTTAGTTGTCTTCGTGTTGTTATAAAGGATGTTTATATCTTTGTTTCTATAAACATGGTAGAAGGATATAGGTGATTAGAAAAATCTCAGTTGAATCTCAAGAAGTAGTGGGTATAGCTTTTTGGGTAGTTCAATGGAAACTAGAACTAAGCAGATTAAGCTTTTTATCTATCCCCGGAAAACTCTCAAACAACGTATCTAAGCTCTGCTTGGGCATAGTCCGTTACTTTGCTTAGTCTATAGTCCAAGTCTCGTGTCACTTAGTTTGTCTACTTTTTGGGTACACGTGTTACTGGTTACGAATCTGGTTAATGTACAAATGGAATGTCTTTCTGCTTGAATCATATATTTTCTTTCCTTTTTGATTTAAATGCAACAACGTGCATGGAATATAGGAGGTGGGCAAAATATATATTGTTCTGGAGTACTGCAGAGGAGGAGATCTTTCCATGTACATTCAACAAAGCCAAGGGAGAATTCCAGAAGCAACTGCGAAACATTTTATGCAGCAACTTGGTTTGTCTGAACCTTCTAATTCTTTACGTAAATTTTCTTTTTCATATGTAGAGTGAGTGAATTTTTACTCTTGGATGAATTCAAAGATACTAATTTCATTTCTTTACTGTAGCATCTGGTCTAAAAATCCTTCGTGACAACAATCTAATCCATAGGGATCTAAAGCCTCAGGTTTCACTTCCTTCTACTGTTTTACTGTAAATTTGTATTTAAACTTGCTGATTCCTCATAAGCCTCAGGTGTATCCCGGCCATAGTTTTTGTTGAAATTCATGGGCATCTAATGACTTCCCTCCTAGCTTTTCTATGTGTAAAAATATTTAAAGTTTGTGTGAGCTGCAAAGAGACTGTCCCGTTACTTGTGCACCGCATAGCACTTTTTGTAGCCATTTGTTGTATTAATTATCAACAGGAGCTTAGTATTTGGCAGCTTTAATGCATAAACGACAGATTGGAATGGTCCACATGACGCCAAGGTAATTGAGGTGTGAAATTGCTTCATTGTCGGGTAGCAATCACATCTCTTATACAGAGATTTTGAATAATCACCATATCTGCCTAGGACAAGATTCTTCAAAAAGACAAAAAAAAGAGGAAAAATGAAAGCGGCAAAGCGGATTAGTCTCTTTTAACAGATATGTAGTATATACATATCAGCAAATTAGTAAATTCTAGTTGAGGGAGCTAAAGTTGTTTGGTTTCCTATGAGTGATTCTTGCATGTCTGGTAATTCATTTATTCGTAGACAATAAAACTTCTTAAATTTTTTTGAGAATTTGACTGGTAGTGTTAGTGGAAATGGCCAATTCATTGACTTGTTCCTTTTGTCTCAATCCAACAGAATCTCCTCTTATCCTCAAGCAATGACCGCTCCACCTTGAAGATTGCTGATTTTGGATTTGCTAGGTAAAGTGATCCATTTGGTAAACGTCTTCTTGCTGATGTACCCCCCTTCTTCCATTTTGATTCATTTTCCGTTAGAACACTTTTCTATATTTTCTGTCCTTCTTTAACCCTCTATTTAAGTTCAAGCTTACTAGCTAAATGTTTCCTAATTGGTCCACTCAAAAGTCATTAATGATGCAACCTCTATCTTTTGTTAGGTCTTTGCAACCTAGGGGTCTTGCTGAAACACTTTGTGGTTCGCCATTGTACATGGCTCCAGAAATAATGCAACTTCAGAAGTATGATGCAAAGGTGATATATTCTTTCTATGTTTCCAATCCATAGTCTAGTAATATCATTCGAGTTCCCATTAACTTTGGGCTGCAAACGCAGGCAGATCTCTGGAGCGTCGGTGCCATCCTATTTCAGCTAGTAACTGGCAAAACCCCTTTTACCGGAAACAATCAAATCCAGGTTTAATATCTTCCAAGCATTGCAAAGTTCTTTGGGTAGCACTTTTTAGGTTCAATTTGTCCAGTGATATTAAAAGGCTTGACACAAAGTTCTGAACTTTCTCTCTCCATCTTGCTACAGTTGCTCCAGAACATATTGAAGTCGACTGAATTGCTGTTTCCTCCAAGTGCAAAAAATTTAAGTCCTAGCTGCATAGATTTGTGTAAAAGATTGTTGCGCCGTTATCCAGGTACTTCATTTGAGTGGTATGCATTTTAAGTGTGTATGATCTTTCACTGGCTTGATTACTTGTATCATAGTTTCCTACACGCTTTGCCATTGAGAGCTTTTCACATAGAGAAGGTCATATGTTATTGAGTATTTACCTCAACAATAGTAAATCCTGAATTTTCATTACCTATCAAATTCTCATTAAAATTCAAACTTGTCTTTCGTGTATCCTTAACACACAGTGGAGCGGTTGACATTTGAAGAGTTCTTTAACCACCCATTTCTTGCACAGAAGCAACCAGATGAGCTGTCTTGGTAAAATAGTTCATGAATTCCAGTTCTCGTTATTACAAATTTTTTATCTTTCGGATTTGATTTATGTTGGACATGGTCAGCAGGGATACGAGACCTCAAAGGGTAATAGGTGGTTTTCCTATATCAGAAGGCTATCCTGCGAGGGGCTCAGAGGAAACTTTTCAAGAAGATGGTTTACCCTTTAGTCTAGATGATTATTCCAGCGGTCCTAATGGTGGTCCTTCATTTACTGGGAGATCACCACAGAGGTTGTCATATGGTTTTTCTTGTGATGCAAAAGCTGAAAGGAAAGAAGTTACTAGTAGTTACCCAACAGAAAACAGATGGTATTGGCTCTAGCCACCGACATTCAGAAGGAAACCTGAAGGAATCTATTAATTTGAAGGACCACAGACAAACAACTACTCGTTCAAAAGGTTCTATTTTGCAACAGTATTCCCAATTTCCTTTTTCCTAAAATTTTGCAGAAATTTATATTTTGCTTGGATCGTCACTTTGGTTAAGACTAACTTTTTATGGTATTCACTCCATTCAACAGTGGTGGATTCATTCGAGTTGATTGATCAGGACTATGTTATTGTATCTGGCCCTCCAGTGGATTCATATTCTTCAATAGGTGCTTCTAGGCTTAGCAATATGCCTTTCAGATCAAGCTGTTCCCTGCAAGCGTCTGCGAGAGTAGATCCTAGACCAAGTGACCCGGTGCCTATTAGTGGTCCTCCTCTTAGTAGAATAGGTCATTTAGGAAGTTCGGGAAGTCCCTCATCTGCACCTGGAGCTTCACAAGTATGCACTGATGTCATAAATTGCTTGGAGCAGTCACCACCTGATGGCATGGCCAGAATAGAGTCCCTGCAGCGTTCTGCCTCTGCTATCATGGAATTAGTAAATGAGAAGGTAACTCAAAAGTGATATCATTTTCTTTTTTTTTTTTTGATGAAGTTGTTTCATTATCTGCATCAAGAAGATGCAAGAAGTACAAAAGTAGATATGCTAGCTCCATTACATGATAAAAGTTTAGACCCAGTAGCCAGCCACAAAATCAAAAATGTAGAGAGACGACTTAAAACCTTAGTTGCATGGACTCTTCACTTTTGATGCCGCACCCGCCTCGGATTCTTCAAAAATACACTGCTTTTGGCGAATCCGACACGCACACGTTGGCATTCTTTTGAAGAGTCCGAGCAACATAGCTTAAAAACATCGAAGTGATCTCATTTTCTTTAGAGCTTCATGTGTGTTTGGTGTGATATGGCATGTAGGGGCGCAAGGAAGAATAAGGTCTAGCGTAGTTTCTAGTAGATCCTGCTTTCCATTTCTTTAGCTTTGATCCCAGGCTTCAGTTAGAGCATTACCGTTGTTCTACAACAGCCTTGCTACTGTTTACACCATTGATTTGGTTACCCTCATATAGGTGTCAATACGTTTGCTCAAGTTTGATTCATCTGAATTTATCATATTCTTGCAGATCTTTTCATTAGCTTTTCGCTGTTTATTGTTGTAGTTGTTTAATAGAACACACTTTGATTGTTCTAAAGTATTTTGTTCTTTCCTTGAAACAAACTATTCTTATTTATTGCCTCGTGTATCTCATGGAATATCTAAATCTTGATGTATATCTTTTATAATATGTTACTTTGACATAGTTTACTCGGTGTGCAACTGAATGAGAAGCTTCTTTTTTTCCTTTGTACAAATATCTGAGTTCATTGTGTACTTCAGTTGTTTCAACAAAGAGCTGATCTTTACATACGTAAATTATAACTATAACTTTTTGATTCGTTCTGACTGTCATCTGATTTAAACTTTCATTGTCACTGCACTCACCTGTTAATATCAGGTGATGTTGAGTGCTTGGAGAACTTATGATGTTAATTATTAACTCTATGGTCTTTTACTTTTGCTGTTACGATATTTTTTATCTTAATATATACTTCCAAGTTTCGGTGCTCAAGAGATGTTATATTCAAAATCTCTTATTAATCTTTGGCTTAGCTGACTGTTCTGTTATCTCTGCTGTTATTGGTTCCTTTATGGTATGTTTCTGCTAATAGTTCTTGCTTTCTCTTGAAGGTTGAAGCAGGCAGGCATCTGGAAGCATTTTCAATTCAGCTAGTCATTCTTGCTATATGGAAGCAAGCTCTGGATATTTGTCATACTCAAGCGGCATCGGCAATTGAAGGAAGTCCGAGCCAAGAGACGATCAGATTAAAGGAAATGATGAAGAAAGGTCAAGTTAGTCTTAGCATAAAAGAGCATCTTGATGCTAGTAACAGTTTGGGGCCAGAGAATGTGTGTTCTCATATTGAAAAAACATTTCTTGGTGAAGTTGGTAACGCAGAGGAACTTGCCAAACATATAGAGCCTGGTATATTCTCTGACTAACTACCGTCAGTATGTCCTGTATCCCTCTTTTTCTTCAGTCTCTATGTGCATGTGTGATGCTGCAACCGTGCTTGTGACATTTGTTTCCTGTTTCCTCTATGTATTCTACTGCAATAATTTATGAGTTCCTATACACCTGGCTAACTTTTACTTCCGCGGTTACTATTTAGACAAAATTATGCAAGTACTCTTGATGGTTTATTTAGATAGATAAGAACAAGTTTTACCAAATTATACAGCAACAACAACAACATAGCTTTAACAAACTATGCAAGATAAAATTATGCAAATTACTGTAAAATAACTTAGCTTGTAGTTGATACTTGGTGTTTTCGTATTTATGTGCAATAAATATTATTCTTCGCTGTTGTTCTACAACTGGGATTGACAGCAATCAAAGCATCCTAGGTACTTTGGCATAGGAATATGTTCATTTTCACTTGAGTATGATGCATAAGACTGCCTGTTATGGTCTTAGACAAAAAAAATCTAAACAGCTTGGTTGTGCTGTTGTCTTTCTCAGGAAATACAGAGGTTCCAGATGCAATGGAGATGATATTTCAATCTGCCCTGGCTTTGGGTAGAAAGGGAGCTGTAAGTGTTCTTATCTTGGTCTATCCTGGTGTTTTTGTTGAACTGAATTCGAACATAAACAAAGTGACTTTCATTATAAAACTTTAGACCAGAGGGAATCAGAATTATTTTTTTCGTGTGTGTGATATCCTTGTCCTCTACTACTCCTGGTTCAGATACTTCTTCTTTTTCCTTTCGAAGACAAGAGTCCCTATTATTTTGTTTAATGAGCCCAATATTGCAGTAAGTATTTACCAGAAGTTATGATACTGTGGCAGGTTGATGAGTACATGAGTCGGACTGAAAATGCAGTCATATTTTATTCAAAAGCTGTGCGGTTGTTAGCATTCCTTCAAGTGGAAGCACCATCTCTGATTTTAAACCCTCCATTTTCTCTAACAAACTCGGATCGTTATAGGCTTCAAAATTACATTGATGTTCTTAATAACAGGCAAAGCATTTCAAAGTCTCAAATGATGGCTCTGCTCAAGTGTGAAGATCAACACTGCTCTCCATAAGGAGGAGAGAGAGCTGTTAACACAAAGCGACGATAGCATATGTCAGTGTCTTACTCTGTAAAATTCTTTTGTCTGTACAGTTATTCTTTTAGCAATATTTAAAGTGAAAAGGAAAAAAAGAAAAAAAAGAAAAGAAAAATGGCAAGTCATTTTCGTTAACGCTTGTAACATTGTGTTTCTCTTTCTTCAATTAAATTTTAATTCACCTGGACAATCTCCTTATATTCATCTGGAGACGGCCTCTTTCAGCACATTGAGCTCTTTGTTAGCTGATATCTATCTTTTCTAAAGACCTGTGGTCTGCATCCCGTTAAAAATTTAACTTAAGATATCTATATCTTTACAATAGTGCTTTGATTTCACTTCTTTGAGCCGAGGGTTTGTCAGAAACAATCTCTCTACTTTCACAAAGGTATGATAAGGTCTATGTAAATTCTACTCTCCAGACCTCACTTGTGGAATCATGCGAGGTATGTTATTGTGCATATTTTGTGTGCTTGTGATATGGTGATTTAGTGTTTCTTTTTTCGTGTTACTCTAGTTATTTATTTAGTGCATATAAAGGGGAAGGGAAACTTTGTTACTCTGTTTCTTCTTTAGTTATTACTCGTTCTTTAAAAACTTCATTCAAGTTTTAATATGCCTGTATTTGGTTTTTTGCCAATAGCAGAAATCATTTTACTTTGTTCAATTGTGAAGTAATAATACACATTGTCAACCATATACTTGAATAAGAGTGCGTAAAATGACGAAGTTCCTTGTTTGTCACTTGTTTAGTTATCCAGCTTTTATTATTTTTCTTTCGAAATGATTAGTTTTTAAAACAAAATAAAGTAGTAGTTTACAATAAAGTTTTATGGTTAGAATTCAGAAGGGGGATTTAGATATACTTATTCATTGATTCCCACCTATAGTAGACCTGATTTTGAGTATATTCTTATTATTGTTCTTCGTTTGTCATAATTCTAAGATCATTTCGATCCTTTTTTTTGTGTGATTTCTATTTTTTTCACCTGTAAGAGTTGGCCAAATAGTGGAATGGATTGAGTTATGTGATATAAGGCACTGATAATATTCTAATTTATGTCGAACTACATGCTTTAAACTATGCATTGTATGTTCAGATTTTAACATCTGATGAAATAAAAGAAATTAAGATCCATAATTTACCTGGGGGCTGCTAATAAATACCCCTCCCCTAGATGTAGGTCCTAATTTATGTTCCATTATTTGCTCCGTACAGAGAGCTTGAGCTAAAATTAGGAGCACAAAGGATTCATCCAGATCTTATTTGTCGGAAGTTTTATATATATCTAGGGTAAGATCAACAGAGTAGTTATAAGACTAGTAGTGTCGGTGTTGAGGAGGAGGTGCGCGAATCCATTAGTTACTAAGTATATGACCATAAATATGAAGATATGGAGGTCGAGGATTACTGTTGTAGATTAGCAAATGATAAAGTGTGGTCGCTCGTTAGGTGGGAGAGGCAAGGGTCCTCTTCTCCTAGTAGTAGTATTTAGAAATCATGCGAACCTTCTATCAATAACTTCTCTTTCAAGTGGAAGTTCTATCAGAAAAAGTTCTATCAGAAACAACCACTCTCTACTCATAAAGGTAGTGTAAAATCTATATTTCAGACTCCACTTATGTATTACAATGAGTTATGTTATTATATATATATATATATGTAATTCTTTTGTGTATTTATTTCTTTATATTATATGCCGGTCCAAGGACCATTGGACCACTTAGAATGCGTGTGTGCAAGGTCATTTCCTTTTTTATTCTCTTTGTTGTCTTGAAAATGACATGCACGAGGCTTTGCATTTGTTAATTAATATAGAAGTAGTTAAGACTCATATAAAAAGAAACATGACTTAATTACTATTCAACTGTGATATTAAGAATCCAATTTTGGTCTTTGAGTCAATGGATTGTACCTTAGAAGTTTAGGTACATGACAATAACTTGAACGAAATAAATATTTTCTCCGTTCATCTTTACTTGTTTATTACATATTTGATTTGACACACCTTTAGAGAACAATAAATTATAGGGTATTTACTGTGTTATCCCAATCAATTACAATTCATCTAAATGTTGAAAAATGAATACTCTCGAATAGTATAGTGAACAAGTAAAGATGAACGGATGACGTAAACCGGCCTTGTGGAAACTGGAAATAATATTCCTGTGGGTGCCCTTTTTCTGAGGCAAATATTAAGACTGGAAAATAAAGCCAATATGGACCAACAGTGAGTGACTTTTGACAAGTTCTCCATGGGAGGCAAATGCAACTATTTCTCTCAATTATTCCAATTCTAATATATTCCCCACTTGTATCATGAGTTTGTATGAGAAGACTTTGAATATATTCTTTTATACCATATAATTAAGAAACAGGCTAGTTGAGTCACCATTTTTCTTGCTTTCACAATTTCTTTTTATAGGTAGTGGTTAATGACGATGGTTGATTATTGTAGTTACTCGTGACGCCTGATAATTATGGCTGATGATAGGTATAGTGATTGATTGTAGCGATATTATTCAATATATAGTAATAGTTGATAGTGGTAATTGCTATAATATAATGATGAATGTTTATTATAATAATAGTTTTTTACGGTAACGATAGAATATAATGGCTAATGGTGATGACTAGTTGTGGTAATTGATAATAGTGGTGGTTATGAATGAGGACGGTGGTCGTAAGTAATGAGCGATAATAGTTGATTATAGGGGCGATAGTGATAGTTCGGATAGTCCTGAAAGAGATAAGCCAAGTAAAATAATATTTCGATGCTATTGATTATAAAATGAATTAAGCTCAATATATTTTCTATATCTACCCTGTTTACAAGAGAGAATTTTAGAGTGTAACATGTTTGCCACCACACTAATTGATGTTTCGTTGGCCTTATCATGAGAAATTCAAGAGCAATATATTTTGTGACAAGCATCGCCTTATATTTACAAAGTAATTCATATTACTTCAAAAGAATCATTATTTATAAATCGACCATTATTTTTGAGTAACTTTCATAAATGGTCACTTAATCACAATTTTCTTATCGTTATAATAGAAAGTCTCAATAGCTAAAAATGTAACCTTTCAATGTATTGATATTTAATTTTTTAGACTGATTTAAATTGCTATATAAACACTTTCCACATTTTTACTTATTTTTTAATCTAATGAAGACAATTCAACTGTGGTATTAAGACTCCAATTTTGGTCTCTCTGTCAATTAATTATCTCTTAGGAATTTTTAGTTCATGAAAATTACTGGGAAATAAATATACTGGAAATATCCTGTTAGTTTCCTTCTTCTAAGGTAAAGAGACTGAAAATAATAATAATTTTTTTTGAATCAGAAAAAAAATAAAATTAATGAAAGACCAATTGAGTTTTGACAAAATTAATTTACAATTTCTCCATAAGAAGGCAAATGCAACTACCCCCAGTTAAATTTAATTATATTTAAGCAGCTTCAAAATGTAAACTTTAGGAAAAAAAATTAATGATCGTCCTTTACTCACATTTGCAATATATGGATTAATTTTCCTCTCTAAAATTATGTGTTTTTTTTAATTAATTATTATTTTATTAACATTATCTTCAAAATGTTATTTATCTTTTGGAAAAATTAAAATAGAATATTATGCACTGTTACCATTACTTGAGGTTGTTGCACTAGGAGGAAGATGAAACACTGAAAATATTAATTCATATCAATTTGTATGTATTATAGCTTTGATATTTTTCGTTATGTAAATGTATATTCTACATAAAAAAATTATATATATGAACTCATACTGAAATATCAATTCCCCCCTAAATTTTAGATTTCTCTAAGTACGTATTTTGGAGAAGACTTCGAATTCTTTAAAAAAATTAATTCCAAATCATTCAAAAATGGATAAAATGAAATCACTAGTTTTTTTTTCTTTCCATTTTTAAATTTTGTAAAGATGATATTTCATATATTTGTTATCTTTCCCTGATATATTAAATGAGAAAAAAAATTAAATTATTCTTTTTTTTTATCTCTAAAATTTGGATTATGATCTTTAAAACTTACACAACAAAAAAAACTGTGAATTACTAGGGAATTTTTCTAGAGATTAGTATAAAAATTTATACAAAACTTATTTTCTTGTAAATTTTCATACTAATTCACAGTTTCTTGTAATGTCACGTTCCCTCTTTATCTATCACTAAACCAGACAGTTGATTATTGCTTTTAATTTATTTTAATTCTTTCATAGAATAACTAACCCTATAATAATGATTAACATCTTTGTCAGCCGCCTTAATGTCAAACAAACACGTCCATTTATGTATTTCCTTTTATCTATTTTTTTTATTTAATATCAATTTGACAAATTCCTTAAGAAAAATACATATTAAAAAATACTTATAATTAACAAAATATATATAAATATATATTAAAAACGAAATATACTGAACAAGAAAAAGTATACGGAAAAGATAAAAAGAAACATGTCATCAAATCATTGTCATTCTTAAATTCCCACTTGCTAATAAATTATTATAGTACTCAAGCTTTATTATCTTTGTTCTTTCAATTTGAACCAACTAGGATGTTTCTTTTTTATTTTTATTTTTTTAAATTCTTGAACTAATTATAGATGTTTGACTAATGCTTTTAAATCTTGCAAAAAAAAATAAAATAAAATGAATTATACATTATAAAGCAACCCCATCACTTCTTTCCCATCATCTACTTTTTAACATTTATGATTTTATCCAAATTCTTGAAACCATGAAAAGTTACTATCTTTTTCCCTTTTTAGTTTCTTCATTTCTTGTTTTGTCTTTCCCTTTGATAACAGAATCAAGAATTTTGCTTAAAGGTGATTCTTTTTCAGTTAAAGATGATTCACATTTCATTACTTCTCCACAAAATACATTCACTTGTGGTTTTTACCCTGTAGAAAGTAGTACTAATGCTTATTATTTTGGAATTTGGTATACAAATTCAAGAGATAAAACTGTTGTTTGGAATGCTAAACAGGATAGGCCTGTTAATCTCAAAGGGTCAAAGTTGACATTAAGAAAGAATGGAGCTTTAGTTTTAACAGATGTTGATGATACAATTGTTTGGCAAACAAACACAACCTCATTTGATGTTGAAAAGGCTGAGGTTCTTGAAACAGGAAACTTAGTATTGAAGAATCTTGAAGGTGATGTTTTGTGGCAGAGTTTTGATTTGCCTACTGATACTTTATTGCCTTATCAAAGATTTACCAAGAATCATAGATTAGTTCCTCCTTTGAGGAAAGGGAGTTTATCACCTGGATACTTTAGTTTGTACTTTGATAGTGATAATGTTTTGAGAATGATTTATGATGGTCCTTTAGTTTCGAGTATATATTGGCCTAATCGCGATAGGGATGTGTATGGGAATGGTAGAACTAGTCAAAATAGTAGTAGATTTGCTTATTTTGATGGAATGGGTAGATTTTTCTCAAGTGATATGTTGCAATTCAATGTTTCTGATATGGGGTTAGGGGTATTGAGAAGATTGAGTATAGATATTGATGGGAATTTGAGAATGTATAGTTTGGATAACTCGACAGGGTTATGGAAGATGTCGTGGCAAGCGATTGCACAAGCTTGTGTTGTGCATGGAATATGTGGAAGATTTTCGATATGTACTTATGTATCGAAGCCTAAATGTACATGTCCTCCTGGATATGAGATTGTTAATGGAAGTGATTGGAGTAGAGGTTGTAGGCCAATGTTTAGATCAAGAAGTTTGGAGTCTAGACATGTCAAGTTTGTGGAAGTTCCTAATGTTGATTACTGGGGTTTTGATCTCAATGCCACTACTCCTTTGTCATTTGAATCTTGTAAGGAATTGTGCTTGGGTGATCCACGTTGTCGTGCATTTGTCTATAGGCGTACTGGGGAGGGATCATGCTATACGAAAGGTATCCTGTTTAATGGATACAGGTCTCCTGGTTTCCCTGGAAGTGTGTTCTTGAAACTCCCTATGAATCTAAGTGCATCAGAATCAGGTCATTTGGTGCTTGAAGGTACTGATACAAAATGTGGATTGAGTCCCGAAAACGTTCTTTTTGGTTCTCCTTCGATGTATGTATTGGATTTTAAGAAGGTGAAGTGGATTTATCTTTACCTGTTTTGTTTCACCCTTGGTGGAATAGAGATTCTGTTCTTCGTGTTAGGCTGGTGGGCGTTGTTTAGTAAACATGGGATTCCTGCTTCCATTGAGGACGGGTATAAAATGGTGTCATCGACTCAGTTCAGGAGGTTTACGTATACTGAACTTAAGAAAGCAACAAAAAACTTCAAGGTTGAGCTAGGAAGAGGAGGTTCAGGAGCTGTTTACAAAGGAGTTTTAGCAGACGGAAGAGCGGTAGCAGTGAAGAAACTTGCAAATGAGTTTCAAGAAGAATTTTGGGCAGAGATGACTACCATAGGAAGAATCAACCATATGCATTTGGTGAGGATGTGGGGATTTTGTTCTGAAGGTAGACGTCAGCTTTTGGTCTATGAATACGTCGAGAACTCATCACTTGACAAGCATCTTTCCAGGGCTGATATTCTTGGATGGAAACAAAGGTTTGCAGTGGCACTAGGGACAGCCAAAGGTCTGGCATATCTTCATCATGAATGTCTTGAATGGGTGATTCATTGTGATGTGAAGCCTGAAAATATACTTCTCGATAGTGAATTCGAGCCAAAGATTGCAGATTTTGGACTTGCAAAGCTGTCACAAAGAGGCGGCCCTGGTTCAGATTTCACAAAGATTCGCGGTACTAAAGGCTACATGGCTCCTGAATGGGCTTTGAACCAACCTATAACAGCAAAAGTTGATGTTTACGCCTTTGGGATTGTAATACTAGAAATGATCAAAGGAAGTAGGCTGTCAAGTTGGGTGGTGGATGATAGTGAATGTGATTACGAACAAGATTCACAGCTCGGGAAGTTTGTCAGGATGGTGAAGAGGAAGATTCAAAGTGGAAAAGATACTTGGGTGGAGAAACTTATCGATCCACGACTAGAAGGCAAATTTAGCAAGAACCAGGCAGTGACACTCATTGAAATAGGCCTTTCTTGTGTAGAACAAGACAGAAACAAAAGGCCTACAATGGCCTCAGTAGTCCAAACATTGCTGGACTCTGAAGATGAAATAACACAAATAACATAGGAATTTCCCTTTGTAAATGTAAAGAGTGATTGGAATTTGTGAATGGAAATTGAATAGACCATTTTGTTTTTTCATCTTGGACTATCAAACTCTTGTAGTTCTCTTAATTATCCACACGTTAACTTCTGCAATCTTGATCATACTAGCTAATTATGTAATGAAAATCTTTCATCTTTAACTAAATTTTTTTAACAAAAGAACTCAAAATACACAAATAGAACTTCTTCATTTAGAGTTTTCAGAGACTAGCGCGGCAACTTGTGAAATCTTAAGTATGCAACAACAAGAAGTAGGGTTTGGGGAGGGTAACATGTACGCAATCTTACCCCTGCCTTTGGGATAGAGAGGTTTTCAACTTACCCTCGACAACCCTCCTCCTTTATTCGGGCTTGGGACCGATAATGTGAAATCTCAATTAAACATTCTTCATTAATGTTCCATTTTTCCTTCTTGTGCAACATTGGAGTATTATAAATTAAAGGCCTAAATAAAATTATTGTCCTTATTTATGACTAGTGGAGTAATATCATTTAGCCCATGATCACAAATCGAAAAATGTAGGGCAACTTTCACATATAACAAATAAAAAATTTATATTTGTATGCTATAGCAAAGTTTGCATAATTGCGCTCCATAGCAAACACAAAAACTGTATAATTCGCTATACATATACAGTTGAAGCACATTGTATAAGACGGAGTGTATAAAACAAGAAAGAGAAAGATACTTGAGTATAAAAACGAAGTGTATAAAACGAATTGTATTATTATAAGTGTTTACAATTTGAATTTGTAAGCCAACAAACATATTTAACAAACTTAACTAGTTAATAAGTGAAAAGACAACAATTTCCAAATCTCTAACACTGAGTTCTTTATAAGTACGAATGCGGAAAACTGAAAAAAATACTACCCAAGAATTGGTGTCATAAGTACAAGAGCTTCTAGAATACAATGCAAGTCTGAAACTAAAATGACAAATCTAACTTAAGGGATATCCTGTCTGAATACTGAATAACAGAATACGTAAAGATAGAGGGAGGTGTGGGCCACGGAACAGCCAAGCAGCTCACCACAACTCCAAGACACTCCAAACTCGGACTCAAACTGCTCCTCGAGATGTGCTCCTACTTGGAATCGAATCTGCACCACAAAGAGTGCAACAAGTGTAGTATGAAACCACGTGTACTCAGTATGTCTCATTGACCGACCACAAAAAGTAGTGACGGGAGTTTATATAAGAAAATAAATTCTTAAATTATACAAGTTATATATATATATATAATATATACACTCACTATTTAAGTCTCGTCAATAAAGGTAATCAAGCATCAAGTATTTTCCAAACACCAAACAAAACACATAATCATCAAAATAAATGATGTGATGAAATGCAATGCAATATAACACCATGTAATGAATTGTCTCAGAATACCCAGTACACACTCAACCGTATATACATGATACTCCTCGGAAATACATCGAGAGTTCATGACCCATGGGGGACTCGCGAGGTCCATATACCGACACGGACGATCTCCACGTGTCTGTGCGGACGATCTCAACGCACAATCATAATATCAAACAATTTTCACACGGACGGTCTCCACGTGCCCAAATTACAATGTTAACATCTCACCATCCCCAGCACGGACGATCTCCACGTGCCCAACTTATACTCAGTCTCATGTCTATGCATGTGCACAATATTATTTCAATAGAGGGGATGATGATGCATCTCAATCAATCAATATGAACATAATACATAACCACCTCAATTTTCACAACTATACGGGTGAAATAAATAAAACACGATCAAACAAGGAATTCAAGTCAATAATATATCAGTTAATGCCCATATGCTTTGGCATTCTCAAATTTCAATCCACATTCTAAAATAGTAATTTTCCTTTTTATAACACCGGTACTCGTACCAATGCCCGTCACACCATTGATACGAGACCACCATCCTTCCCCCTTACCCCTTTGTCTATTTTCATTTTTAATCTTTAATTAGGAAAACGTCCTTCAACAAGTCTAAAGTCTTAACATACCTCAAGTGTCGAGCTCGTGTCACGAATCCTCAAGATAGTTCCTTCCCTTTTCGTTAAGTTTTGGAATGTTCACGATCTACCAATGATGCAATATTCACAAGTAAGCGAGTTTGTGGACATTCAAATTATTATAGGTATATCATAGATCCTAAACTCACTCATATCTCTAATCAAACGCCAAATCTTGGTATAATTTATATGCCAATTCGTCAAATTTCAAGCCAAGAACTTAACCTTAACCTCTCCAAGTACCCTAGATTCAATGTTAAATCATATAATATACACCTAATATTTAATTACCTATCTCAATATCTTAAAAACTAGTAACTAAATTTGATAAATAGATAAATAAATAAATAAATATATATATATATATGTAAGAGAATAGCGATTTGCACTGTGAACGAACTGTGTTCTTTCTTTCTCAAACTAATATGGCCAATTTCCATCCCTTTAATAATAATACATTCAATGCCAATCATTGGCATAATTGCCTAATGATTGG
The DNA here is from genome assembly GCA_027705065.1 of Solanum peruvianum. Classification (NCBI taxonomy): domain Eukaryota; kingdom Viridiplantae; phylum Streptophyta; class Magnoliopsida; order Solanales; family Solanaceae; genus Solanum; species Solanum peruvianum. The sequence continues at coordinate 4,792,717 of JAKWJD010001763.1, forward strand.
CTAGCAAGTTTGTCCCCCCCTCCACCATTTACTAACACAATACACAGCAACGGAAATTGAATGTTCGTCAACTACAATTTCAACCCTACTGACCGGTTTTTCTCGAATCTAACCCCAACAATATAATACATATAATGAATCATTTTATACTAAAATAGATTATCAATAATTTATGTAAAGTTACAGATTCTGAGAAGGGCGGTTGTACCTGAACGTGTTCTTCTCAGATGCCAAGGAGAAGTTTCTCCAATTTTTGTTTTCCTCAGATTATGATATAAAAATTTTAACCCACTAATTTATTCCAATACATGGTCAAGTATAAAGGTATTAAATTAGTTATATATATGACCCACTAACTATTAACTATATACTAATTTAAATAAAAATTTCCTCAATTAGGCACTCGTAGTTACCGAATGGTTAAAATATCCCCCTTTAATTTTCCAAAAGGAGTCAAACTAGTCCTAGTTCTCAAAACGACCTAGCAGGTCGTTACAATACAGTTGAATCGAATTGTATAAAACGAGAAAGAGAGAAATTAGATACAATTTGAAATTTGTATAAAACGAGAAAGAGAGAAAGACAAAAGAAACTGGGCATGGGAGTATTTTTATTGTATAATTATAAGTGTATAGGACGAAAATATAGTACTTGCATGTGTATATACAATTTTCTCACGCTTTATACAAACAGAAACACAATTTATACATTTCGCTTCTGTTTGTATAAGTGAGAAAAGCGAGGGTGGCGAGCGAGATCTGGAAGAGGGGAGAGAGGGGAACAAAAATATATGTATTTATACAATTTTCTCTGCTTTATACAATTAGAAATAATTTTTATAAACTTGTGTTTGTATAAAAAGTGAGGAAGCGAGCGAGAGATTGGAGGAGAGTGGACGAGCGAGATATTTGGAAACGAGGCGCCTGATAATTTTTTGCAAACGTTTGCTATGGACCACAATTAAATCAAACTCTAGCTACTTAATTTATTTTAGATTATTAGTTTGCTATTATATACAATTTTCCCAGAAATGTATACTATTCCATAATCAATGTAAAGTGTCTCGGACCAATAATAAAGTTGTGTATCGAGATGAGTTTTTGAACTTGTTTTATGTATTATTGCTGATGCAACAGAAACATATGATGCGTATGCTTTTGATATAGTCCTCACGAAATTTAATTTAAATATCATTATAAGTTCAATTTTCGAATTAGATATTGCTAATATATGAGAATTAGCTAAGTAATCTTATTAGTCTAATAAGGTTATTTTATTCTTAATATGTTGTATTGCCTACAAAGTTGTCTAAGTTCACATCATATTAAATATAGTACATGTTTTCCATATACATATATTAATTAGGTATGACTAAGTATTTACGTTTCAAAATCAAACCACTAGAAAATAAAAATTTCTATGTTCAATACAAAGAATTTTTTTTGTCCACGTTTAAGTCGCTCAAACAAAAATCTCACTTCTTATTTTATATATTTTATACTTTAAAAATAAAGGCAATTTAAGGTGACACTCTTTTTGTCAATCATTCAATGGAAAAATCTAATTTTTTATATGTTCTTCTGATTCTCTCATGCACCCACCCCCCCACCTACCCCTCCCCACCGAACACACTGTTGTGAAATTTCTACTAGGTAAACTGTGGCGAAATAAGTAGAGCTTAACCTAGCTTAATCACACAGTCATCATCAAATCTTGACTCATTTTGCTTTGTTGCTGCATTCTTTCATTTCTAGGCTTTATTTGGGAAATCCCAGAATATTTGTCGACTTTTCTTGAATTAATTTGAGCAAAAAACTTGTGGGGTTGGTAGAAAATGGCTGGTTGTTCATCAGGTATCAGGTTATCTCAGTTTACATCTCTGAAAAATGAAATCTTTATCATGGGGTCCATAAAAGACTCTAACTTTACGTTTGTTAAGAGACAAGATTTTGTGGGTATGAGGAAAATCGGTTATTTGGTTTGTCAGGAGAATTACAAGTCAAGATTTTTGGTTAAGAGTTCATTGAATCCAGAGGGTAAATCAATATCTGGTGTTAGTGTAGAGACAGTACTCAAAGAGAATGATACTTATTCTGTTGGGAAAGATGTAAGTATTCTTGATGCTGATAATGGTGGTGATGGGGAGGGAGATTTAGCTGTTGGGAATGGTGGAAACGGGAAATACCCTGGTGGTGGTGGTGGCGGCGGAGGTGGTGGTGGAGGGGACAATGGAGAAGGTGATGAGGAAGAAGATGAATTTGGGCCATTACTGAAGTTTGAGGATGTGATGAGAGAGGCAGAGGCTCGTGGGGCTACACTTCCTGCTGATATGATAGAGGCTGCAAAGAGTGTTGGGATCAGGAAGCTACTTTTGCTTAGATATTTGGACTTGCAGGTAAAAATTGATTAGGTGAAAATGATTAACCTGCTTACAAAATGGTTTATTGGAAATGTTTATTTTGATTGTATCTTTGATTGGCAAGTCGTCTTTTCGTGAATGTAGGGGTCAGCTTGGCTCGGCGCTGCAATGAGGTCGTGTGCTATGCTGCGGAACAGAATGTTGGCTGATCCATCATTTCTTTTCAAAGTTGGAACTGAGGTTTGTGTAAAAGCTTGATTTTGATATTGCTGTTCTGTAAATAAATCATTGAGCTGTAGTACAGTAGAAATAGTTTCTCCTCGAGCTACTGCTATTAGTGTGCATCGTGTTGTGTCTGTGATTCTGTTTACATATCTTACGACTTGGAGCAATTTGTTATATAACCATGCTAAACTTGCATTACACGTGGTGAATTTCTATGGACCTTGAAATCACGCGGCATCTTACCTACTGTTCATTGTTTTTTTGTTTCGTCGTGATTTTATACTTGATATGCCTTTTAACTTTGAATTCACGGGTTCCATTGGTTCTCTGATGTAGATAGTCATTGATACTACTTGTGCAACAGTAGCAGAAGTTCAAAAGAGGGGCAAAGATTTTTGGGCGGAATTTGAATTGTATGCTGCAGATATGTTGGTTGGTGTTGCTGTCAATGTAGCTCTAGTTGGGTTGCTAGCACCATATGCTCGAATTGGGCAACCTTCTGTATCTCAAGGTTTTGTTGGTCGTTTTCAGAGAGCTTATGGAGCACTTCCAAGCAGGTTTTGACTTCTGCAATCCGTGTGATATTATTGCATTAATTTGAGCACTATTAGTAGATTTTCACTTTAATTACTCATCTGCTGCAGCGTTTTTGAAGCTGAAAGGCCAGGGTGTAGATTTTCATTGAATCAGAGAATTGCTGCTTATTTTTACAAGGTAAAACTTGCATAATTGAAGTATATGCTATAAATGAATTGCAGTATGTCTGTTTACATATATCATTCTCTCCTGTTACTAATAGTTCTTTTCATAAATGCATTCAATTGTGTAACTTACAGTTCTTCATATTTCTTTAGGGCATTCTATATGGATTCGTTGGGTTTGGATGTGGTATCATTGGCCAAGGAATTGCAAATATGATAATGACTGCCAAGCGGTTTGTTTCTCTCTGATATCACTAATACTACTATTATGGCTATTATTTGTTGTTGTTGTTGACTGTTGTATTTCCTGGTTTAGTTTACATAGATGCTGCTTGAAGATATTATAAATTTCTGTCTTACTCCTTCCTGGATTTGAACACGGGGGAACCAATGATCATACTTTTGGATATTCACAAACTAGAATTCTTCATTTCGAACCCCTAAATGTTGCCTTGTTTTAAATTAGTGTTCTACTTCTCCAGTTAGGTATGTATATTTGAGTGTCAAGATACAGGGAGGACCCACGTGGAGCCCTATGGGAGTTCGAGCAATCATTGTCTTTGATGCAGAACTTTTATTTTATTTGAACAACTAATACGACAAAAAATATTATTAAGTCTGAAACTAACCCGATTTCTAATACAAACACTGATATATATATACATTGTTATCGCTGAATACAAGTTACAAGTATAATACACAACAAAATAATAACATACTAATTGCGAATAGATTAACATAGAAGAAGGTAACTAGAAGGGGATGAGATACTAGAAGAGAGATAAGGGATGAGAGATAACTGAAAGTCAAAGCTCTGACATCATTTTCATAACCGTTCTTCTAATTCCTAGTCCTTTTTTTAGCAGATGGTTATTGGGCCTGGATCCCAAATAAAAGTCTCTAATAGCCTATAGGCCCTTACAGAGTCAACTTGATTCACAACAAAGTCAGCACCCATGAACAAAATAGTCTGGTGGGTGCTTTGGTTTGGAAATGCAACAGTGAGCTCCATACCTCTTGCTGTCGCAGGATTGGATCCTTCTCTAGACCATTTTGATACTAATCCCCTCAATATTTTAATTTCTCTCCTTCAACTTTATTTGCTTCATTTTAACTTTTCTGCTTTCCATTTTATTCTTTCTCAAATTTCGTGACCCATTCTTCTCTAAAAATGAATTGGTCTTTTCCTTTTCTTCTTTTATTTTAGTGCTTTTTTTCTTTAATTTCTTTCCCTCCATACCAAATAACAGTTCATCTTCTCCGATTATAGAAAAATCATGTACAGTTTAAACCTTTTTGTAGTTAAATAAAAACTCTATCTAAAGCTGATAGCTTTACTATGACGTCATGTTCTATCATGCATCCGTTTACTTGGTGTAGACACCCGATGCATGTAATTTTATACTGATATTATTTATTGTGTATTCAGTGTATGAAAATCGTGAAGGATAATTGTGAATAAATTCTCCTTTTTAATTATAAAACTAATTATAGTATGTTGTTAAATGTTTTCACATTTAGTTTTTAATTATTTCTGTGCTTAACTTTGTGGCTGTGGCAACTGTTGCTAAAGAGAGTGGACACCCATTACTTCAAAATTCAAGATCCGCTATTATCAGGATATCAGATTTTTTTTTCCTTCGCACAAAGAAGATATTACATTTTTCATTGTTTTTCGATGAACTAGTTCTAATACCTGATATATAAGGACTAAGGAGGTAACTTTAGGAACCAAACCATTGCATTTTTTTTCACCCGTTCTTTCCTAATCCAGATTGAATGGCTGTCTTGCCATCCTCTGGTTTTGTTATCTAAATGAGAGCTGTGGATGTGTAAGAGACATGGTTATACAATTCGGTGGAGGACAAGGTCAATGAAAAAGGCCTTGGCGGTGTTTAGAGGGGAGGGTACAGGAGCAAGGGGATGGTGCGTAGATTCAAAATGGATCTGTCACAGAGAAGCTTTCCTCAGACAAGATAGGCAAGTAGCTGTTAGTCTGTAGACCCGTTGAAGCAAGCCTACGGTGCTTCACTGCTTTGATAAGGAAGAAGGAATCTTATCAACTGTAATTCTGGTTGGGCATGGAAAACTGCTGGAGTTTATACTGAAGGATCTGAGAATAATTCTTTTCCCTCATAGACAAGTACATATGTAATGTTAGTCTCGATGGTCATGAGCCCACACAAGACCGAACAAACCTGTTGAAGATATGCATAATGGGTCAAGCTGTTGTCTCAACAGGGATATAAGGGAAACAAACTAATGGCTATGGGTTCATGTAAGAGACCAAGGCTTATATCTGTCTCCATGTTCTGCCCTAGCAAATTTTAGTAAGTTCAGGATGTTGCTGGGAACAACATTAGTGAAACTAGCCCAGTAAGAACATTTGTGAAGGAAAGAGATAAAGTATTGATGGCAAGGAGGAAGTAAGAAGATTGTGGGGATACCAACACCATGTGACTAATCAAAATTCACAAGAAGGCTGGGTGTGAAAACAAAACCTTTCAGCCAGTAAGTGAAGGATGGCTGCTTAAAGAAGTGGTGTGATTACGATTGATGAGATAGGAGTTCAAAAGAGGGGCATGAAGCATCATCTCCTTGGTTTTTTCTTTGAGAAGGAAGAATTCAACGGTGAACAGACTGGATGCCCTCATTTTGCAATTCTACTAAGCTACTGTTTGAGTGACGGTGCAAGCATCAATATTAATTGATCAAAAAAGTAAACCATAGCACCCAAGGGTGTAGCCTAGTTGCCCGTGAAGTGGTTGGAGAACCATGAGGTATCAGATTTGTATCTCAGCGGAGGCGAAAATACTGCATAGATAATTTCTTCTCATCTACCGAGCCTTGGTGTGTAGAGGTAGAGCTACCCGGTACCTGTGCTGGTGGGAGGTAGCAGGTACCAGTTTCAACTTAAGTTCCGAATTAGTGGATGCTGCCAAGGGAGTGGCAATGCCATACGCAAAAAAGGAAGGCTGGAATAGTCAAGGTGCATAAGCTGGGACAGACACGACCATCGTCTAAAAAGAGAGTAAACCAGGAAAGAAGTGACTGTAATATCTTTCAGTATCCATTGTCAAAAAAATATGATTTAGTATCTTGTACTGAGTCTTTAAGTTTCAACTGGTGTTTTACTTCTTTTATTATAGAATTACTTTTTTTTTAATCTCATCTTTGCATGGTGTCTTGTTTACTAATGCTGATGGAAATCAGGTTTGCTGATAGTAACTGAATTATGCGAAGTCGAGGTGACCTCGTGGATTTTATGGGTTGACCCATTGCACTGAAGTAGATATATCTATTATACTTCTTTTATCTGATATGTATCTCTTCATCTATTTCTTAACTGGTTCATATTAAGTTAAATACCTTTCCCTAAATTTTGATGGTTTTCTCAGAAACCATGTCCTTGTCTAACCCTTTCCTGATTCATCATAAGTGGTGTGCTCTCCCAGCATCATAATCTTTATGGGACATCACTTGATTAGTGATGTCCGAAAGGGCTATGTTAGATTGGTCAGCTAGTCATACTGGTCTAGTGTGTTGTAGTGTCCTCCCAGTTATTTCATAACTACAAAAGGATCAAGAAATCGGACTGGCTGATGATATTACACGAATATCAAAACTAGAACCTTGAAAGCTAAGTTTTTAAGGTATACACAACAATTTTATTAATCTTTAGGTTCTACATTTCATGGTTGAACCCCCGAGGTTGAGCGGAGTCCACTGCAGATTTTCTTTCCTGCAGCTAATAATTTGTGTAGTGTGACAGTTTGATGCATGAGTCTGTATATGCTGTTATCGTTGATCAAAGTAGATATTATATTTCTTTTAACATGTTTGTGTTGTCCCTTTCTTACTAACATGTTTGTTTATCAGGAGCGTCAAGAAATCAGAGCACGATGTTCCTGTTCCACCTCTTATAAAGAGTGCATTACTTTGGGGTACGCCTTCACTTCATTCCTATATGTTCCTGCTTTTGATAATAAACTTCCAAACCTTTATCTACCAACTACATTATGTATGCTGCGTGCTTTACTTTTTCTGATTCCTGTTTATCTCTTTCCAGCTCTTCCTGTATATTATCATTGAGTTGTCTTGTTGAAAATTCTAGACTGTATTATAGTACTTGTTACGTTGAAATGCTGAACTACTTCCATTGAGACCATCTTCTGGTAATTTAACGATTCCTTGCATCATATAGCATTTTTTCCACAAAATGAATGAAGTCAATGATGATATTGCATGACATAATATTGTAGTATAGGGGAGATTTACAAATTTTCGTAGTCAATTATGATATTGCAATTTGTGTGAGTGATGAAGCCATCAAGAAATCACATGTTTCTTTTCAAAATTTGACCTTATATCTGGTAAAGGTTGAAAATTTTGGGTTTCGAGGTGGCCCAGTGGTTTGGGCTTGAGACTTCCATATTGGAGGTTTCAAGTTCGAAACCCCTTACTAGAGAAAGTAAGGGGCTTGCCTTCTGGGTCGAGCTCGTCGCACCGGACTTGCCTAGTGCGGGTCATCTCTCCTATGTGGTTTGCGAGCATAGGAGCGGGGGTTTTATCCTGTGCACACCCAAATGGATAGCGGCTGCGGATTTCCCTTGTCGTCAAAAAAATTAAAATTTTGGACTTGAATCTTCAAATTGTAACTTCAGTAAAATGCACATTCTATTCTAGTGTTTCTTGAATCATGTTGCATTTTAGCTTTCCTTGATGCATCGTCATTGCAAGCTGCATTTTTGTTCTATGACCTCCATCTTACCTGCCTGTCAGCTCCAATTTGATTTCTTGATCTGTTATGTCAGGTGTTTTCCTTGGAGTTTCTTCAAACACCAGGTTACAGATTGTGACCGGATTAGAACGTCTGGTTGAATCTTCTCCAATGGGAAAGCAGTTTCCGCCTGTTTCAATGGCATTCACAGTTGGTGTGCGATTTGCCAACAATATATATGCTGGAATGCAGTTTGTGGACTGGGCGAGGTGGAGTGGTGTGCAGTAACTTTATGCTTCTTTTCTCTTTCGGGCATTCTCAGCGAGGATCATCAGTGTTTCTTCACTCGAAATCAAAACCTTAGGGTTAGAGATGGAGGCGACTTATAACTAAGCCAACTAGTTTTGTCACTTGTTTGTGCTTCTAGCTCAATAATTCCATCCTTGTTGTATTCTAGTTGATGAAGTGAGTTTTGGTTACATCAAATATCAAAGGAAACATGTTTGCTTCATGTGATGTGTGAGCTTGAGACACGTCACGAGTTCGAACCCTGTATTTAAGTGGGGAAGGATGGATCTATTATCGTTGAGTTTCTAATCATGAATGATTCTAATTTTATGATTTTGAAATAAAGTAGAAAATAGCCCTCTTCAAAAAGATCTTTCAAACTAGTCATTCATGTCTCGTTATATGTGATATTCTTTTTAGAAGTGAAAAATATTTTGACATGTGTGATGATAACATACCAAGTGTATTTTTTATAAGTTACGTCTAAATTGATAGTGGGGTGGACATGGTATGACATATATTAAATATCATATCATAATTTTGATATTATTATATATGGGATGCATTTTTAAAAAGTTTTTTTTTTTTGGCAAATAAATGAAATTAATCATTTAGATGTTGAGACTTTGATTAAATCTTGATTGACATGTTTTCTTTGGATGATTAATTAACAAAAGGATTGCTTGTATTTTTTATTTTTAATATGTAAGGTGTAAGTATGATATAATTGAAATGTTTTTTAATTTTTTTAGAAAAAGATAACTATAATTTGGTCAACTTCAACTTACATAATAAATAATTATAATGTTGATACATATTATACCATAAACTATCAAAATCAATCTTTAGAATATCAAATTATGTTTATTAATTTAATATAATGATATAAAATGTTATAAACATCGAAAATCAAAATTACTGAACCAAAACTTATGGTACGAGTTTGTCAAAATTCTAAAGCCTAATCTCAACATTCTTTCGTGAATAGAAGAGCCAATTGTAATGAAAACCCTTTTTTCACCTTTTTGGAAATAATTTTGTAGATAATCTTCATTCATTTTATAATATATTCAAAATAATTTTTGAATTTTTTGATCTTAAATATATCTTATAAATATTTTTAAAAAATTAAAGAGAGAAACTTGTTTGAAAATAAAATGAAGACTTTTGAAATTTGAGTTCTTAAATATGTCATAATATTCTTGTGATTATAAAAAAAATTAACTTTTAATCTTAACCATTCCAAAATATTCGTATGGCCATAAAAACATTAAAATGCACAAGTACCCTCTCAACCTATGTTCGAAAACTTAGAGACACACTTATACTATACTAAGGTCTTATTACCCTCTGAACTTATTTTATAAGTAATTTTTTACTCCTTTTCAGCCTACGTGGCACTAGCTTGAAAAAAAAAGTCAACCAGCGTTGAACCCACAAGATAGTGCCACGTAAGCCAAAAAGAGGTAGAAAATTAGTAATAAAATAAGTTCAGGGATAATAGGACCTTAATATAGAATAAATGTGTCTCTAAAATTTCGAACATAGATTCAGAGGGTACTTATACATTATCTCAGTATAAAAAAAACTTGAAATACATTGTTTTCAAATTTCACTATAAAAAGGCATCATCCTTTTTTAAAATATGCCAATAATAAAGTCACATAAATTGATTAGATGAACTATTAAAGAGAAAATGACTTTTTTATTTTTATTTTTAGAAAGATAAAATAGAAATAAGACAATAAGTTAAAATAGGAAAAATGTACCGTTAAAAGAATATAACTTTATCGATATTTCTAAGCGTTAAAGATTGATTTCGAACATTAATTAAAACAAGAAATAAGGAGCAAAATTCTCTTTTTTTTTTTTATTAAGTATTTAATGTTCATATTTGAATCTTAATTAAATTTATATTACATAACAAATATAAAAAGCGAATCAAGATTCCCTACTAATAGTTTTTATATATAAAATTCTAATTTCAAAACTTATCCTATAAACTTTTATAAATATAGAAGTCATCATTTGCAAGGTTGAATTTAGGCAATCAATTCTTGTCCATTCTTTAAATTTTAAACAGGAAATTCAAAGTTCATATTCTTATTTTGGAAGTATTTCGAATAATGATTTCGATTACAAAATTATAACTTTTTTTTTTTCAAACAATATTCATGTCCAAATAACATACTAGCAAGTTTTTTTGACAATTTTTTTCATATAACATATTTAAAATCATAAGATGAAAAATCATTTGATACATTCTATATATTTTTTGTTAAGATACAAATTAATAAAAAAAAATTATTGATACAAAATTAAAATTTATCAAATAAATTAAAATCGAGCAAATTATGTGCCACTTCCCAAAAAGTTCCATTAGAATATTCCATTCCTTCCTGTCCCTACCATGAAAACATATTTCATCTTTATGCTCTGCTGCATTGGCCAAAGTTCAAGGCAAACAACTTTCAATATATTACTATAATTAAATATATATATATATATATATATATATATATATATATATATATATATAATTTTTTCAATGTTAACGAGCACATATGCAACTCATTTTTTCAAGAGAGAAATCTAAATATGATAAAAATTAACGACTACACTTTATATAAGACGTGAATTGTTATATAGAACACTACATAAGATAAGATAAGTGTATCTACTTATTCAACTTTTTAACTATTTAAGTTCTTCGTGTATAGACTCAAAACTTAAAATATATAAATAAGGAGAAACTTTCATCCCAATTAATCCAATTTGGATGCCTTAGACTTGACATATCACTCTGAAAGAGTAACATAAAACTCAGAATTTGGATGTAGTCCATATCATCAAATAAAAAGGAAATCGATCTATGATCGATTTTGGAACAAATCAAATAAAAAGAAATTTTTATTTGTACCTCGTAAAAATCTTTTTATTTTATGTAATGAACCATTTCTCTTTTTCCGTAAAAAGAAATTATGTTTAAGTAAGTAAATACGTCATGGTTTTAAGAGTCTATCTATTGCGTATAGACTTTAAGATCATAACCATCGAGCTGAAGTGGGACCTAAACGATTGAATAGAAGGACAACAGGTGAATATTTTTGTACTACCCCTTGTTACTCTCGAGGTACGGAGGAGGCTAGGCTACCAAAAGATGGTTATCGATTTAAGAACGTAAGATATCTTTGCTTTGTCAGAGTAAGAAGGGGTAGAAAAAATGCCTCGAGTTAATGTTCGAGTACCGGACACTACAACAGACACAAGTAAGTTCCTTATCGGTTCCAAAGTATTCCTTCAATTAAGAGTTAAAGAATTTATATCAGTTGAGATTAAATTAAATTCATAGACACATGGATTCATTGGTTTTTACACACGGATTCATTGGTTTTTACACACATTCAATTATTTGACCAATAGACCAATCCATTATTAAAAAATCAGAAATTTGATGACATCTCTTTCTGTACCACCTCAGCATTTCACCTCTGATTTTATTTTATTTTTTATTAAGGGAGAATAAAGATTCCTCCTTTCATCTGAAAAAGAATAGAAATGCAGAGTCTGCCTTAAAGGGAAACAATTTCTAGTAGAATTTAATTAGAATCCAGCTGTATTTTCCCTTTTCCTTTAAGCATCCTTTGACCAGACAAACCCTTCCGAGATAATGACGAAATCAAAAATTTTATTAAAAAAGTTAAATTTTTTGTAAAAATTTTATTTTGTTATTGTGTATTGTGTTAATTATCATACTATTTTGTCGTTATTATTACTTTTTTAAACTTAATAATGATTTTCTTATTAACAGTTATGCTTCGTTCATTATTTTTCTTTATCTTTTACTTAGATTCGACGCATGTGAGTTGGGGATTTATCGAAATACAATATTTCTATCTTTTTGAGAAAATAGTAAAGTTTGTTAGTGTTCTGTCCTCGGTGGACTCTATTTTACCGAGTATATTATTATTACGTTTAAAAAATTTAAAACATAAAAAATTAAATACAAGAAGAAATTAAAAGAAATTTGACATATTAAATAATATCATAATTTTATAATGAAAAGAATTTAAATGAACCGCTCGATTCTATCTGTTTATCGTCTTGTCCTGACCCATCTTCCTATATAATCTAAAACCCCTGCCCTCTATTGTTCTGCTAAAATTTTGGAGCCTCGTTTGATACTAAAGGATAAAATGAGATAAAATTTATATCGTATTTGATTGAAAGTAAAAATTTATTTAGAATAACATATATTGGTAATTAAATACAATAAAAAATTTATCTATGAACTATACTTATTTCATACTATTTAATTTGAGATTATTTTATGTTTATATATCAAATAACCCTTAAAACTATTACTCCCTTCGTGTTAATATGTTTATCTTTTATTTGTTTTATAATTCTTTTTTTTTTTTCATATTATATACACATAAACTTACAAAATTAAATAATATTTCATTATTTTAATTTTTTTATTTAAAAATAAAATTAGACGAATAAATTGAAAGTACTTTGGTCAAAGGTCAAAACCTGCATGTTTCTTAACAATCTGGAATCCTTTCAATTCCATCTCTGTCCACATAAAAATCTGGTCTTTTGTCATTCTCTGTTATTTATTCTATACTCCTACATTATAATAGTAGTAAAAACAGAGCACACATTTTTGCACTTAATTCATGCTTTTCCCAATTAAACATTGTATTTGATATTTTATAACGACGAAGAATAATATAATCTATTTAAAAGAGAAATGAAATCTCCTTTTATTAGTTATTTCTACGATTTGAAACTCTTGAGCTTAGAACATTTATGTATGTAACCCTTTTTAAATGATGCGTATTTAAATTAGTCGAGTTAATTGGTTTCGAAAACTGATAAACAATGTAACGGCTACTACATCTGTTCCCGCTCTTTCCATTTTCCCTCTCTCTGTTTTTTTCAGTAATAATAACTATTTTCTTAATACAGTATAAATATACTGCTCTGCTCTGTATATTACCCATTCAAAAACAAAAATCTTGCTCCTTCATCTTCTTCATTTTGTCTGCAATTTTCGATACGAAAAAAATATGCCGAAAGTCGATGCTCTCCGTCGATTTCTCCTCCCCTGTTTCAATTCAACACCCACATCGCCAGCACCACCGGCGCCGCTAACAATCTCCACCAAAAAACGCCTGAGTACATCTCTGCGTGACGATCTCGACGACCCAAAACAAGATCAGAAGTTCGAAGAAGATCAAGAAGATTCATACCCAACAACCCCAATCAGTACTACAAACCCCACGACCAGCGCCGCAATTGCACTCTCAGCTCCGCCGCGTTCTTCCAAAACAATGGTAATCGGAACAATCTTCGGCCAACGTCGCGGTGGACATGTATGGTTCTGCGTACAACACGATCGTCTCAACACGAAGCCTTCACTTCTTCTAGAACTTTCCATTCCAACAACAACCCTAATTCAAGAAATGCGATGTGGATTAGTCCGAATTGCACTTGAATCATCGGATTCGGAGCTGAACCGTTGCCCGCTCCATTCAATTCCAATGTGGACTCTGTTCTGTAATGGGAGAAAAATCGGGTTTGCGGTTCGGAGACGGGCGACCCAACAGACCCGAATTATGTTGAAGACGATGCAGTCAATGACAGTCGGGGCGGGTGTAATTCCGTCGGGTTTGGTTTCGGGTACCGAATCTGAAGAAGTGTTGTATATGAGAGCTAACTATGAGTGTATTATTGGCGGTGCGGATTCGGAGTCTTTTCATTTGATTAATCCCGACGAAGGTCCGGGTCAAGAATTCAGTATCTTTTTGCTCCGATCCAAATAAATGTGTGAATCGTAGACGACTGACTTTGAAAGATCAACGCGAAATAAAAATCAGAAAATTTTGAGTTTTCTGATTTGTTTTTTTGGTCAAAAGGGGTTCTTAGTTCTAATATTTGAGAAATTTTTAACAGCTTTTTTTTTTGTAAAGAAAGCTAATTTTTTAATTATTCCTTTTTAGTTTTGTTTTTTCAAGATTAGCTTAATCTTTAGTTTTAGGCCATTTTTTTTAGAACTTTTTGGTGCATGAGAATCTTTAGCACAAGAAATGTATGAAAAAATTTAGTATTTTTCCTCTTTTTTTTTTTTTTTGAGAAGTTTTGGCATTCTTCTTGTATGATAATTCCAATATGATAGAAGAAATGAGTTCCTTGTTTTGCTACTTGTTGTTCTTTTTTATTATGAATATTATTGCATGATAATTATATAAGTTAATCATATAGTATGGATTCCTCATAATTTGTTCGAAAAGATTATTTAATATATACTTAAGTGATCAGTCTGATTCTGATTCAAGTATATGATTGATATCTTAAATTATCTTCAGATTTTGTGTGGTTGGGAATAATATAAATAATAGCATATTTTATGGTATCTTTAATTTAAAGTAAAAAGGTGAGGTTAGAATTTGAAAGAAGCTATACTCAAGGATCCCATGGTGTATTCTAATTGTATATCAATAAAAACATTGGAACTATACAAGATGATAATATGGTATCATTCCTTGAATTTTGATAGAGTTAAAATTTTTATTAAAAAATTAAGTTATTAGTCATATTAAAAAAATTTAGTAGAAGATTGTAAAATTCAAAAAAATATATTTACTACCTCATGCAAGTTAAATCAAATCAAACACACTAATTAAATTTAAAAAAAATTGCTAGTAGACTAGTACTTTTAAACATGAGAATGCACATAGTTATAAAGAAGACTCTAATCAAATCCTTAATCAATAGAAAGGATCGAATGCTTCTCGAAGTATAGTTTATTTGGAAATACAAACTTTAATGAAATCCTTAATCAATAAAGAGGATCGAATTATCTCAAAGTAATAGGGGAGATCGAATGCTTCTCGAAGCAGAGTTTGTTTTAAAATACAAACTATATTGAAATCCTTAATCAATAGAGAGGATCGAATTATCTCAACGTATGGGACAAAGAATTAAGCTTTTTTTTCTTTTGACTTTTAATTTGAAGATTGAGAATCTTGAAATAAACTTTTCTTACTATTAAGTGGCTGCCTTCCATGTGTCACTTCCCTGTTTGGTTAACTTGAGTTGTGTACTGTACTGGTCCCTTCTTGTGATGCCACTTTTTATCTTAGAACCATTCCAAATTTTTGAGTGCTCTTTTTAACTATTCTACCTCATCTTCAAATATCTAGTTGACCACTTCCATTTCCAAGTCAAAATTACTCAAATATTAGCTTTGAAACTAATATACTTCCAACTTTCTACTCATTCATCATAATACAAATAGATTATCAAACTTTAGTTCTCAACTATAGTCATATAACTATATGAATTTGTCTTTCACTATGATAAAAATAACTTTTAATAATATTAAATATTGAAATTAATAAAGAGTGTTAAAGTTTTTATCGACATTAGTTAAGTATCATTAGAATCAAAGTCGCCAAAGGCTTTAGGAATATATACAAAGAGTGACAATTGTCGCTAAAAATACATATTTAGCGACAATCAAAAATTAAATATCATTAATGATCATTTTTGTTGTATTGGTTCTTTTTGCTTTTAAAGAGTGTGAGAAGAGAATCTCTTTGCGTCACTTTAAAATAGTTCAAAATGCAAATAATAACATTATCACATTTATATATATATTGTCCATCGTTATCAACTAGCATTATCCGCATTGTCCTTAGTTGTAACATTTTCGACACCAAATATTATTGTTATCGTTATCGTTATTTAACATTTACAATTATTACAACGTTATCCTTTATGCCTATATATATATATATATATATATATATATATAATATATATATTATATATATATATATATCATATTACTCTCCACACTATTATCTATTACTATTGTCCATCACAATTATCAATTGTCATTATCAACTACCATTGTCATTACGATCAATCACTATTACAATAATGTTAACCCCAGTACTATATAAATTATCTTAGAATACCTTGTTGATAAGAGTACTAGATTAATCAACACCGACTGAATTTTATATTAAAATTCTAAGTCAATACAATATTCATTTCGTCCCTTTTTACGTGTCCACTTTTGAATTAGCACACCTATTAAGAAAATAATTAATAGTGAGTTTATCATTTTATCCCTATTAATTACGATATGGATGAAAAGTTCTACATTTTTCAAAGTAATTAGTCATTTATTGAGGATATAATAGATAAAAGAAATTGTCCTTTCTTAATTCATCAAAATAAACTAGTAAATAGAAATAACTATAAAAGAAAAAGTGAACTAGTAAAAAAAAGGAACAGAGAGAGTACGCTTTGATACTGAAAAAACAAAATGTCTTATTTAGTATATATAAAATATGTTAATATTCATATATGTATTTAAATTTCAACGTCTCAATAATCTTAACACATATTTTAATAGCTGGATATTTTAATAAAAACAAATGACATGCAGCTTCCATAAGTACTTTTATAAACCTTAGCTTAGAGTTAATAATATAAGTTGTAAATAAATGGAATCTCATAATTTTTTAAGCTTTGGAAGCATCTTTTGGGGGGAATCACATTTTTTCAGAAAATAGGACATTTTGATTTTGATTTGATGAAGAATAGAAAAAGGACTTCATGTTTAAACTAATTAATTAAACATTTGGGAAAAGTTATTTTTGTAATTTATATACTTGTCTAATCTAAGGATATATAAAGCAAAGCATCCAAATATGCATCACCGAAAGGATCGTAATAAGAATCAATAATATTTGTTCTTAGTGTTAAAGCGGACAGAAAGAATATGTCAGAGTTAGAAGCTTCGATGGTCATTCAATTTTGAATAATTAATTATTATAGATAATTAATTTTATTTTATTATAAAAAAGTCATTTTATTTTATTTTTTAAATAGTTAACTTTAATAGATAATTAATTTTATTTTATCATAAAAAGAGCCATTCAACTTTTTGATATTTTAACTTTTAGGGTCATAAGTCTTAAAAAATATTATTTTTCATATCAATTTAATGACTTGACATTTATTGAAAAAATAATAAAATTAATATTTGATTATTGGATTCTAAATTTATTTTTCTCGTTATTCTTCATTAATCAAATTTATAAGGTATTGTTTTGACTGTTAATATATGTTATGAGATATATTTAAATTATTTATTCTTCCCTTTTCTCATGCAAATTTTTCATCGAAAAATCACTCTTAAATGTCGAAGAACCTATATAGTTCAATAATTATTATCCCTATTTATCAACCATTGTTATCCAATTTAGTCATTATTACTCCAATTAATTTCTCTATTATTATAAAAGTTCAATCATCTCAATTTTCACAAATTTTTGACCAAACTAATTTATTATATAAAGCAATTTGTCAAAATAATACATTTTTTCTAAAATTTTACAAAACTAGTATAAATGTATTTCACAATAACGTTTTAGGGTATATTTCGATTTTTAAAAACTAACAGCATTAGGTTGATATACGTTACTGTAATTAATGTTTTACTCCTAAAATGTTATTTTGAGTAACGTTTTACTCTTAAAACATTACTTAAGTAAGGTTTTACTCCTAAAACGTTACTGTGAGTAACGTATATCAATCTAACGCCGTCAGCTTTTAAAAAGTAAGATGTACCCTAAAACGTTACTGTGAAATACATTTATACTAGCTTTGTAAAATTTTAGAAAAACGCATTATTTTAGTAAGTTACTTTATATAATGGCTTAGATTGGTCAAAACCTCCAATTTTCACCAACTATGATATACACTCTGTATGTTGATGATGAACTATATATAGACAGATATAACAATTGTCAACCAATATATTTTTCTACTCAACCAAGTCATTTTTCAATAATTGACCACTTGATATATATAGTTTAGTCTAGTACTATTTGGTTAAAAAAGTAATTAAATAAGTAAGTAATCATATATTAGAGTAAATCATAATCATATGAGAGCCCCCCATGAATGAGTTGGAGAGCAAGTAATAGTCCTCAAAGTATTATTATTTGGCTAAAAAAGTAATTAAATAAATTATAATAAGGGACTTAACATTATCTATACAAGTTTGAGAACAAGTAATAATTGTATAAAGCACTTCCTTAGACTAATTATGGGTTAATAATCATTATTGTTACATAACTAATTAGATCATGTGATACTGGGAAAATTTAGATCATCTGGCCAATTAATCAGTCCTCACATAATAATGTCTTACAAATTAGTATTCCTTAATATAATACTAATTACTTGTGATTAACCCCGCCCCCCCTCTCCCACACACATATATAAGCTATAGTCCTCAAAGTAATATTTTAAAATTACAATATTGTCGAAGTTTTGGTAAACAGAGTTACTAAACATCTTAGATGGTGGCATCTAGTAGTCGTAGATAGTCGAGTGAATAGTTAAATGATCGTACACCATCATCACAAAACAAAAAAGAATGAAATCAAAAAAAAATATGCAAAACTTAGTGTTGATTAAATTTAAGGCCTTTCTTAAGGTTTAATTTTCTTAATTTTAGGTCGTCAATTTTGTTAAGTCATGCATTAATTTGCAAAACCCTAGTCATGTTCTAGGAGCCCTAATTTGATTTTCTTTTTATTCAAAAAAAAAAGATACATATTTCAAATTAATAAGGTTATTCATTGTGCATTAATAGTGATTTAAAGATTTTACCATGACTCTTGCACTTCTTTCATATTATTTTGAAAAATAATTTTGTTGAGTCTAGAATTTATCATAATATAACACATCTTTTTCGAATTTCACCTATGAGATCAAATTTGATGTATTGTGCTTAATATATGAGTTGTAGCAATATAACTTCACATGCAAATTAAGATTTTTGCACTGTTTGTAAGGTAAAGATAATCTGCATCCCAAGGACTAGATCCAGTAAATTAGAATTTGATCTAAACCTCAGGATGCAGATTACCATTAACCTAACACAGTATTTATAATAATAATGATGATACATGAAATTTAAGGAATTTAAGAAAGAAAGGAAGTGAAGAGAGGAAATAGCTAAATTAGTTTCTTGTGAGAAGTGTTGATGAACAAACTAAGCATGAGAAGCAATAATTTATAGTGCTTCAATAAAGTGGACATATATAATAAAATTATGTCAAGTATAAGGTTTGGTATAATAATATAATAAATATATACTCCTATATGATAAGGTGCTGTCACCAAGAAGGCTGGAATATATCATTTTGTGTTGATGATTCTGTTCCTTTTTAAAGCCAATGATAAGATGGGAACCTTTCTTTCCTCAGACAATGATGTCTCTTCCTCATTGACTAGCTTTTAAGATTGAAAAAATAATAAAGTGTTATGAATTAATAATAAATATCAAGATAATTAAGAGTAAATATAAAAAAATTCAAAAGAAAAAAGAGATTCCATTTTTCTTCAAACGGATGTATAAATAAATTGAATTAACACTCTATTTATAGAAATAAAAAGCGTTGTTACAACGCGCGCTATTCAAAAGTTGATATGTTAGAACTATTTGTAAGCTACTTTGCTTAAGTTACTTGTAAGCTTTCTAATTAATTGCAATTCTTATTAGGATGCAAGTTCATTTAGAGAATTATATATGAACATTCACAAAACAATCTATTTATAACATAAAGATTATTAAAAAAAAATATTGCTTAAATTACTTCTAACTAATCAATAATACAATTACTTTTAGCTTATTAGTACTTCTAATTCCTATTTAAAAATAAAAAAGCCACTAGTTAATTTAACTCCACCTGATTAGAAGTTGTAGCATCTTTGAATTCAAGAGGAATGTGCATGTGGGGTCTTTTAGGGTGAATATTATTGTGAAAGAGAATATAATGAGATGCATTCTATCTTATTAATTTTGTCATATTCTTATAATTTGCTGGTGTATAAGTCACACATTTTTACATTGTCCTTAAATTGGCTTATTATATGTAAATGTCATGATCGTGCTGATAATGATAATATATCGAGTGAAATTGTAGTGAGGTTCGAGGAGGGTGAAAAATACGTAAACTGTATTATTATCTCATAAAGATAGATAGGATGTTTTTGAAAGATTTTCGGATCACTAGATGCAACAAATCGAGGTACAAATAGGAGGAGACATTGAAGAAAATATAGGTAGGACAATAACAAAATAGCGTACTCAAGCAAGTAAAGTAAGATATATAGATAATGAAAATAATACTAAACAACGATAAATACCAAAAACAAGAGCGACAATAAAACAAATAGTAAATGACAAACACAAATCACCTTAAGCAAGTCAACACTACATTGCCTATTAATCTTCTATCTCAAATGTGTCCTTCAAACCTTCCTATCTGAGGTCACGTTCTCGGTTATATGAAGTTGTGTTATATTTTATCTTATCATTTCTCCCCAATACTTCTTCGGTTTATATCTGCCTCTCCTCGTAGCTTCTATAACCAACTTCTCACACCTCCTCATGTTTAATATGTTAATACATCTCGTCTTCACATGTCTAAATCATGTCAATCTCGTTAATTTCCCTCACCTTAACTACCACATATGAAGTGAAAGTGTCGACATGTGTCGTTACATCAGATATTGATGATTAGAAATTTGACTTTCTTTTTATAAAGAAAAAGAAGAATATAGAACAATGGAACAAGGCTCTTCTGAGGTCCTTCCAGTCCATTTTAAGAAGATATCAACTAAATGAATAATTTAACTAAATTATTATTACTCATTTATTTATTTTATCTTAGTTTATAAATAATTTCTTCAATTCATATTATGTAATTTTTTAGATTGGACAGATTCTTCTAAGATATTTATAACTTACCCTTAAGATGTGGTGATATTTTCACTGAATTACTCTGCTAAAGTTGAAATTGTGATGCCATACTTTCTCCGAATATATTATAATTTGGATATACTTTTTCTAAACATTATATATCTAGGTTTTAAAAACTAACAAAAGACACTCAACTTAATTAATTTTCTCAACTTGCTCTTGAAGAGTAATATCTTGAAATAGATAATAACACCATATTATAAATTAATACATACATGAGCTAATACATATATATTACAAATATTTTTCTTATTTTATTTGAATATTTTGAAAACGAAATTATTTTTTATTATAACTTTCTCAGTAATACTTGATTTTTATTTAATAAAATAAAAATATTCTTAAAATGACATATTATTTTTTTCACTTTTAATTATTTAACACTAAAAATTGACCCCTTAATTCGTAAAACAAAACTTCGTATTGATGCTTTCGTAGACATTCCACCAAACAAAAGCAAGAAATGTCCAAATAAACTTATCTCCGGGAAATTGCAAAGATGGGTTGTTTCTTCGTTGAAATCTATAGAATCATTGCTCAAAGTGAATGCACTATTACCTCAAAGACTAAAAAGAAGGATGAAGATACAAAGTTTTAAAAAATTCTACTATTTTTAAAACATTGTGTATAAATCTCCCTTTAATAGAAGAGTTGTTGAAAATACCAGGATATGCGAAAGTTCATAAAAAAATTAGTCACCAAGAAAAGGAGTATGAATTTTGAAACGGTGAAGGTGTGTCATAGTTGATAGTTGTAGTGCCATCCGTAGTGACCAGATAATCAAGACAGGTGATAGTTGATAGTATTGGGAACATTCACTGTTTCATGCACCGTTGAAATATTTTTTAAAAGATAAAAAAGAAATATTTTTTAAAAGAATATCACCATGTTTTTATCCTCATCATGTATATTTTGATAAATTTTATATGAACATTCTTGAAAATATAAATAATTAAATATATCTTTAAATTATTCAAAAATGAGTCAACTTTATTCTCAAAAATTCTTAAAAGACATGATGGTTAATTATGATTTTATTATTAATTTTTTATAATTAACAACACAATATTTCTTATAATAACTCATAAGACATGAATGTGCATATAAAAACTATTTTACGGAACATAACACTACATATGTTTATATCTTAGGTAAGCTCTTATTGATTATAACTTTTTTAGAAAAAAATTCAACTAGGTAAATTGTTACACAAACAATCATAATATTCTAGAAGTCGTAACAATATTTAAAAATAAAATTAAAACTTTACCTAATTAAGTATGCCAATAAGAGTATATCTTTACTTAGAATAATATTTCGTATTACTTTTAATTACAAAAACATGTCTAAATCATTAATATTGTAGTGGTTTTTACTATTTACAAGATATTCAAAATTAAGACAATATTTTTAAAAAAATAATTATTTGATAATCTAATTAGTTTGAGTTTGAAATGTCTAGGAAGATACCTCAAAGAATTGAATGCATAATATGAAGTTAATAATAAAAAATGATTAATTTAAGTTAAAGTATATTAAATAAACTAAGAAGTAGAAAGTAACTGCAAAATTAATTTCCTACACAAAGTCATTGCTTTTGTGAGCTTTATAAGGGTTGAGCCCCTTGTTTGTATATTTTTTTAAAATTCATAATTTTTAGCTTCAATTAATTAACGAAATAACAACTTCAGAAGAAATTTGGCCGTGAAAAATCATACTAGGGCCATTTACTATTGTCAAGTGTTGTCCAATATTTATAATAGAGAGACATGATAATATGTTATTTATTGTACTTTTTTTTCTATGAAATGCTAAATGCTGATATGTTTTTCATAATGTGATTTATTCGTGATCTGAATATGATGCAATGGATGAAATTGTTAGAGATCTAGAGCTCGAGCTGTGCATATAAAAATATTATTACTTCTCCCAAAATGGCACCCTAGGAGGCGGATTGATTGATTTGCTAATAGTATTCTGATCTGCATTTGTAAAACCAGGTGCCTATGGTCATTGTTTCATCTAACATTACAAATCAACTAGTGCATTCATAATTTATTATGTATATACCAATTGGCTCTTCTTGCAACTTGCCATAATTTTTGTTTCCTACCAAACTTGCCTTTATGTCACATTAATGACTTAAATTTGCAATTGCAGATACTTTTTTTCTTTGACAGAATATCTCAAGGTTTGTTCCAACCCCTAATTTTGTTTAAAGAAAAAATTGAAACACGTCGGACTTTGATATCAATGATAAAGAATCATAACTGATAAAATTGTTGTCATGTAATTAGAAAATCGAGGTTTTAAACTTTGAAAACAATTTCTTGCCAAAAAACAAGGTAAGGCTATATCCAGTAGAACCTCATACTCCGTCCCTTCTCTTTGAACCTCGCGCATAGCAGAAGCTTAAATACAATAGTGGATGCAAGATGAACTTGTAATCTTATTCAAATAACTTGCACAAGACTTTTGACCTCTTTGAAATACTCAAGCCAGATACAAAAACAAGTAATTCAAGAATCAAATGGTCTGCATAAACAAATTGCTTTTTGCAAGAAGCAACCAAATGAACAATAAGAACAAACTTATAGTCCTCTTTGATTACAATTGCCAAACAGTATTGTCATATACTCCACTGATTCTTACAACAATATCATGAAGGGAATAGCCTAAACTTTAGCCAAAAGGAGGCACTACATGAAATGGTAAAGACATGAGAAAAGAAAGTTCCCACAAACAAAACTGTATGGATGATACAATCATCTAAGGTGGTGAAAGGTAGAATCCCTAAGAATTATCCAGTCTAAATAATATCTAGAAATACAATTGTTGTGGGACACTAATGATTTTCAATGGCTATACAACAAAAAAACAAGTTAAAACAGCAGCAACCACAAAATTTGCTGCGGTGTGAATGTTCTCTCGTTTAATACTAATTACCATATCAATACTTTAGGCTTCTTCCTAACCGGTAACTTTAACAAAACTGAACCTTGTGGCTTTTTTTTTAAAATCAGAAAAACTGGAAGAGTGCACTACTGAAAGAGTCAAGAATCAAAAGGCCCTTGAGATAGAAGCTTTTTCAGTGTCTCGTACGTCATGAACACAATTCCCACACTGGGAACTACTTTGTAGTACTCAGGCATTATCCCTCTGTACAAGCCACGTAAGCCTTCAGTTCGGATTATGTGTTTAAAAATTCCCATTATGCCAGTGTTGTACACGCGTGCACGTCCTCCTGCTCCTTCCAACTGCTTTCTTCGTCTCACAAGATCCAAAGGAAAAGTTGCTGCACATTATCAAGAATACAACAGAACAGTTAAGAACTGCAATTTTCATTCAACTATGGTATGTAGATTCACTTACAACCATGTTGTTCCCTACACTCCTCCAACAATTCACTTTTTTAAGTATTGGCCTTGAACCCCCTAATCTAGGCAGAGGCAAATTGGACAGCTATACTCTAGGGTCGTTTGGTACAAGGGATAAGGAATAACAATACCGGGATAAAATGCAGGATTATTTATTCCTGTGTTTGGTTAGGGGTATAAATTAGTCCTAGGATTATTTATCCCACCATTAATACTTATAATAATGAGGATAAGTTATCCCATATATATGGTGGGATAGTTTTGCCCATCCCGTACCAAACGACCCATAAATGGTATAATTTTAAACCAAGAGAAGGTACATAGTGAAGAATCCAAACAATCCAATTGTACTAAAAATAACTAGTGTTATTGATACAAATTACTCACCAGTTGAAGATGCAATTCCTGACAGACTTCCACAAGCAAGACTTACTGCAATAGTAGGATCATCGGGCCTGAGGAAAACAGAAAATGGAACACAAGATGATGTTATAAAAGAATTATAGGATATCTACCATAGAGTAGGCTCTCAAGACATGGTGGTACTTACCTCTGAGCCTGCCAGTAAGATCTCAAAGCCTCATAGACAGAAAAACTTATTGCTATACTAGGTCCAACACCCTGCGACAAGCAAATACCTAATTAGCATAGTATATTACTTTCTTCTTTTTCAGATGAAACCAGGGACTGTTCAACATATATGAAAGGCAGAGCAGAAACACAGACCAGTAATGTAGCACCAAGCCCTTTGTACAATCCAAAAAAGCCTTCATCTCTGCAAATGGTACGAAGAGAATGGCAGATGCCCTGATAGTATATGGTATTCCTCTGCAAAGTTTAAAAGAACCAGCTAAATGAAATGCTGAATACAAATTTGTGGAACAAACATAGCCACAATCAACAAAACTTGAAGAACCAGTTCAATAACATGCTTAAGTCATACTTATGGATTAAATAAAAAGCCACAATCTAGATAATTAGAGCAATAGCTATCTTTTTTGTATGTGGTCCACCTGCATAGAGACAAGTTTAACAGATGATAAGTATGACATCTGACAAGTATATGCACCATCTAAAATCTAAGGACGACGTCAGCTTGATGCTCCAATTATCAATCAAGACAGGAAACCAACATAATTCAGAGCGATAACTAATATACCCTTTTCTACTATTCAATTGATTAACATGACCCACAAGCACTGCAACATATTTATACCTGTGCAGCTAATCTTGTTCTGACAAGATCTAATGGATAAGTGGCAGCAGCTGCTGTAATTCCAGCCAATCCACCACCAACAAAGTGCACGAAAATATCTGCACCTGCATATCGCCCTTTACCATCCAGACCAGGAATTGATTTCAATATCTGCCAGCATAAAGGTTTTCAGAAAAGATTGCAACATGCAAGCTGAAAGAAACATTTTGTGCCGAATGTCATATAGACAAATCTATGTCATTAAGTACTCACAGTCTTGTAGCGTTCATAAGCATAGAAATTGACTGAGGAATAAGGAAGCCTGTGAGCAATAGTGACCAGGTTCCCCTTCCAAAAAGCCCTGAATCCTTCTTCATTGACAATACGCAATGCCTCACGACATATACTGGGCTTGGTCAATACTGCAATATCTGAATGCATACCTTGAACCTACAAATTGAAAACTTCCATTCAGTGAATTGAACAGAATATCAAGGAAAATAATTGTTGCCACATCACTATAACTACATCTTTGACAAGACAAAGCTTTTAGGTTTTATTACTCATCTTTCACTTAATCATATGTACTTATGGAGTACACTTACTCAAATCTACAGCTAAACGCACATGTAAAATTTCTCATCCTTCGCTACATTATTGCTAATCATACATTTCTCCCCCGCTATCAATACCAAACCATTTGACGAATTCAAATCCTCCATGGGTCCAATTTTCATTTTCTAAGAAATGACACAACCCAACCTGTAAAGAAAACAAATTTAGAAAAGACACAACCTTTTCAACCCCATATTTCACTAATTACTTAACTATTCAATTGAATCAGCTAACAGTAAAGTCCTTCCAGAGTTCAAGATCTTAACTTTAGCAACCCCTTAATTATGTTAAAAGACAGAATATCAAGCATTCCTCTTTGGAATCATTCTTGTCCCCTAGAAACTCCACTCCCCATCTATCCCATTTCCTTTTTCTGTCTAAATCTTAACTAAGAATAAAAAGAATGAAGGATTCATTCTGTATAACAACACACCCACTATAATCCCACAAGTGCAGTACGCACACCTTACCACTAAAAAACATGAGCTGATTTCTTCCCCCGTGGTATCAGTCGCTAACCCAGCTAACCAGGAAACAGAAAAGGCAAAATAAACTAGGAGGGGGTCAATAAAAGAAGGAATACCTGAAAAAGAATGGTGAGACGGGCAAGGGGAGCAGTACAAGTTTTGCTGAAAGCACCAGCAATGCCACCAGCAAGAAGCTGTGGGACAGTACCAATCTGAGGTTGAGGCTGTGGCTGTTGTTGTTGCTGTTGTGTATGATAATGATGATTTTGTTGAAGATGGTGTTGTTGGGGCTTTTGGGGTTGTTGTAAAAACTTTCTTGCACCACCTTCCACTACACCACCGCCATGTCCAGATACACCTACTCTTGCTTCCATTTCTTTGATCCAATAAAAAAGATTGCTTTTTTATTGTTCAGGTTTACAAATTTTACAATTGAGAAACTGTAAAGAGTTGAATCATCTGGTTTTGGTTAAAGGGTTTGAATTTATTTTTTGTAAACAGAGAAAATTGTTATGGAGAATTTTGCTAAACCCTAGGGAAAACCCTAAGGAAGAAGGCTGATTTCAAAGTGGTGTTCTTTGTTTTATGAGAACCAAAACCTTCTGTTGGTGTAATGACTTTTTGCCAAATTTTTTTTTTTGTTGTTGGAGAATATTCTTTTCTTTGATCTCTCTATGCTTCTACTACTTTGTTTGGGCTTTTCTTTTCTGTTGGACTTAAAATAGGCCCATTATAATTTGGGCTACAAAAGCCCAATGATTTATAAAAAGAGAAAATTACGTAATAAAGCAAATTTATACTATTTAATTACTCATTATAACTATAGTTTGCTATAATACTCGCGACTAACATTATACATTAATTACGTGGGCTGACTTCAATTTGTATAGTTAGTCATGATTGTATATGTATAATTCACCAAAATATACAAATACATATGTATAATATATAATTATTTAACCTATATACATATACAATTCACCTCTCTCTCACTCTCTGCCCTCTCTCGCTTGCCTCTCTCCTTCCTCTCCCGATCTCGTTTTCCCTACATACAAATGTATATGTATAATATACAATTATATACATATATAATTCACCTCTTTCCCACTCTCTGCCTTCTCTCGCCTGCCTCTCTCCTCCCTCTCCTAGTATCGCTCGTCTCTCTCCTCCTTCTACGAATCTCTCTGTCATATATACAAATACATATGTGTAATATACAATTATCTAACCATTACATATACAATTCACCGTTCTCCCACTCTTTTCCTCCTCTCTCTCGCCTCTCTCCTTACTCTCCCAGTCTTGCTCGCCTCTCTTCTCCATATAACATGTAGTTGCAAATTGTAATTATCAAACTACAGCTCTGAAGAGTAATTAATTATATTTAAGTGGTTATATGTGAAAATTTCTCTTATAAAATTGGATTAATTTAGCAAAGTAACCAATTTTAAAATCAGTAATTAAATATTAATCATCCTTTTTAAAACTATTAGTAACATTTTGCTACTCCTTTGACATATGAACCATGCTAGTGATAATCAATAATAGTGATTGATGGTGATAGTTGATTGGTGGTGATAGAAGATATTAATAAGTGATAATTGGTCATATATAGTGAAAATTAGTGATGGTGTTCAGTGGGGTGTACAAGTCAAATCGAATCGACAAACCAAATCAAATGGAAAAAACTGTTTTCATTTGCCTCTCTTTCTAGGTTTTTCACTCACCGCTCTCAACAGTCTCTCCCTCACCTTTTTCGCTTTTATACAAACACAAATGTATAAAATGTATTTGTGTGTGTATAAAATGAGAATGTATATACAAATACGAATACATATGTTTTCATCCTATGCACTTACAGTTATACAAATACAGATTTTTCCATGCCCAGTTCGTTGTTGTCTTTCTCGCTTTATACAAATACAAATTATACAAATTACAATTTATAATCTTTGTTGTACAGTGCCGGCTTTATGCATTGCAAAATAAGGCCTTTGCCTTAGGTCCTTGAATTTCAGAGGCCCCTAAATTTTTATCAAGAATAAATAATGAGTTAAAAGTTTTATATAAAATTGTTTATTTATGATAAAAAGTATATTTTTTTAAAATATATATCATTTTACCCACTTTAACATCTTTTTACTTTGTTAAAAATAAGAATTAGTAGTGAAAAGTGTTGAACACAGTGAGTTACAAATTCTGTTTTATTTCTTTTTAAATTTTAGTTTCAAGCATTACTAAAATCATATTAAAATGAGATATATCAAGTTATCAACTTCTTGCGTCAAATTTTATGATTTTAAATCTTATCTTTATTTAATATTTGTCAACTAATTACTTATAAAATAATGTTAACAATTTATATAATAATTTTCTCACTGAAAGAATGTTTTTCATTGTTGAGTTGATAAAATTTTACCTAAAATTAATAACTGAAAAAACACTATCTTTATCTAAATAGTGTAAGAAAAATAAATGTTGAATAAATAAGGATATAAAGTTTGTTTATATTTTACGCCTCGATTTAAAATTTTGCTTTAGACCCCCAATCACGTTAAGTCGCCCCTGATGTTGTATAAAGCGAGAGAGATTCAATATACAAATGTTTTATTTAAAATTTAATTGTGTACAAATTTAAATTTTATGTAGATATACAAACAGATAAAATTGAATTGGCAGGCTGTCAACGATTTATACAAATGGTCTGTCAGCACGA
Source organism: Solanum peruvianum (assembly GCA_027705065.1). Classification (NCBI taxonomy): domain Eukaryota; kingdom Viridiplantae; phylum Streptophyta; class Magnoliopsida; order Solanales; family Solanaceae; genus Solanum; species Solanum peruvianum. Next base: position 4,822,242 of record JAKWJD010001763.1, read on the forward strand.
ATCTAAAGCATTGTCAACGAATTATACAATATGATGATTCATAGCAAACTATGTTTGTTATGAAGCGTAATTATACAAACTATAGCTATAACATAAAATATAAATTTTATATTTGTTATATATGAAAGTTGATCTAAAAAGACATTACGCGCAAACAATTAAGCCGTTAATATATTTTTAATAGTTAGCATGGAATACACGTGTATTCAAAGAACTAATCGATCTGAGGGCAATTGTGACATTTGATAGTTTACTGGTATGTACGTGTCTTTAAACCCCTCAATTGAATTGCCAATTTCTTCATCTTTCTTCTTCTTCATGCTCTCTTCAGGTGAGTTCAATCTGTTTCTCTTCGAAGAATTATAGTTTATTTTTTCAGTTATGACCTTTTTATTTATCTATTGCGGGTTTAATTAGAATTTATTAATGCAATCTAGAGATTTACGATTGTTCACGATTTTTTTTCTCATTTTTTGGGATTAAGATTCTATTTTGATTTGTAATGATCTTTAGGGTGTGTTTTGGTAGGGAGGAAATACAATATTTTCCATATTGGTTGGTTAGAAACATTTTTCTGTAAGAGGAAAAATGAAAATGGCATCCTTAACGGAAGTACTTGGAATTAATATATTTTTGGTTACTAATCAACAAAGGAAAAATGCACAACCACCCTCTAGATAGACTATGACCGAAATCCTAGATACACACAATAACTAAACTAAGCTCCTATAATTCCTGAATTTATTTTTTTGTAATTTTGTAAAATTTTTGTTTTACGTGGCTCCGTGACTCCAAGCACGTGGAGATATTTGGATGTCACATAAGCTAAAAAGGTGCACAAAATTACAAAAGAAAATGGGTTCAGGATAATAGGATCTTAGTTTAGTTAGTGGGTGTCTCTAGTATTTCGGTCATAGGCTAGGGAATACTTGTGCATTCTCTCAATTAAACAATAGAAGTGAGGAACTTACTTATTTTACAAGAGATCAATTTCTGCAGATGCTTATATTACCAAGCAGTCCCTTAGTTGAAAAATACTTATGTTGGTATTCTATGAAGGATTAGGTGAGATTTGTAAGGCATAGAGAAGTCTGCTAGAGGTTGTGAAAAGAAAAGCATACGTTTTTGCATATTTTGATGATAAAAAAACACATCTAGTTAATTAGATTAATAGAACTTGTGTCTATTTGTAATCAGGGGCGGACCTAGAGGTAGTTGAGCGGGGTCAGAACCTCCTTGGCAAAAAATTACACTTATTTGAAAGAATTTTTATGTCTATATTGATTTTGAACCTACTTAAGATTAAAGGTTGACTTAGTGGTTGGTGAGTTCAAAACTCACCTTGAGGTTCCAAATTCTAATCTTAGGCACTACGTTCTTTTTTCGAACCGCCTTAATGGAAATCATGGATGTTATCTCATACTGGTTAAAGTAGAAAAAAGACAATACATTTGCTAGCATTATGAGTGTTATCATGTCAACAGTAGATCATCTTTGTTTGTTTGTTTGTTTGTTGAGTGTGAGGATGTGAGATAATCACGCGGAGAATCAGCATCATTTTCTATTGTAACTGGATAAAGAGGACTGTGAATGCAATCCCTCAAATTGCAGATACTGTTGAAGAGTTTGCAATGTGTTAAAAAAATCAGGCAGACAAAGAATGTACATTATGACAGACTGTGTCTACTGTGGTTTTATAATAGAAGAGTATCATTGTAGGGATCTATGTTCATTTGTCACCATTTACTCGGGATGGTAGGAATCATCGGAGGTTATTAAGCCAACGGTTTTTTCATCTTAAAGTGTCTGGATTTGACTCTTTGATTGTGATGCTAAATTGTGTAATTACTCCCCTAAAGAAGAATGGACACCAAGAGTGAGAAGAAACTTAAATAATTGGGTGTTAACTGCACTAACTGATCTGCTTTGCCCATGCAGGGTCATCGAGGTAACACAGATGAAAGAGATAGAGTATGGTGGATTTCTAGCAGTAAAGGTGAATTATCTGTGAGTTCGTGTAACAGTGAAGCTCCAAATATTGTTTATATTACTTGAAAATAGGACTGAATTACAGCTGAGTCTATATTAGAGAATGCAATTAAGGAAGGTGAGGATATAAGACTGAAATGTAAGGTAGAGTGAAGGGGGATGAGAAGCTCGGGTTCTCAGAATTGGGGATGAGAGAGACTCAGAGAATTTCCATAACTAAATAGCCTACTTTTTGCTACTGCTATCACTTCTTTTATAACTAACTCATACTGCCCGCATGCTCTTTCATTTGATTTTGTAGGTTAATTTAATAAAACCTTTTGTTAAAACTAGTTTTGTGTGTTTTAGGTTGTTACTGTATTACTGAATTGATGATATAGAAGTCTGAATCCAGATGGATAATTTACCAGCTGAATTACTTCTGGATATATTGGGAAGGATTAAAAGAACTACTGATAGGAACTCTGTATCCCTAACTTGCAAACGCTTCCACAAATTGGATAATGGGCTGAGAATATCTATACGCGTAGGGTGTGGTTTACATCCTGTCTGTGATGCATTAACCGCTCTATGCAACAGATTCCATAACTTGGAGAAAGTGGAAATTATTTACTCTGGTTGGATGTCTAAGTTAGGGAAGCAGTTGGATGATAACGGTCTTCTCATCCTTTCACGTTGTTGCCCTATGCTCAAGGACCTCATGTTGAGTTATTGTACTTTCATAACGGATGCTGGTCTTAGTTACTTGGCTTCTTGTTCGAAACTTGAATCCTTGAAGTTGAACTTTGCTCCCAGAATTACTGGTTGTGGCATCCTGTCTCTTGTTGTGGGCTGCAAAGCCCTTAGTGTGCTTCACCTGATTAGATGTCTCAGTGTCAGTAGTATGGAGTGGCTAGAATATCTCGGAAAACATGAAATGCTTGAAGATCTCTGCATCAAGAATTGTAGGGTTATCGGAGAAGGTGATTTGATTAAGCTTGGACCTACTTGGAGAAAATTGAAGAGACTGCAATTTGAGGTTGATGCCAACTACAGATATATGAAGCTTTATGACCGTTTGGCAGTTGACCGGTGGCAAAGGCAATCGATCCCATGTGAGAACATGCTTGAACTTTGTTTAGTGAACTGTGTTATCAGCCCCGGGAGAGGGCTTGCATGCGTAATAGGGAAATGCAAGAATTTGGAAAAAATTCACTTAGACATGTGTGTTGGGGTTAGGGACTGTGACATTGTATGTTTGGCCCAGAAATCAAGCAACCTTCGATCAATCTCTCTCCGAGTTCCATCAGACTTCTCGCTTCCTCTGCTACAAAACAATCCATTGCGGTTAACAGATGAAAGTCTAAAGGCAGTGGCTCAGAACTGCTCTCTGCTTGATACGGTTAGGTTGTCTTTCTCTGATGGAGAGTTCCCTTCATTTTCTTCCTTTACTTTGAATGGAATACTAATGTTAATACAAATGTGTCCAATAAGAGAACTTGCTCTTGACCATGTGTATTCTTTTGACGATATTGGAATGCAAGCTCTTCGTTCAGCAGAATATCTTCAAATCTTGGAACTTGTAAGGTGCCAAGAAATCACTGATGACGGAATGCAGCTTGCTAGCCAAATTCCTCAATTATGTACTTTACGGTTGAGGAAGTGTTTGGGAGTGACCGATGATGGGTTAAAACCTCTCGTCGGGGCTTACAAGTTAGACCTTTTGGTTGTAGAGGATTGTCCACAGATATCAGAAAGGGGAGTTCATGGAGCTGCAAAGTCTGTCACATTCAAGCAAGATTTGTCATGGATGTACTAAGCTTTCCCATTCTACAAGTATTTTTCCAGATGTTTTACAGGTTAGGTTGTTTCGTCTAATTACGACTTTTTGTACAGTCATTTCGTTTTTCATAACATTTCTGTAATCTGCAACACAGAATTCCCTATGTCCACATGCATGTTGCATAATAAAGGCTAATTTAAGTGTTTGTTTCCTATGCTTTGGAAGCACTTCCACCTCCACTAGAGTATAACAACTTGTTATGTTAAGGGTGTCCCATTTCGTGTATCATTTTATTAGTATATATATATGGTACTCCACTGGATAGGAGTAAAGTTGCGTACACATCACCCAACCAAACTCACAGTTGTAGGATTTGTTGTTCCTGCTTCCATTCTCTATGGACTATGAGGCATCTATATCTTGTCACTACTTTCTACTAGGAGTTAGCCTTGTGGATACAAAAAGTTTAAGAAATAATTCTACTTTAAATGGAGCTATACTAACTGCCTTAGTTCTTTTACAATTTTCAGTTGTAATTCTTGTTTAATACAATCCAATACTTGCCAAATGACTTAAAATTTGTAGATAACTCTTTAGATTATCTAGAGTCGCAAAAATTTATTTAACCCAAAAGACACCCTCAAGGTTGATTCTGAACTCATTATTATAAGGTTTTAACCTTATCCTCCATTATTCAAGTGTAATATCCACTTATACTTTAGAGGAATACACTCATGTTTTTATAATATTAACTAATATTTTTATAATGGCTCTTCTAACGTTCTAAAGCTACTATTTACTTTTACAGCCCTGAATAAAGGAAAAAAGAAAAAGACAATAATTATTAAGATACTGCACCAATTGTGTACAGAAACAAATGATTACAAAGCATCTCAATTATATTCTCATCCATAAGATGTATACTTGGTTAGGTAGTGCAATTTGATTAATATATATAACTGTTTACGTGATTTAACCTTCGCGGTGAGGTTGACAGGCGGTCATGGGGGCGGGATGCCCCGAACCCTAAATTTTAGGCTTTTCTATTTATTCTCTGTAATAAAAATACTCTGATTTATTAATATAAATATATTTCACCGCCGTGGAAGTTTTACTCACGGGATGTTACCACAAAATATTGAGTTTTCTCTTTCTCTCTCTAGATCTCTCATCTCTTTCAGAGAAAGTTCTTGTGTTCTTCATTCATTAGTGCGTGCGTGAATTCAATTCTAAGATATATACTTTGCATATGTGAATTTGTGTAATTGGATTAAAAATGTTTTAAAAAAGTTATTAATGCCTCCGTTTTAAAAAGAATGTCTCTATTTTTTTTTTTAAAAAATGATCTTTCCTTTTTGGTAACACTTTAATTTAACTTTCCACATGGCATGTTTAAGATCACAAGATTAAAGGATATTTTGGTACATTTGATATAACTTTAATTTAGAACCACAAGATTAAAAGTCTTTTTTCTTTTTTAAACTTTGTTTCAAATCAAACTAGGTCATTCTTTTTGACAAAGAGAGCATCTAATAAATTATAAAAATCTATATAATTAAAATCATTTTAATATATGTAAAAATGAAATTTATAATCAATTTATTATAAAATAAATTAAAATAATGAGAAAATTAAAGGCCCACCCCACCCACTAGAAAAGTTAAAATGGGGAATTAAAAAAACTTTTAAGTACTGCTCCCTTTATAAAAGATTCCCAAATTTCTTTAGGAAGAAGACATTTTATTTAGTGACACAGAACTTATTAGTTAAAAAAAAAGGTTAAAAAAAGAGAGAGACAGATTGAAATGATTGTTCAATGGAAAGCTGCTCAAAAAAAGAAAAACATGCAACCAAAACAAACAAAGATAGCTCATGCATAAAGCAACCTCCATCATTGAGCCAAGAAGCAAAAAATGACAAATTGAGGAGCTAAATACAGAGTCTCTCAGATTATTTCGCCTTTAAAAAAATAAAAAGATAAAATAGAATAACTTGTTATTTATTAATCACTTTCTTAGTAATTGAGTGGATGAAAAAGAAATAATGAATTTCAGAATATCTAAATTTATTTTCCTTAGATAATTTCATTAGAAAAGTTGTTTTCCTCTTCTTTTTAAGGGAATTGTTTTGCTAGATTAAAGAAAATATTTTCTATAACATGAAAATTGAAAATATTTTAAACAAACACACCCATATAAATACATTTTTCTTTTTCTTGTTTCCCAAAATAACAATGTGTTGTTTGAATCACATAATCAACTTTATAATTACATCTTCTTTTTCTTTAGTAAGCTATATATGTTGTTCGGGACTCTTAATACCAAATGCATGAATATGTTAGCATATATACACACAATATGCCCAAAATAACAATGTGTGTTTGAATCACATAATCAACTTTATAAACACATCTTCTTTTTCTTTGAGTAAGTTATATATGTTGTTCGGGACTCATAATACCAAATGTATGCATATGTTAGCATATATACACACAATATGCCCAAAATAACAATGTATTGTTTGAATCACATAATCAACTTTTTAAATACATCTTCTTTTTCTTTAGTAAGCAATATATATTGTTCGGGATTTTTAATACCAAATGCATGAATATGTTAGCATATATACACACAATATGCCCAAAAAAACTAAACATGATAATTTTAAATCATTCAGTTCGAGCCAGAATAATTAAATCTACTATAGTATCCATATAAAATAATATAAACATATTTTATGTTATACTTTTTCAATCAAAGATCTTCCTTGTGATTATCCTCGAAAGAACTTTATTCAAATAAACATAAGCATAAATCTTTCATTCTACTAAAGAATATATATATATATATACTAAGGTAAATAATGTAAACAATATTTACTAGCAAAACAAAGACACATGAAATTGAAAAATATCTTCTAAATCAAGAACCTTGTGATCAACCTCCAATTTAATTTACACCTCATAACTGTTTGGACGAAACAACAGAGCAAGTATTAATAGCATACAACAAAATATAACCTTTCGAATATATCCAAAAAATAACGATGTCACACTAGACGTCCTGCTTTGTTCATTCAACCAGCAAAATCATGCAAGAATTGGCCACCAACCATACTATTATTTCTTCCAAATTGTCCATTTTGTTCATCAAATCCACCAAAAATAACCCTTCCACTACTCGTATTACTATCGATACCAAAACGTCTAGCTGCATTCATCGGAAAAGGCTCCGATAAACCAATATTACCGGAGTTCTGATGAAGCCCTAACGTTAACGATACACCACCACCAACTCCAGTTGACAAATTTCCATACGATAAATTTATTGAATCCGCGATTCTTCCAATATTATTGGGAATATTTGTTAACTCATTTCGAGTTCGTTTAGATGGAAGGTCTTGTAATCTTGATGTTGATGTAGATGGTGTATTACTTTCACATGCATTTGAATTACTCATAGGAAAATGTTCAATTGGATTATTATTATTATCGTTGTTGTTGTTGTTAGGTCCTTCTCTATGTGAAGAAGATTTATTATGACCTTCTCGAGTTTCAAGCATGTGAATCTCTTCTACCATAGGTTTCCAAAGTCTTACTCTCGCGTTGATGAACCAATTAGAAACCTAAGCATATACGTTATCATATTATTAATTCGATAAAAATTATAACTAACATGTTATAACACGTTAAAACTATATTAATTAGTGTAAAAATATGTTTGAAAATGTGCAAACCTGATTTCTTGAGAGTCCAGTTTGTTTGGCTAACATAACTTTATCAGTGTCCGTGGGGTAACTGCAATAACAACAAGCTCTACGTTATTAACAAGTAATATGATTTTAATAGTATGAAATCATCTAAAAGATATAATTGCATATTAACTTTACATTATAAGTAAAATTAGCTAATAAGATATTATAACGGTCAACAATAGTCCAAAAATGTGTGGCAGTGTCTGTGTGCATGTAAGTTAAATCTACTGTTGTAGAGAGTAGTTAATTACTTTCCCCATTTTAATTTACGCGATATAGTTTAATCAGATATCCTATTTAAAAAGACAATACTGTAAAGATAATTTTTAAATTTCGTATTCTTAAACTAAACATATATATATATATATAATATACTTTTTTCATCCCAGAGCATTTCTCGAGAGTCAAACTATGTAAAACTTTAAGCAATGTTTTAAAACACACTTTTCATTAAATTGATATGAGAAAAGTTGCAACCTTATAGTACTTTTTACATAGTTTTTGAAAAATTATATTTTAATTGTAATAGATTAAGTTGAAGATTAGTCAAGTTAACTATCCACGAATTGAAACATGACAACTGATCTGGGACAGAGTGAGTACCGAAATGTTCTTGTGTAGTCTTAAATATATCAAGTTAACCGTATTAGAGATAAAAAAATAACTATATGTAGATAATTGATTAAATAAAAGACAGTAAAACACGTAAATTGATACTTACGGGTGAAGAAAATGGTCAAACAACCAAGCCCTAAGTACAGTGACAGCACGTTCAGGAAGCCCTCTTTGTGGTCTCCAAACAGGTTGAGTTTCTTGTCTTTGGCAATAAATTCCTTTGCCAGAAATTCCAACACCTCTTTCACAATTAATTTGACCATGTGAAGATTTGCTTGTTGTAAATTGAAGTTGGTCAATTATGGCATCTTTAAGGCATTTGAAGTGTTTTGACATAGTTTTTATAGCTATGTTTGCAAATGGTGCTGCATTTCCAAGTCCAGCAACTGATTCAAATGATGCCACAACCATTTGTAGTTGCTCATGATATTGCTTGTACTTATGGTATACCTAAAAAATAACCACAACTCGTCGTTAAAGATTTTAACAACTCTGAATATACTGATAGTAATTCAATTGTTGCTAGAAGGAAAATTAGTTGTTATCGAATGTCCCTTTTGTTGTAGTGATCATAAGTAAATATGTGTTGAATGTGAGTCATCAATATGAGATAGCGGGTTGATTTGTCAAATCATCGTTTAACTACTAGTTGTTATTATAGAAAATTATATCTGCGTTCTAATTTTAATTGTGCATAAGTAAACACTGATATACCTATACAAAGTTGAACATAAGTAAGTTACATATCGCACGAGACACTCAAATTGAAAAAATATTATAATAGAATCTTGAATCCATACATTTCGGTATGAAAGTAACTAGATTTATTAGAAGGAATTCTAACCTTTATACATTAACAACAATTACCACTCCAGTATAATCCAACAAAGTAAGATTTGAGAAAAAAATTGTACGTAAATCATAACTTTATGTAGAAAATAGAAAAATTATTTTCGATAAAGACTTAACTCAAAAACAAAACAATCCAATATAAAATTACATTTTATACAATGAAAATATAAAATTAAATTATACTACTATATACAAGTTCAAAAAAACTACCAATAAACACAAAAGAAGCCATGGTTTCAATTTAAATTTTTTATTGCTGCACAAGTATCTTATATCATACTTAAGCGCACTAATTCTAGAATTTATATTTTTCGTTTAAGGTTAATTAAATTATATCACACACACTAAAAAAAGAAAAGAGGAGTATTTAGAATTTTCTTATCTATAATTGAGTAGGACACTTTAATTAAGGCACCAATTTTTGTGCATATATTCCCTAAATCACCTTTTCCCAAAAAGAAAAATTAGTGATTTATAAGAACCTGTACGCCTATATCACATAGGCATCTAGCCTCTGTAGCCTTTAATTCAATAATAAATAACACTATAAAATATTATTAGTATATCTAATATAGGTAACAAATATTTTTTTATTACTACCATTTTAACTAAAAAAGAATTATCACAAAATAATTACTCCCTACCTTTCTTTTACATATTCTAAACGTTGTACACTCCTTCGAAAATTACGGATGAGAATATTATTAAATAAATAAGAAATAATTTTTTTAATAATTTAAATTTTTAAATAAGATAATCATACACTTTAATATGATATCAGAGCAGAATTGTATTTAATTATTAATTTTGACAATGGCCTACAAGAATGAATGATGTTTAAGGGAAATCACTTAACTCGTTTATTAAGTAAAAATATTTTAATAAATTATATTTTATATTTATAATTTCTAGCATGAAAAAGTAAAAGCAATATTTGGAAGTAATATTAAAATGCTAAAAAGCTTCTAAATACCCAAAAAAAATATCATAGTGCATATTTGTACGGACATTAACGATAACTCATCACTTTAAAGAATCTCTTTTTCTTTTAATTTTAACATATAGTATATGCTAGAAAAAGAAAAGCATTGGAGTTTTCATAGACAACAGCTGGATAAGAATCATAAGAAAAAAAGTGTAAAAAGTTAGGCAGTTGGATAATATATTGGTTTGAATTTAAAAAATACTAATAAATATAGTTTTATTAGTAAAATTAAAATTAAAAAAAATATATAACTACTTTTTTTTGAAATATTTTACTCAAAAGAATTTCAAATTATGATGGCTATACTTTTAAAACTTACCAAAAAGACTTGAGTAATTGCAAGCAAAGTCAATGGAGAAAAAAATATGGTTCTATAATTAATGCAGAAACAAGCTAACTCTGAACTCTCCTCTCTACCACACATTCAATAAAATTAAACTTTTTCCATAAAGAGAAAAAAATAAATCAAGCTAGGAAGAAAAATGTGAACATTAAAATTGAATAATCGGATGCATAAATCATTCCGCATTCACAAATAGTTTAAAAGAAGAGTCGCACACTAGACACTACAGCGGAGATCTATTACAAAAAAATTATGAATTACATAAAAATTCGTATGAATATTTGTAAGAAATAAATTTCCTACAAATTTCAAAATAATTTTATTATATAATTCATACTTTTTTTTTATACATGAAATATAGACCATTTATCCTAATTCAAATATTAATATCTATATTCACAACTAAAACACAAAATATATATGTTTCACAAAAACAACTTCATCAATACTCAAAGCTTTACTTTTGAAGTTATTAGCAATATCCTCCTAATTCAATTTGGTTTGACAAAAATATCATCATCAAACACGAAGTCTCAAAGTTTCAATCTTGAAAATGAAAAAACATAAGATCCTATTAGTTGAATCTCAAAGCGAATATCAAAGATCGGATTAGAAAAATAAGAATTTAGAAATACCAAAATTAAGAACCCTCATGACTATATGTATAAAAAGGAAAAATAATTAATAAAAGGTGTACCTCATCAAGCATTGAAATTAACCTTGATTTCTTTTTCCCAAATTGTTCATCTCCATTAGTAAAACCTTGTGGAGTATCCATCATCAAATTAGAAGCATCATCATTAGTATCATCAACATAAATCCCTTTAGTAACATGACACAATTCATCCAACAAAATTTGTGCTGGTTTCAAAAACTTTGATCTCTTTAAAATTAAAGAGTACCCCGTAAAAGGTCCAAGTGGTACACAACTAGTAGTCGTAGTAATACTCTTAGATGAAGACAAGTCATTACTATGAAGAGATGACAAAGACAAAGATAAATTACCTTGACCATTGCTATTACTATTACTATTACTATTATTATGATCAAGAAATCTTGGAATTTGAGATGTATATAGAAAAGGGTTACCATTAATTTCTTGAAAAATTGATAAATCTGAAGATAAAACAATAGATGGATCATAAAGAGGGGGGATTTGACAATTACTATTATTATTTTCATCAAGTAAAACTCTAAGCTTATCTCTTCTACTTTGTTGTGGGACATGATAAGGTTCAAATCCTTCAGCCATTTAATTTTTTTTTAAAAAAAAACAAGGCAAAAGAAAGATAAGCAAGACTCTTTATTTAAAAATAAAAAATAAGAAAGGAAGATGAAATGAAATGAAAGATGTGAAAATGAATAATAGTAGTGAAGAGATGTGGGTGTGATTGGATGAAGTGAAAGGCTAGAAGTAGTGTTATTATTGGTATTAGGATTTATGACAATATATATACTGATATCTATCAGTTTTGAGGTGAGAGAGAAAGAGAAAAAGACAATCAAATCAAAGCTAGGTTGAGAGAAAATAGTGTTACACTCACTCATATATTAGATTAGGGGGTAGTTGTGGAATGTGCACTTCATGTAGCATAGCTGCAAATAATGTAGTGACACTGTTGGGTTGGTTGCTAGCGATAAATCAGAAGAAAAATAAAATTTTCATATTGATCTATATAAAAAAATAATGTCATAAATAAAAATATATGTCCATAATTCTTTTTATATTTGTTTCTATTTTTAGTATTACTAAGTTGTAATACATGATTTTTGGAATCAAAAAATACATTTATTATATTTGGGAGTTACATAATCTTTTAAGTTAAGATAAAATTGTAAATAATCTATGATAATAATTGGTGTCTTAATATGTGTGTTACTTTTAAAGTGGACAGCTAAATAGGGATAGAGGTAGCATGTTTTAGTATGATAAGAGTGATATTCAATTTATAGAATTTTGAATTGTTCATTAGGGGTGTGCGCCATATCGATTAAATCGAAAAAATCAAATTAAATTGAATTTTAATTTGGATTTGGGTTTTTAGATTTTTGGCTTGATTTTGGATTTATAATTTACTTTGTTTGAATTTTTGGTTTGGCTTCTGATTTAGAAAAATTTAATCGAAAAATAAAAAAAAATCAAATAATTATATATATATATATATATATATATATATATATATATATATATATATATATATATATTAAGTTATAGTTAACCATTTTTGTTCTTTTTTAGTTATTTTCATTATGATTTTTTAGTTTATTTCTTATGTTTGGAGTTTGGACATCTATAATTGATATATTTTTATGTATTATATTTTACATTTTACTTGTGATTTATATTAAAAAGTATATTTATGAATTTTATATTATATGTATATTATTCTTTTTTAAATTGCAAATATAACTTTGTTATGTTTCTAAATATTGACATAATCGATTAACCAAACCAAATTTATTTTGGTTCGGATTGAATTACTCTTCAAAACTAAAAACCAAAAACTCAAACCGAATAAAATAAAACCAAACCAGAAAATCGAATGCACACCCCTATAGTATTCATTCAAGTAAGGAATAATTCAAATTTGGATAACAAATTATATTTTTTAAAAAAAATTAAAATATTTATGATAATAGTATGATTTTCGTTCGCGAAAAAAGATAAAACTTAAATAAGGTTTAAATAATCAGGAAAAAAGTCTTAATACACATGAAGTTAAGTCAAATTATATTCGCACAACTTAATAAACTTATGTTTTAATTTTTTTTTTAATTATATTAATAAATTATTCAAAATTTAATGTTATTTTAAGATGTTACATAACGCATTAAAGAACCATAAACAAGAATTAAAGTGTGAAATGTACTAATATATGAAATTATACCAAGAAAATTCTTTGGTCAAGGGAGTAAAAGGACACAATTAGACCTACCGTTATAGGATTTGTTTTAGATTTCCACTAAAAACTCGAGTAATTTGAAGTTATAATTTTATAATCAAAGAGATTAACTCTATCGTACCTTATTCTTTGTAGTTTGAACTATTACTTTTATGATTTTACTCAAATTTTGAAATCCTTTTATAACTTGAGGAATAAATACATATTACAAAATGTTTAGTAAAATGAAAACTCAATATCTTGAACGGTTAATTATCCATCTAACAACTAAAGAACTATAGTAAGAATTTTTTTAATTTAAAATATGTCTTTTTGTTAGCAATTGACGATGAAAGCACTCATCAAATAATAACTCTTTGTTGAGAAGAAATCTTCATTTCTACTATTTGTCACCTTTAATACCATAAATTGTGATGTTTTATAGAGTTAATGTCGTAGTAAGATTGACTATTTGAGATATTATTATCGAAAGTGACATACATTTGATGTGGTTGAGAAATTATTAATTGTAGTTGTAGTTGATAAACTGGTATACTAGATATTGCGGAATCTAATTCTGTAGTTTACACCACAAGTGGTCAAAAAGTCTTTGGTGAACACGATCCTGATTAATTCTCTACAATCATCTTAAATCAAGTCTTATTGTTGAATGTTTCTCGATACGAATTGACTTTCAAACATTTTCCAAAGACTACCCATTTCCCATTTTGTTTCGAAAATAAGCACGATTGGTTAAATAACCTCATACGACTTAGTTCTCACCTTATTCTCTCTGTGACTCGACTCCAACCCAATTGGATTCTATATTACGCTCCTTAATTGAAGTGTAGATCTGGGTATGTCACATGAGTCTATTAAACCATTTCGCTTAATTTCAATAGTTTTACAACTTATGGGCTCTTATGTTTATTAGAAAACGTGTTTCAACAAAACTTTAATCTCATATCATGATTTCATTTCATATGACCAAACGAACTGTAGTGCTCATATGTATTACCTAATTCCATCTAGGGATTTGCATTTAACTCACATGGCCAAACGGATCCTTAGTCGTTCACATTTTCAATCACCATGTCAATAGGTTCTAGTACCATTACCCTTGATCCAAAAAAATTTGTAGGAACCCCTTGAGTTCGTCTATCACAATAATTTATGTGAGCCTAATTTCAATATTATCATCATTATGTGATCTCTTTCTTTTTAAGCCTTAAAAGTGTCAAGATCCCATCGAGTTAATTTTTTTTATATAATTCTCCACATTTTACATTAATCACTTCACCTTGAATGCGAACCTTTTTTGCAGCGGCTGGCTTTTTTTCTTAGGATATTTAGTAAGGCTAGGTTCAATAGAGGCATTCCATTTTTTCTTCTTTTTTCTTTTAAAAAATAAATAAATAAATTTATGAATCAAATTTTAAATTTTAAAAAAATTCAAATCCTACTTTTTAGTATGATTTTAGATTTGAAAGCAAAACTTCAACTTTAAGCTAAAAATTTGTTCAAACATCATAAACAAACACAAATTTTAAATCAAAACTTTAAATTAGAGCTCCAAATTACACGTTCAAACGCTTACTAATAATTGTATAATTCTTCTTCTATTCATTAGATAGTTACAAAACATCATGATAACTTCACTACATTTTAACTTTGAGTAAATTACAAAGTCTCACCCATCATTAATGTTCCAACACATAAAAAAATATATAGATTCCAAAAAGACCAAAGTCTTTCAAACTACAAAACCTAGCATGTAATATTGTTGTATGGTGAAATTTGACCAAGTAAAACTTACCATTTTGTCATGTTTCCCCTATAAGGCAAGTGCTACCTTAGAAACTAGAAAGTTATCATTGGTGGGCATATCTTTCACTAACTAGCTTGGACAAATTATTTTTTTTTTTGTAGTGGAAAGGTACTCTCTTTTACTTATCTCATAAATGAAACCTCTAACTTTGGACATAAATTTGAATTTTGAGTGTTGCAAATAGTGAATTATATGTAGCACATAAAGAGAATGTGTCCTTTCATACTTGAGTATATATGCCTGTCCTTTATAATTTGGGACCTAGCTAGCCAATTACTTACTATTTTGAAAAAAAAGAAAATAATTAAAGGAACATTTTGTGGTAATGAGAGTGAGATATGAGTAATTTTGTTTTTATGCTTTTGGGAAGAATATTTTTTAAAGATATACAGCTATTGTATAAGCTAAATAAGAGTGGAATGTTAAAAAGTCACCTAACATTATGTTGTAATCCCAAATAAGTAAGAGGTTAGTAATGCAAAATAAATTCATGATCACTAAATAAATTTTTTTTATTTCAATTCATCTCAAATGAAATTTAACAATATGAAGAATGAAAATTAAAAGAAACATTAGGTATATTAAAAGTACTCTATACTAATTTCTAGTATAGGATAAAAACAAACAAATTTACAACGCGCACCACATACAACTACCAAATATAATAAGAGATCGTTCATTTCTTAAATATAGGTAAATCCATCAGCGAACGCTTAGACATAAAAATTGTGAAATTTGAAGAAAAGAAAATAGTATGTTTTTAAAAAATGATATTTGAATTTTTCTAGTGATTTGAAGTGAAAATTGTAAAACTTAACTTTATGAAGTTCTTTAAATTCCGCAAAATTTTTGGAATGTAACTTCAAATTAAATGTTGAGAAATTATAATAATTCTATGTGTAAATAATTTTGAAAATAATATTCCAAAAAAAGTAAAATATCTATAGCAAAACGGACACTTAAATTGTATTGACATTGGCATATAGACTAAGAAAATGGCATTCGTCCTAACAAGGAGCCCACAACTAAGGAAATAATCAAAGGATCGTCATGTCTAAAGTCCTACATCAATTCAAATATGTGTGGCTCCATTATGATGGCGGTCGATGATTTATGTAGTAGGTTCAGCTAAATTCAATATTTTCTATATGTAATATATGATCATGATGATGATAATATCAACAGATCATGGTAATCGATGGTATTAAATAATATTTGTGGTAGCTAGTTATGGTGATTGTTATTAATGATTGATGATCGTAATTGTGATTGATGACGATTGGGATGTTTATGGTTGATGATGGTGCGTGAAGTGATGGAAGCAGTGAAAATTAGTAAAGATATCTTAATGATATTAAAATTTAATAAATTTTTAAAAAAGTTAATAAAAGATATAAATGATTGAGATTTAGATTTTAGAGGAATGCATATTCTTATGGTAAGTTACAAGTACAAGTTGATAAAATAAAATAAAAAGTACAAGTTGATTTCGGTTAGTTTTTCAATCTTTTAGTTACCATTTATCTAAAGGTATGTTAGAAGGGATTCCAACAATTAAAATTCCTAAAATTATTCTTTTCCTCTTAGGATTTGGCTTCCTCCAAAGGCCAAATCAAAGAACAAAAAACAAAAAATTGGTAATAAATAATTTGTCGTTTGTCGTGAGGTATAAGATATAATAGTTATAGAGACAAAATCTATTACAATTTTTATTTACGTTTGATTAGAGGTATTAGACCGTTCTTGAATTATTTATCTCACTATTTATATCTTACTGATAGAACAAATTATCATATATACATGGTGAATTAACTTATCTCAGGACTAATTTTGAAATAATTAATTTCTGAGTAACTTATTTCGGATCAAACGATTTGATTAATTATTATATATTTAGTCTATTTAAAAATAAATTAAGATATTGTATTAAATTAAAATCAAATAAGTAATTTAAAACGAAGGGAGTAAGATGATATGAACTCTCCCTCGTGACTACCTTTTAATTTAGTGACAATTCAAGTAGACTCAACTCATGACAATGGCATGAGCTACCTTTTTAAGGTACTTGTTTGTTTTTGTTTAGTTTCTGACTTCTCATGTTAACTCTTTTGTTTGGATTCTGTTCCTCACCAAATATAATTGTGCTTCTTTGGTCTTACCTTACTTGATTTGTCACTCTCACCAACTAGGTAAATTCAGAGTTAATATTTTAAAAATATCGATCTAGATTTATAAAGCTTTAAAAGATTGATCGAGATTGATGACAACACCTTTTAAACTGATCAAGATAGATGACAATATCTTTTCCTTATTATTGGTAGGACAATCTTCTTTCATCTTATTCACTTCGATCAAATGTAAGTAGGAATACAACAAAAAAATTGTGAATTATATGACGATATTTTTGAGGATTAGTATGAAAATTCGTAGGAAAACAAATTTTCAGAAAAATCCTCATTTAATTCACGGTATCTCAATTATCAAATTTTCCGGCTACCTACATTATACTATTTCTATTAAATATATTATGTTACTATTCATTTAAAACTAATATCAGTACAAAAAGAATTGTTTAGGCTTTGAAACTTTAGTATTATATATATGATTGAAACATTATTTATTTGTATGAATAACAATCGAAGTTGTCTGCCTTTTATAAATATTCCTATAATGTTAGTGTCATAGTGTAATATGATCCAACCGATTGTTAAAAAATAGAAATCATAATTTGTTATTACATTTCTATATGTTATTAAGTAAAATAAATTTTACCAAATTATTTATTATAGAATAATATAACATATCTTAAAAACCAAACATTAAAATTATCGAATCAAAATTTTATAATATCATACTACTCCAAATAATATTAAAATGAAAACGGTCAAACTGTGTCAAAGTACTTGTTGGTCAAAAGATTGGTTAATGTCTTAATGATTCCCATGTACCTTACTCGCAGCGAATAATTGACAAAAATGTACTAATAATTCATATGCAAAGTTGGAGTATAAATGTTTTTTTTTCTCGAACTTATATATATATATATATATATATATATATATATATATATATATAATATATATATATATAATAAATAAATAAACTTGAAAGTAAAATGAAAAAATAAATTTGTAAATATTTTAAATTATTAACAATTTTAAAATTATTTATCGATTTGACTAGCTGAACTTAATTCATCTCCGATTTTGCTGTTGCAACCGAAAAGAAGCAGTGTGTTTATGTGAAAGCTAGCAAAGCAAACCTCGAAAGACTACGAGTAAGAAGACAACGAGAAATATACCAAAAGACATAAAGATTAACGTGGTTCGGTCAATCGACCTACGCCCACAAAAGAGATGAGCAATTCATTATAAATATAAGAGTACAAAATACAGAGGGAAACAACCTCAACCAATTCACTCGGAATACATGGAAATTCACACAAGTGATAACGTATCAAACTTTTGATCCATAAATTCTCCTCCTAATCAAAACTCTCAAAGCCCTTAAGATTATATTGTGAATGTTGATTAAGTTAGAATGAATATTTCTCTATTTATAGAGTCCTAAACATTTTCTACAAAAAAAAATGATTAGTCAATCCAAAACCTTTTTTTAAAAGGAAAATCAATTTATGATAAGAAATTTAGGGCAAATAAAACCTAACACTTGTAACAACAGTGAAATACACATGTTATTCTCATATAATTTAAGAAGGTTTTCAACACTCCTCTCAGTTTTTAATTAAATATTTCATCTTATATCAGAATTAGTGAGCATGTCATGTGACATATCAAGAGTATATCTAAATTTGGTAAATCAAAAATAACAATAAACGTAAAACTGTTTATAATTCGAAAAGTGTTTTAAATTTAAAATTTTAAAATAAATAACACATAAATTAAGACGGAACGTGGGAGAATAAGTGATAAATAAAAGTATGAAAGAAAAAGCTAGAAATGGCTGAAACACTGAAAAGAGAAAAAGAAAAAAGTGACGGCAAAATCGGGGGTTTATTTGTACTATTTTTTGCAGTGTGTATTCCCCCGTGAGTTTTTGTTATCTACCTCTGTGCTATCTTATTCTACAGTAACTTAATGTAGGTCCCATTTTTATTAATTATTTTAGTATTTTGATGATATTTTTTTTTAAAAAAAAAATATGCTAATATGATGTAATTATTGATTAAAAAAATCTGTAAGTTATTATTGTTAAAATATTATCTTTACTATAGTGATAATTTATCGAAGACAATGCTTTACTACAAAGTTGTTAATTTTAGGGTTGTTTGGTCGGACGTAATTAATTTTATGTACTATTAATATCTTATATAATGTATTAGCTATAAATTCTATTTGATATTATATTATGCATAGGTAATATATTGGACAACTTTCACATATAGCAAATAAAAAATTATATTTTTATGTTATAGCAAAGTTTGCATAATTGCGCTCCATAAAAATATAGAAACTGTATAATTCGCTATACTTATACAGTTGAAGCAAATTGTATAAAACGAAGCGTATAAACAAGAAAGAGAAAGACACTTGGGCAGAGAACTGTATAAAATGAATTGTATTATAATAAGTGTATAGAACGATTATATACAATTTGAATTTGTATAAAATGAGAAAGAGAGAAAGACAAAAGAGACTTGACAAGGAATATACAATTGATTCGAATTGTATAAAACGAGAACGAGAGAAATTAGATACAATTTGAAAATTGTATAAAACGAGAAAGAGAGAAAGACAAAAAAAAAAAAAACTAGGCACGAGAGTATTTTTATTGTATAATTATAAGTGTAAATGATGAAAATATATGTACTTGCATGTCTATATACAATTTTCTCACGCTTTATACAAATAGAAACGCAATTTATACATTTCGCTTCTGTTTGTATAAGTTAGAAAGGCGAGGGTGGCGAGCGAGATTTGGGAGAGTGGCGAGCGAGATCTGGAAGAGGGGAACAAAAATATATGTATTTATATAATTTTCTCTGCTTTATGCAATTAGAAACAATTTTTATACATTTGTGTTTATATAAAAAGTGAGGAAGCGAGCAAGAGATTGGAGGAGAGTGGCGAGCGATATATTTGAGAGAGAGGCGCGTGACAATTTTTTGCAAACGTTTGATATGGAACACAATTAAATCAAACCCTAGCTAGACCATTTATTTTAGGTTATTAGTTTGTTATTATATATAATTTTCCCTATATTATAAACTATAGTATCATCAATATAAAGTTTATAATACATATATTAGCATAAATAAAGATTAATCGACTTCTAAAATCTTTTTCACATTATAATACATATATTAGCATAAATAAAGATTAATCGACTTCTAAAATCTTTTTCTCATTATTTATCAAGGTTAATTTTATCAATAATTTTTTTTTTTGAAGTTAAACAATATATTGCATACAGTTTAATATAGGAAACATGTAAGTTCTTTTTGGATCGTGGAAGCTCATGTGGATCGATCCTATACGACTCGATGCCATCTTATTCAATTTTTGGAAAAAAATAAATAAGGATAATTTATTTATTTTCAAAGAAGAAATAGTCTTAGTCTTCTTCTTTGATAGGAGAACGACTCGATTTGAGGTTATTTCGAATTGATCGAAAAACTTAGCATATTTCGCTAAAAGATTAAGGTATACATTTTATTATCTTTGCTCTGAATGTCTTTTAAAATTAAACAATATGTATAAAAATATAATCTAATAATATTAACGTTATTTATATTTAACATTATTTTTATACACTTTATTAAACGAATAGTAAATTCAGACTTTAACCATGAACGAGGCCTATGATTTTGATTGAAGCTTTTAACACTAAACTAGGTATAGTAGGCCCTATAAATATTAGAGAAGATCCATATAGATAGATGCACTAATTAATAGTATGACTATACAATTACACAAACGTACGTGCGCATGACGACGATGCAACTACTAAAAATATCAAATGAATCTATTGGAAATCTCAAAATGATTATGACAATGTCATAAGTAATAAGCTGTATTTTGTAAGTTAAATAGTTAAAAGTATTTAAGTTTTAATTTTTGATTTATTTTGTGCCTTTTTAATTGAAAAGGAAGTGTTTAAAGATATTCTGAAATTATTTTATAGAAAATAAAAGTTAAAAGTTACTTAAAATAAATCTATTGAAGTATCATTAAGAAAAAAATATCTTCAATGTTACAGTCTTAAATAAAGACATGTATTTCTTTTATTTTAATTTATTTGTTTGTTTTTAATTTGACATATAATTTAAATAAATAAAGAAGAGTTTTGAATTTTATAATCTTATACTATAGATATGTAAAATGTATTAAAATATTATTTTTTTAAAATTTTATAATCTTAAATAAATTATATAAAAGTTAAAAATTAAAAAATTGCTAAAACAAAAATGATCCCATTTTAAACAGATTTAAAAATAATGAAAAAATAAATTTCAACGAAAGAGAGATTAATGTTTCAAAACACATTAATTCTATGATCTTAAATATATCAGATAAAATGTTAGAGCCAATTAGTCGGTATATTTTATAGAACATACTGAAAAAGAAAGCACAATATACAAACAAGAGGAGTAATATTATTACATCCCAAATTGAAAACATTCTTCATCTCAATTTTATGCTACAGATTTTCTAAATTTATTTTTAAATTTGTCTATCATAAATTTGATAAAAAATAATTATGCATAATTAAATTATACCACGATAATTGAAATGAAAATAATTATTATCATTAGGCGTTTGGTCATGTGATATTATATCATGTTATAAAATCGAGAGATGAGATCAATGTTTGGATATATGATTTCATGTTGATTCCATGATAGGAATTCTCATATTCTCCAAAAACCATGATATGTGAATTTCATATTATGATTTGAGATTTTTTTTTATATATAAAAAATTGATCTACAAATTTATATTTTGTTTTAAAAACTCATATTTACATATACTAGCCGTGTATTTCATATTTATTAAAATTTATAATTATATCATGTCTTTTTAAAATTATTAGTTTGACCAACATAAAATTTATCATTACTTTAAATCAATTCTTATTTTTTCAAATTTATTACTATTACTTTAATGTTTAGAAAAAATTTAATTTTCTTTTATATTGAGTGAATAGGATTGTGCATAATGGTTTTTGTAATAATTTATCATGCGATTTTATATATTTTTTATTATTTGCTATGATTGAAACTATTTCAACAGATTTACAATTTCTGATATTCTTATGTGAATGAGAAAATATACAACATAAAAACTCCATATCACATGATCAAATAAAACTTCAACTTTATTTGATAATTTTATTTTATAATTTCATATTGCATGACCAAACGGATCCTAAATGTATGATACCAGATCATACGTAATCCATGACTGAGCAACTAGTTCAACATTTTTTATTTTTTCACTTAATGTATAAAGTTTACATTAAAATTTCAATTAAATTCAGATTGCACACTATAAAATCTATTTAAAAATAACATTTTTAATGTAAATTTTTTCATATCAAAATTTAAATTCAAAATTTTTAATTAAGAATAAAACATCAACTATTACACCAACCCAAGTTTGATGGTTCACCATTATGAGTTGTGTAGTAGTAATTAAATAGGGCCAGAAGACAGCTTAATATATTAAATAGTACAACAGAGACCACGTGCTACTATTTCAACTTCCCCTTTTGCTTAAATTTTCCTACTATATTGTTTTACTTTTACTTTTAATTTGAGCTATTAATTTATATGATAAAATTCCAATCTTAGAAAATGAATTAAACGTCATATTTTATTTAATCACGTATATTAAACAATTACAATTTTGATTTATTGTCACGACCCAAAATGGGCGTGATGGCACTCGTCTTATCCCACCAAGACAAGTCAGCCTAAAACTCAACCATTACAATAAAGTGCGGAAATAAAATATAAGTAACTTAATAAAAACCCCAAAACCTGGTAGTCACGTGTACAAGCCTCTAGATTATTACAATTGATTCAAAAGAAAACTCAAGTCTCAAATGAACTTGTTTCTAGAATAGAACAAGATCATAATTAAGGAGAAGAAAGTCTGCTGCGATGGAAACAGCTACCTGACAAATCTCCAAGAAGCCTCGGAAAAGAAGAGAATGACAAGTACAACAAAAATCCAGGCTCATAACCTACAAAAATTTGTAGAAGCAAGGGGTGAGTACCAAACCACACGGTACTCAGCAAGTAAACCTCTAAACACAAGCTAAGGGGATGAAATACGGGTACTCCTACCACCCCCAACCGAACCTCCACAACTACAACCTGCATAAACATCAGCCCAACCTAACAACTCACAGTTTGCATAGAACGTAACTCAACAAAAACATTTAGACAAATTACATATCCTCCACAACAACACTTTAACAAATACATATCCTCCTCAAAAACACTTTAACAAATTATATATCCTCAACATCAACACTTAACAAATTAGATATCCTCAATAGCAACACTTCCAACAAATTACATATCCTCAATAACACACTTCAACAAATTACATATCCTCAACAACAACACTTCAACAAATTATATATCCTCAATAACAAGCTCAGTATTCAACAATCACAAGTTCCGCAAAAAGGCAATCACTAGATCAGCAAAACACAATATCAAGTTCACTAATGATAAGTATGTGCAATGTAATGGAATACAATGTCAAGTATAATGATGCATGTCTGACCTAGTGATACACACCCCCGCTGTCTCTCAGTCCGGGACCCATGGGGGACATATCTGTCCATGCATCTGTCGCGGCGCACGACACGACCCTCGATAATAGTAACCATCGCGGCGCGCGATAACGTCCCTCGAAATATAGTATCCATCGCGGCGCGCGATACGTCCCTCGAATATAGTATCCATCGGCGGCGCGCGATACGTCCCTCGAAATGGTACATCCTCTTATGTACCCATTCTTTCTCAATGCACATAACACTTGTCACAACCAATGCCTCAGATAATGCAGATGACAAGTTCACACAAATAATGAGGAGATGACCATTTTCATAACATTGCGCAATTCACAACAACATCAACAATGATTCAACAAACTTTTCAAAAACCATTCTTTATCATCAACAAATCACCACAAGCAATTATTCACATTGCCTTTTATTACCCTTTGTTTTCATCATTAGAATTATCAATGTGGACGAGTCAAACCCATCACCAATCCCGTTACTTCCAAACATATACCCCACAAGGACATAAACGCATTTCATACACTTAACAAGAGTTTAGAAATCTACTACTTGCCTCAAATAGTCGAACAATGACTCCAAAACTTGAGCCTTCCTCTTTTGGTTGACTTCCAAACCAATAAAATCTATTCAAATACATATATTCATAATAAGATTTCAAAACTAACAACACTCTTATTAATACATGTTTAACCTTGATAAACAAAAAATGAATTAGATCTATAATTAAGCTCCTGAATTTTTTAAACCTAGAATTAACTCTTAATTATTCAAAAAAAAACTTAACCCTAATAATTTTTATATGATGTAATCCATCAAAAATATCTATTTACTACCTTAATATAAAGAAAACTTAAATTATAGTGTAACAATAATAATAATAATAAATGAACTAGGGTCGTCTAGTTACAAAGAGTATTCTGCAGACCTGCTATTCCCATAATTATAATTCACAATTCCTACTAATTCAATTCTCTAATGGAAATCGTTGCCAATTTATTAACTTTGATAACAACCCTTAGTTTATAAAATAAATAATAATAATAATATTATAGTTGGTGTAGAAATCCAATTCTTCTCTTCCTACCATACCAATAATATACTGTACGTTTTGAGTACCCATGAAATCAATAGCGACAAACAAAAGTTAGAAATAAAATCGATAAAGTAATAATTTCACTAAATTAAATTCATATGTAGTAACTTCCTTAAATCTTTTTTTTTTTCTTTGATGTATATATAGAGTTTTTTTTTTTTTTTTTATCTTACAAGTATCAATACACCATAAAATAATAATAATTATTCCACCCAACTATCAATTCTTATAAAAGGGAAGTTTGAAACTTAGGCTCAGTTTTTTTTTTCGTTTTACCTGAGGGAGTGCGGCTGCTCTCTTCATCATGTTTCATTCGTTCTTTTTTTTTTTCTCATCAGCAGTTGTCTCAAATTTCAGGTAGGGTTTTTGGTACTTATTTCTTTTATTTATTGATTTGTTTATTTATTAATCCTTTTTATTATTTTCTTTGTTCTTCCATTATTAATAGAAACAAAATGATCCTTTATTAAATCTGAAAATAATGTCTCTTATTTTTATAGGCCATAAATTATTCATACGAGCCACCGAAAAGAACTAAAATAAAAAAAATGGTTAAAATTCATAAAACGACTAAGAGGATCGTTACATTTTATAAAGAACTAAAATATTATAATTCGATTTGTATTAATTTTGATTATAATTGATTTTTGATAAAATAAAAATAAATAAGAACTTTTGGTGTAATTATATCAACTTATCATTTTTTAACTAAATCTTCACACAAATTTTAAATTTTAAATTTGAAAATGATCAATTTCATACTTTTAGATAATCTACTACTCAACTACTAAATTTTAAATTTGAAAATGATCAATTTCATACTTTTAGATAATCTACTATGAGTAGTATTTATTTTCAATGAACTTTGGTGATAGGATTTACTTCTTTAATAATGATGTGACAAATCAATATGAACGCACTTGAAAGTAAATTATTTTTTGAAAAATTAACGTTTAGACGAATATTTTTGAATCATTAATTTTTGCATTATGACCTAATTGTTTTATTTGTTCAAATATAGTAAGTTTGAACATTAATTATCGTATTATGACCTAATTGTTTTATTTGTTCAAATATCGTAAGATAGTATGTTAGTGAACCAATTTTTTTATTAAGTTTTAAATCACACTCATTTGAGAATATATTAAATATGGGAGTAAAGGAAAACCATTTTTATATTTAATTGCTCAAAATTGTTGGAAAATATATTTTCTATGAAGACTAGTTCTTAAAAATAAGGATCGTGACTTATTTGGTCAAAATTGACAGATTCTATAATTAATGTTCCATTAATGACATTTACCGTTGATTGTCTATTTTTAAATTTTTAATAACTTTTTACATTCATAGAATAAAAAAATAATAATTTATATTTGAAGAAAATATTGTGAATAGATAAATAAGAAATGCAGTACAAGATTAGCTTAACAAATTTAGCAAGATGTACCATCATGTACACATAGCTAGTAGGGGCCTTTAAACTTGCAAGTCAATCAACTAACACACCTAACGTTATCGAAAATCGTTTAGTAAAGTATATAAGAAAAATATTAGCAAATATAGTAACTGTTTAATATAAATAAGAGATCGTAATATCTTTTGATAAATTGTTTATTTGTGTTTTGTTAGGAGCATTAGTTAGTTTCAAACTTATTTATTCATACATATAATAAGATAGCTAATTTTATGAGATATTTTAATCTATGATATAATTTTAATTTCTCTATTTCATTCACCGTATCAAATAACCACATAATGTGAGTAATGTTGAAATTAGTAATGTTATGATTAGTTATATTAATATCATGTCTTATTAACTATTTGATTTAGTTTACTCAAGAATAATTTTATCAGCAATCATGATTATTTTTGTATTAGTAACTTTGATATTGCTGATATTATGAGTTGTTATGTATTAGCTCTACGTCTTATAATAAGGAATAAGATACATAATTAATACATACATTTGAAAACACCGTTCAAATAAAATATTAGTAAGATCAATATCAATACATATAGTGATGGATTCAAGATTTTCACTAAAAGAAAGTCTAAATAATAAAAATATATTGCATAAATTTAAAAATTTGGAGCCTCAAAGCCAATTTAAACCCCTTAAACCACTAAGTCAACATTTAGTTATTACGTTCACAATACCTAAAATATTTCTCTCCATATACAAACTAAAAAACATAAAACCTTATACTATATGGTTTTTAATCTTTTGTCAAGAGGAGAGGAGTGACTATACCAAAAAATGATTTTCGATTGTAATTAATAAACGATAATAGTTTAATTGTCGTTAAATGTGCTAACAAGCAATAAACTCTATTTGTGAAATGTGTTTATAGTCTATAGCGATCTTAAATCCAATGATAGTTAATAAATTCAAATTTCTTTTTTTTTGATACGCTTCGTTAATGTATATATATATTGCTAAAATTATTTCTATTGTATGTAAATACCATTACCCTTTCTAAATTTGCCCCTAAATAATACATATATTATTTTCTCTATACATCCTATTATATTACCACCAATAATCTTACGAAACAAATGAAATTATTATTTCACATGTCAAGTTACCTTATTAGCTCCAATTATTGTTCCACATGTCAAGTTACCTTATTAGTACCATGAATCTTTCTTACCCCCTTCTTTAATCGTCAAGCAAATGCATGAATTCAAAGTACAAAAGTCACATAATATGTTCTATTTCTTTTGACTTTAAGAGAAAAAAAACATATTGATTAATAGAAATATCAAAGGCATGGTGATCGACATC
Organism: Solanum peruvianum; assembly: GCA_027705065.1. Classification (NCBI taxonomy): domain Eukaryota; kingdom Viridiplantae; phylum Streptophyta; class Magnoliopsida; order Solanales; family Solanaceae; genus Solanum; species Solanum peruvianum. Next base: position 4,849,910 of record JAKWJD010001763.1, read on the forward strand.
ATTCTTTCTGACATTATTACATGAGAATGGGACCTCTGAGAAGGGGGCGGATATCGGACCCGAAATGTTAACCTAAATTCCCTCGACAAAAGATTACATTATATATAACAAAAATAATATTTATTTTTTTTGTTATTTCAACAAAAGAGTAAAACCTTGCTTAGTGGTTTAAGAATTCATAATTCATTTCGACATACAAAGTTTTATTATCAAGCGTTATATTTTATTTTTCGAATCTCTTAAAAGTAAAAATCTTAGATTCGTTATAGCCTCTTCGGGCAATAAAAGTCAAGGCATCACGTTAAAATAGTGATTGGGACAGGTCCATGGATCCATAAGAAGCCCAAATGAGTGTAATTTATTTTTACTAGCTGGATTGTGGCCCACAACAAGACTAATTGTAGGCCCAACTTTGTGTTTTTCTTACTCAGCATCTATCTTGTCCTATTCCTAGGTTTGTTAGATTGTTTGAATTTTCCACTACCTAACCTAACAATTGACCATCTTCAATAAACATTTACTATAAAGTTTTTTGTCATGCTATTGATAGATTATTGTACACCATTCTATTATAGATAATCACAATGAATAGACTTGATAGATACAAGGTGTGGGGAGTAGAGGAGCGGGAATCGAGTCTCTGATAATATTTGTCTAATCTCAACTTTTATTTAGATTTTTTGATTATAGATTCTATTCTACTGAGTATATCAATTTAAGTTATTGAAAAAGAAATGTCTCCTTTTACAATAAGGATAGTTTTTAATGTATCCAAGCTGATTCTTAATGTATCAGAGCTACAAATTATGTATTCGATTTATGTTATAATGTATTCGAGATACTCTTTAATATATTCGAGATACATATTAATGTATCCGATTTGTATTTTTTTTTAATAGATTAATATAATTATAAACTAAAGAGGGATAAACTATAATTTATATTAATACTATGTGATTCCTAAAATTTATCCATATTATTAATATCCAAGATCCAAGTCCTTTTACATGGGCCATTCTATTGAGAAACTAGCCCATAATAAGGTGAGGGTCAATTAGAAAAATAATTGGATAAATTACATAAATATATAACCTAAAATACCATAATCTCTAAAATACTTTACCATTTAATATTTCTCAAAAAAAAATTACAAAAATTCCCTCTCGAATACATCCCTATCCCCTCTCAGATACATTCTCAAATATATCCCTCCTATTAAGTAATGCATCATTTGCTTGTACCCGAAATTTTTGTAATTGGAAAAACTTCTCGATAAATTAGCCGTAGATGTAGGGAATTTTGGTAAGTTATAAAAAATAATTAAGCCCATATTGTCTGGGCCTTAGCCAGAGTGAGTGAGTGGCAAATCTCAGCCTACAAAAAGGAGTGTTTTTGCTCCTAACATAACAAAAATATGAGTAGAACTATATATATTAGGAACCAAAATATATATCAAATATGATTAACAGAGTAAATTTGCTCTTCTTAGCTTGATGAGTATACTAATTCAATAATTTACTAGAGATTGATCAATCTTCTAAGCCATCGCTTCGCGATCATCGCCCTCGTAGCAATTAGCCACATCTGCTGTTCTTCTACTATGCACATTCTTATAAGAATAGCTCCTTGCAACAATAACATATATGAACAAGTTCACTCCTGTTATTGTAGCTAACAAGTAGTAGAAATAATCCAATCTGCTGCTATTTAGATCCTTACCAAACCAACTCTTACCGCCTTTTTCTGTTACATGATCCACAATTGTGATCAATAAACTGCTCAAGAAATTTGCAGCACCGATTACGCTTAGGTAAAATGCAATGCCTAAACTTCTCATTGTATCAGGTACTTGATCATAGAAGTACTCTTGTAATCCTACTAGCGCGAATCCATCTCCAATACCAACGATAAGGAATTGAGGGGCTAGCCAGAACACACTCATTGACATTGAACCCTTAACTAGAACAATGTTTAGTCTTTTTCTTTCAACTAATGCTGCAACAATCATAGATGCAACTGAGAGGATCATTCCAATACCGATCCTTTGTAGAATGCTAATGCCTCTCTCGTTTCCTGTTGCTCGTCTTAGGAGAGGTACGAGGATTTTGTCATAGACAATGACAGTTGCTATCATGCCAATAGCTCCAAGGGCATACATTGAAGCCGGTGGGATCATAAAGTCATGAGTGATCTTCCTGTTAAGCGTTGCGCTTTGTTTGATGAAAAATGTTGAAGACTGTGCTATGCAAATACCAAATGGTAAAGTGGTTAGCCAAATGGGGATCATGTTGATAACTAGCTTCAATTCTTCCACCTTTGTCACAGTTGCAAGTTTCCAAGGATTCTGTTTTTCGTCTATTGCCTCATCAAAGATTGCAGCTTTATCAAGAAACCTACAAGTATCAATGCAAAAAATGTTTTCATTACGACAACAACAACATATCAAGTGAAAGTCCGAGAGGGTAACACAGACCTTACCCCTACCTTGTAAACGTAGAGAGACTGTATCCTAACGACCCTTAACTCAAGTAACTAATAAGGTAAGCAGTGTAGGACATTCATAAAGTCGAAATCTTACTCAAGCCTTTGGTATGACATAGCCGCCTTCGATTAGTTTCTGACTTTTGAGTTTCATGTAAATAAGCAGGACTAGAAGGATATGCAAGATTTCTTTTCTTGACTGCAGCAACAACAACTTGTATCATTGTTGTTAAGGGACTTTCAGTAACTTTTCGATAACGATAGAATCGTCTACCAACACAAAAAATGATTAAACTAGTAGCCATAACTAGTGAAAGAATCACATCTGCCACAGCCCAACTAACATGATCTTGTACATAAACAATCAGAGTGACACCAAGTAGTACACCAGCACAAAGTCCAAAACTCCACCAATTAAAAAAAGACATTTTCTTCCTTTTTTCTTGAGGATGATCATCATCAAATTGATCAGCTCCAAAACTCTCTAAAGATGGCTTGTGTCCACCAGTTCCAATTGAGATCAAGTAGATAGCAAAGAAAAAGACTACAACATGAACCTGTCTAGGTTCTTCACAAAGGTCATTACCACAGGGCTTCAAGCTTGGTACCACACTAGACATTGTCAAGAGAACCAAGCCCTGTTTAACAAATAACACATAAATGAGATAAGATAAATGATGATTTGGTTAACTAATTAGTATCAAGAACTTAATGATTCTTAGATAAAATTTAAGTGATAACTTAAAGTGTGTTCCTTTGATTATCTTGGAACTTGTTGTCTTTAAACATGTCATGACATTTTTACGGTTATGAGAGTATATCATTTAGAAGTTCAACATCTAAAAGTTTTCAAGTATAGAAAGGTATATTTTGTTTTGTTTTGGGAAACAGACTAAAACGGGAAGAGTATCATATAAAATGAAACAGAGGAAGCAACAATCAAGTTTTTTCAGTGTGTTAGTAATTCAAATAACACTTGTTGTCTATTAGGTGTGAACTATGTTGCACGAACTCTTCGCTTTTGATGTTGCGCTACTGTTGTATTCATAAAAATATACTATTTTTTTAGAATCTGACACGTACCGATTGACTTTTTTGAAGAGTCATAGCAGCGTAGTTACGTATAGCTCAAAATGTGATTACTATAAAAACTGAGATAATTACCAGGAGATAGACAATAGTTGAAGCAAGAACTGTGTAAAATCTGCCTAAATATGCATCAGCAACAAACCCTCCTAGCAGTGGCATCAAAGTAGTAACTCCTGTCCAATAATTAACACTTTTTGCTGCAGTTTTAAGGTCTTGATGAATGACCTTTGTTAGGTAAATGATCAAACTTGTGGCTATACCAAAGTAACTCAACCTCTCACTGAATTCAATTGCTGTTACATTCAAAATCAACACAAACCATAAATTTCTCCAATTTCATAAAATAAAGCAATTATCACATTTATAGCCACATAAATATCTATAGTTTAATTATTTTGAATCATAAATTTCAAAAATCTTTATTTCTTTCTCAAAATTCAAGTCAAGTCAAACTACGTCTGATAAATTAGGACGATAAAAGTTATATTTAATCTAAGTCAAAATCACATGTAATTGTGGTGGTAGGCTTTGTCATAAAGCTATAGTTAGTGGCAATTAGTTTTGCTTATTCATTTTTATAATAAGAACAAAAAATAGTTGCTTGTTGTTTACACCTCACTTAGGTTTTGGTCCAGTTGAAGATGGAATCTAGGACAATTACAGTGATCATAACAACTTTTTAGTGGTTCTTATTAATTAGTGACTTTTCTTAAAAGGGTATTATTCTTTTTATGGACAGAGGAACCACTAACTAATCAAGTCTTGTGGTGGGTGCTAATTCTTTTTATGCTAATTCTTTGGTTTTCGTTTCGATGTTCGGTATTTATATTTGAGTTTGGCTAGATTTAAATTTACATCCGGAAGTTTTATACTAGGGGTAAAACACTTTTTAACAAAGACGATTTTGTACCTCAACGACTCAAATAAAAAATCTTTAATTAAAAATAAAGATGTACTTACCACTCCTTGTTATGCTAATCTTAGTATGATTTAATTTAGTAGAAGTGTCAAAAGTAAGATAAAAGGTAACTTTCGTAATAAGAGAAAAAGTAACCACACAAATAAGACGAATAATCTTTTAAAACAGGTTAAATTTTACCGTTTTACGTAAAGTTACTCATTTATACTGTCAGTAAATATAAGATAAATTCATATATATGAACTTATACAAGTTCAACAGTATTTTCAATACTCACTAACATCGTAAAAACCATTTACGACTAAGAAAAACTTTGTACAATAAAACAGAATTTGTATACATTTTGTTCATGATCATTGAGATTTTAAAACCCAAAAAATGAAAACTTTTATGTTATAATGACATTTATTAGATGAATTTTTTTCTTACCAATAATGAAGAAAGAGGCCTTCCAGCCACCAGTTGAAGCTCTTAGAGGAACTCTGCCTTTGTAATCAACAGAAGAATCATACACCCATTTTTGCTCATCAATTTCTGTTGTTTCATTAATCTTTATCTCATTCATCTTTTCAAATTTTTATTGTAAAGATAATATAAAAGAAGATATATTGTTGTTGGTTAAGTTGGCAGCTTTTAGTCTCCTTAAATAGAGAGGAGAAATCCCCTGTTGACTTTTGAGATTAGAAGAGCCAATTGAATATAACCAAAAAAAAAAAGACAGTCCGATGGACAAAACATTTTCGATTGTTAGGGTTCGAGAAACTCTGCTCTCTAACTTTCTAAGTGATGTCTATCCTGATAATTATAATGTTAGTGTCTGCTTTCACAGTTCAAACTTGTAATATATACATTATAAAGATAACTTTATTGTTGCTTCCAGACACCCCTTATACAAAAAGAATATAATGTTGAAGTAAAATAAAATTTCCTTCTCAATGATTATATTGAGATTAAGCAAATTAAAATTAAAAATTAAAAGTTAAAAGAAAAGGAAACAGTTCATTTTCCACTAAATTAAAGTTGTATCATTAGCCTTTAACTATAGGAGGAATAGCATCCATATTGTTGTCAATCAATGAGATTCTCCTTTTTAGGAATTCATTTCACTAAAAAAAAAACCTATCATGGTGACATTGTTGAACCTGTTTTTTTAATTTGTATTGGAGTCTGATTAATTTAAATTTATGTTGTATGAAGTCTTACTTAGGGAAAAACACTTTTTATCTAAAAAAAATTATATTCAAGACTCAAAATCAAAATTTCTGATTAAAAAAGGAACAATCGTCCACTGTACCACGTTCTTCGGTGGGGAAATTGTTGCAACTTGATGTAGCCTATAATTATTATGACCAAATTTACAAGAGATAAGTACTTATCAGTCTACATGTATTTTCACATATTTAATCCCCAAATTAAGAGGAACTAAAAAATCAATATTAGTTGAGTTGTAGCAATCCATCTTTCATTTGGTTGACGTTAATAATGGGAATTAAATGTTTTACTTTGACAAAACAAGCTTCAAGATCATTTTTCACATTTTTAATTAGGTGTAGAAATTGTTTACATATAGTAATCGTACAAGGTGAAGAACACGTTGTAAAGATAGTATTTTTAGTAATGTATGTCGTGTATTTGAACAAAATTTTGTATTCATAACTGAAAAAATAATCAAATTACATATAAATTATAGGTATAGTACTCTTAATCGATCAATGAAACTGTATCACAGTGTATCAAATATATTCTTAGGCTAAGCTAGTCCAACAACATGTATCAATATTTCACTCGATTATGGGGCTGACACATGGTGAATCTAAAAAAATTGGCCTGTAAATTTGGATGTGTCAATAAAATCTCACATTAATAATTGCTTTTATCAAGAAATAATAATAATAATAATAATAATAATAATAATAATAATAATAATAATTAGGAAAAAGAGTCTGATATATCTCTCAACTTTGTCATTTAGAACTGATATATTCATTGTTATGAAAGTGACTCATACATACCACTACTTATAAACAAATGATTCACATACATACCTTTTTCTTCTAACGGAAATAAAAAATAATAATTTTAATCTAATTTTTTTCTAAAAAATATAATCCATGAGTAAAATTTAATCCTCGTCAAACATATATTTTTTTGACTTATTTTTTAATGACTAATTTAGAATTATTATTTTGATAATCAAATTTATTTATGTTTCACTAATATTCTTGTAAAACTTATTGTAGATGATCAAATTTTTTTCTTCAAATATAAAAATAAAATTACATTATAGACAAAACCAATAGTTTAAATTTTTTTCTTTATGCCAAGAAATAGGAATGAAAGAAAAAATAAAATAAGAATAAGAAACTCTAATAATTATTATAAAAAAGTTAAAACATAATTTATGTATAAAAAAATTGATATATACCTTAAACTTTGGCAGAAGAATCATATATATCCCTAAAAATTTTATTAAAAAAAATTAAAGTAAAAAATATAAATTTAAAACAAATTTTTAACTTTCGTTAAATGAAAGGTATATGTGAGCTCATTTTGTAACGGCAAGGGTATATGTGAATCGTTTGTGTAACCATAAGAACATATATGAATCACTTTCATAATAAAGAATATATTAACTCTAAATTACAATGTATGACAAATTTTAGAGGTATGTCAGATCTTTTTTCCTAATAATTATAATATATAGTTGTATAAAGTGGACCTGCATGGATATGTTTGACTTGTGATTTTTCAATAAAGTGAAACATGCCTCTATATGGACAGTATTCATATGCAAGTAGGTTTACATATATTGACAAAGAGTACAATTATTGGTTGGCAACTTGAGATATATTGTCAAAGATTTTCATATAATAATTGATATAATTTCATTAAATCATAATTTCTTCTTTGTCGTCTAAATGTACATAATTAATCTGTGTTTAATAATCACATCAACTTTATATCTCTTTTTATAATTTTCCGTTTTGGTAGAAGGATGAAGAAGATTATGGATAATATGATTTCACAATAACTTAATAGCATTTGTTTAAAGTTTGTATTCTCTCCGTTTTAGTTACACTATGTTTGGATCATTGTTATTCATTATATTGTATTTTATCATTATTATATGTCACGACCCAAAATCACGAATCGTGATGGCACCTATATTGCCAACCAATAGGTAAGCCAACCAACATATTTTAACAAACTTAACTAACAAGAAGTGAAAAGACAACAATTTCCAAATCTCCAACACTGAGTTCTAATAAGTACGAATGCGGAAAAACTAAAAAAAATACTACCTAAGAAATGGTGTCATGAGTACAAGAGCTTTTAAATACGATGCAAGTCTGAAACTAAAAAGGCAAATCTAACATAAGGGATATCCTGTCTGAATACTGAATAACAGAATAAGTAAAAGATAGAGGGAGGTGTGGGCCACGGAACAGCCAAGCAGCTCACCACAACTCCAAGACACTCCAAACTCGGACTCAAACTGTGTTGGGAATTAAACACACAACACACACAAATAACCTAGAGAAAAAGAGAAACGGAACACAAACGGGACACACAAGAATTTAACGTGGTTCGATTTCCCTACTCCACGACTGTAACAGGAGGATTTTATTTCACTTGTGCTACTTCAGAATTACAAATACAAGGATCATATTTATAGGAAAACCAAATGGTTAACCTAGGGTTTCAGTAATGGGTCGGGCCGGCTCACAAGCCTCCACAAAGCCCAACAATCTCCCACTTGGAGGCTTGAAGAATTTCAACTGTCATCCACTTAGAACACTTGTATGTCTAGTAATCTTTTTCCAACGCTCTCCTGCTACAGCGGCCTTCTCATCAGTCAACTGAAAGGCCCGTTGAAGCTCCCCGAAGCTTCAACACATCAGTCACGGTGAAACTGCCCTTGACTCGTCCTCGGTCCCTACCGGCTCCCACTTGAGACACGAACTGCCGGATCCTAGAACTCCCTGAGAACAACACTCTCCATACTCAGCAAGAAATTTTCTGGAGACGTATCAACAGCTGGAATACTGGTTCTCTTGACCCACTGTCTTCTAGGAGCCTTGGCTGAAGCACGGCGGTGCTCCCACTGCCACAAACGCCTCTGACTGGTCTTCCTGAACCTTTCCTTGCTCGTTCATCCTGAATCTGACTGTGGCTCTGGGTTTCTTTCTTGCAAAGACAACCTTCTTCTGCCTACGAGATTCTGTGAACCGGACTTTGTTTTTCTTCTGAACTGGGACGGTCACTCCCTCAGACGGTAATCCGACAATATACAACGATCCTCTTTTTGTTGCACGAGCCATGACAAGATTGCCCCTCACGACCTTCCACTGCCCATTTCCGAACTTCACATGATGTCCCTGTTCATCCACTGCCTAACAGAAATCAAACTTTTCGTCAAGCTTGGAACAACTCTGACATCCTTTAAGGTCCAGAAATCGACTGGCGTCTTCAGCACCATGTCACCCATGCCCGTACATCAAGAGCTCTATCGTCTGCAAGCTTACCTTTCCAAAGTCTCCAATAACCAGATTCTGCAATGCTTCACTGCTGTGGGTAGCGTGAAAAGAAGCACCAGAATCCATGACCCAGGAATCCACATTGCTCTCCGCGCAACAGATAAACAAATCCTCGTTGGCGCTGTCTTCTGCAATGTTGACTTGTTTGTCTTTCTGGCATTGATTCCTGAAATGCCCCACCTCCTTGCAGTTCCAACATGTTACACCTGAGCCATCCCGAGCCTTCGACTGACTCCTTCTTCGGTTCCTGCTCCCACTACCTCTGTTATTTCCTCTGCCTCTGACGACGTTTAGCATATCAACTGATGATTCTCCAGAACTCCTTCTTCTGACATCCTCGCCAAGAACGAGATCATGAATCTTCTCAAAGGTGAATCCATTAGGTCCCACTGAACTGGCAACTGCTGTAACCGTTCCGGACCAACTGTCAGGCAATGATGATAACAGTAGTAAAGCTTGAACTTCATCATCGAACTTAATGCCAACTGACAAAAGTCTGGCTAAGATCGAATTCAATGAGTGATGTGCTCGGTAACTGAACTGCCTTCCTTCATCTTTGTGTTCACTAACTCTCTAATCAGAAAAATTTTGTTTGCTGCAGATGGCTTCTCGTTCATGTTAGACAAGGCTTCCAAGATGCCTTTCGCTGTCTTCTCCTTAAGAATGTTGAACGCAACATTCTTGGTCAACGAGAGTCGGATAACTGACATAGCTTTCCGATCCAAAACTGCCCACTCTGCATCAGACAATTTTCCTTGCTTGTCACCCAACACTACGTCCAAATCTTTCTGAACCAGCAAATCTTCAATCTGCATCTTCCACCAACTGAAATCTGTACCATCGAACTTCTCAATTCGGAACTTCCCATCTTCTGCCATCTCAAAGGACTTCGGCAATTCCCTTAACGGCGTCTACAGACAGCGGGCGGCGATTTGGACGATGCTCACGATCTGGACGCTCGCGGCTGGATCTGAGGCTCCTCGACGCGGCGGCCACTGACGGCAGCGGCGTTCTCTGCCTCGCTACTGCTGCGCGGCTTTCTCCCTCGCTGGGCTACGATCTGCGGCAGATCTCCTTCGATCTGGGCTGCCTGGTTCGCGGCGGCTGCTGCTCGCGAATGGCGGTTCCAGATCTCCTCGCGTCTTGCACGGCTTAGCTTGCGAACGGCGGCGGCACACTCCTTCCCGACGCGGCGGCCAAACAGCACACGGACGACGGCTGTTCGCACCCTGCGCGGTTCTCCTAGCCGGCTGCTGCTTGAGTTACCCACACGGTAACGGCGGCTACTCCTCCCTGCACACAGTTCTTCACACAAGAACCCTAGGTGACAATTTATCACAGTTTATGTTACAATGTTGTTGAAACCTCGCTCTGATACCAATTGTTGGAATTAAACACACAACACACACATAATCTAGAGAAAAAGAGAAACGGAACACAAATGGGACACACAAGAATTTAACGTGGTTCGGTTTCCCTACTCCACGACTGTAACAGGAGGATTTTATTTCACTTGTGCTACTTCAGAATTACAAATACAAGGATCATATTTATAGGAAAACCAAATGGTTAACCTAGGGTTTCAGTAATGGGTCGGGCCGGCTCACAAGCCTCCACAAAGCCCAACAAACTGCTCTTCAAGATGTGCTCCTACTTGGAATCGAATCTGCACCACAAAGAGTGCAACAAGTGTAGTATGAGTACGAAACCATGTGTACTCAGTATGTCTCATTGACCGACCACGAAGAAGTAGTGACGGGAGTTATATAAGAAAATAATTTCTTAGATTGTACAAGTATATATATATGTATATATATAATATATATTATATATATATTACACTTACTATTTAAGTTTCATCAATAAGGAAATCAACACTTAATATTTTTCAAACACCAACGAAACATATAGTCATCAAGAATGAATGATGGGATGAAATGCAATGCAATATGATGCCATGTAATGATATGTCTCAGAATACCCAATACTCACTCAACCGTATATACATGATACTCCTCGGAAATACATCGAGAGTTCATGACCCATGGGGGACTCGCGAGGTCCATATACCGACACGGACGATCTCCACGTGTCTGTGCGGACGATCTCAACGCACCATCATAATATCAAACAATTTCCGCACGGACGGTCTTCACGTGCCCAAATTACAATCTTAACATCTCACCATACTCAGTCTCATGTCAATGCATGTATACAATATTATTTCAATATAAGGGGATAACGATGCATCTTACTCAATTAATATCAACATAATACATAACCACCTCAATTATCACAATTATACGGGTGTAATAATGAAAACAAAATCACACAAAAATTTCAAGTTAATAATATATTAGTTAATGCCCATATGCTTTGGAAATTCTCAATTAAAATCCGCATTATATAGTAGAAATTTTCCGTTTCATAACACCGGTACTCGTACCAATGCCCGTCACCCATTGATACGAGACCCCCATCTTTCGCTCTTACCCCTTTGTCTATTTTCATTTTCTTTTAAAATCTTTAATTAAGAAAACATCCTTCAACAAGTCTAAAAGTCTTAACATACCTTAAATGCCGAATCTCGTGCCACAATCCTTCAAGATTTTTTTTTTCTTTCCTTTTCGCAAAGTTTCAGAACGTTCCCAATCTACCAATTATGCAATATTCGTAAGTAAGCGAGTTCATAGGTACTCAATTTATTATATGTCTAACCTAAACTCCAAAGCTCACTCATATATCCAATCAGCTCTTACTCTTGTTATAAATTATATGTCAAAGATTCCATATTGCTAAATTTCAAGCCTAGTGTTAAGCCTCAACTCCTATAAATATTATGAATTTAAGGATACTCATGTAACACGATACCACCAAAAATTGGTTAGCTATACCCATAAATTTCGAGGAGTATTACTATATGAAAGTTAAATAAAAGAATAATTCAATAAAAATAAAAGAAAAAGTTTAAGACGATAAATAAATTAACTGTAACTTAACCAACGAAAACAAAATTTTATTTTAGTAAATAATGGCCATGGAATTTTGCAGATTCCATATATGCAAACATGGCTGTTTGCCAATGATTACATCAAATCATTATTTAATGATTACCTTTTTATGATTAAAATAAACAAAATTTTCTTTCCTATTCTAATTCAAATTTATCACTCTTTAAATTTGTTCCACCCTTTGCCAATTCAGGGGAATGTCACCGCCAAGTGCATCTGGAGCTATCGTTACCATGTCCACCCTTTTCATATGTTTTTTTTTTCTTCCCAATCTAAACAATTTAGTCACCTAACTGTATATTCACACTAACAAAAACCTCACATTAATTGTTGCTAAAACTTTTCATCACCCACATCACAACCTAACATAACTCATGCAGTTCCCTGTTCCTCCCGCCAACACCATTAACATAACGAAATAGGATTTACGTTCGGTAATAAACAAAAACATTACATGAGCATTATAAAAATTTCATATAAAAATTGAAGAATTTCAGGTGCTTACCAAGAACCACCGTAAACCCTTAGCCAACCGCTGCTCTTTGCCCTATTGTATTATTTTATTTTATTTTTGAGTTATGACTAACAGATTATTAACCCCTCTTTACTTAAGCTTAATTTCATGGGCCAAAAAAAAAATATTCTGAATTGAATTATAAACTAGGCCCACTAAATATTAACTATATTAATTCTTCACTAAAATTTTATCAACTAAATACTCTTATTCTTCGAATAGTTTAAAAATAACCCCTTTAAATTTTCAAAAGGAGTCGAACTAGTCCTAGTTCTCAAAATGACCTAGCGGGTCGTTACATTATACCTATAATAATTGTTTTGATTGTTACTTATAATATATTGTATTGTATTGTTAAACAATAGAAATCCCTATTTTATGGAACAACTAATTTGGTGTCTTCCCATTGTTACTTAATTTCTTTTTCCAATTATATTTTTACCTAATATTTCAATATGCTATTTATTTGTTACTTTAATTATTTGAATCTAGTCAAACCTCCTACCCTAGAATAATTAATGATAATTTCGTAAATTTATAAATTACAATGCAGTACGATACAATCAAACCAAATAATTAAAATCTTACTAAACAAAAAAAAATACAATCTAGCCAAACATTGTATCTACCATATAATACAGTACAATAGAGTACAATATAATACTGTACATTATGAACAATGGGTAATATTGATCCAAATAAAGTGTTAATGTGATATCTTTTGTTAGATATAAATTTAAAGAAATAAAGAAAAATTTGTTACATTTATTTATTAATTGCTTTTATTGAATCTGATGATGCTTATTTATAGTTGACTTTTCTTCACTCAAGTGAGACGATCTAACAAAGGTAAAATAGAATGATGCTATGAATTAAAAAAAAAAGAGTGTCACATAAATTTTTTTTAAAATAAAAATAAAATCACTAAATGTTTGATTATAACTCAGTTATTATTACATATTAATTAATTTAAAAATATCAGAGATCATAAATTTTAAATTTTGAATCCGCCGATAATAATGAATTAAGGCTATTAATCAATCTTAGGCACCAACTAGATCAATACTAACATTATATAATCAAGAAAAAATAGCCACTTCTTGAATTTGTCTACTTAATTATTACTGGTCGTGGCAGCTACATATAATAGTGTAGTAGTTTAAATCCATAGCTTAGATTTGCTTTTAAAAAAGACACCACTAGCTAATTAATTATACTTATTAAAAAAGCTAATTAATTATTTTTTGTGAAGAAGAAAATATATTCAACGTTTGTTTGTTACTGCTCAAATCTCTAGCTTAAATTTTCTTAAAAGACCAGAATCTTGGTTAATTATTATTTTATATGGTGCTAGTATTTATTAAAATAATATATCTGAAGTTTAATGCTAAGAGGAAAAAATATTAATTAATTAATTTAGTAGTTTAGCTTGCATAAGACAAGAACTCGTGTGGTCTTAATGGAGTAGATTATTACTTTTGATGGAATAAGGTTTCATAAAAACACTTAACTAATATAATATTATGTGTCATAAAATGATAAAGATTTTCTTAATAAGAAGTAAAAATTCTGATTCGAAACCTAAAAATAAAATATTTCTTGATAAGAACATAAATTCTTCATTAAAAGTTTTTTTATTCGTAATATCATCAATTAATTGCCTAAGATCCTTCATAATAGTCTTTAAACATGTATTTATAATAGTAAAAGAATATCTTAAAATCGTAAATAGTTAAATTGAAGAATAAAAGTAATGAGTTGAAATCCTTTAAGACAAAAAAACTCTATGTACTCACAAGTACTAACAGATTTAAATTAGATTTTGGATAAAATTTATATATGCTTCGTTACGTTATTACTAGTAAATATATATAAAAAAATTATTTTCGATCAAAAAGTATAATAAAAAAAGCAAATGACATTTCTATATTATTTTTATTCCATATTTTGTACTTCCACAAATGACACGAATTGTGCTCTCGACGGATCAAATAATTAACTACCTTACAAATTTTGTAAAACATATCATCTTTCTTTAATTGTCATACGTAATTGAGACATGCCTGAGATTTTACGATTTATTAAAATTAATTTATACAATTAAAGAAGGTGACATATGTTAAATTAGTTTATAAATCTAATGATCGTTATATGAGAACGCTTGCAAATGAATAAACTCAAATTTGAATTGAATATATCTAATAAAATGATCTGATCATCTTATAACGTGTTCAAATATTTAATTGAGATTTTTTTTGAAATATATCTGAAATTATTATAATAATATCGAATTTTAGAAATGGTTTTTTACTCCCTTCACTATTTAATAGTATATTTAAAGGTATATATATGCTCACGTGGTTATCATAAATTAATATTGCATTATTATAAATAGTAACGTGTCCACATGGACATATATATATCTTTAAAATACACTATTAAATATTGTAGAGAGTAAAATATCTTCCACAAAATTTGATATCGTTATAATAATTTTAGTCAAAATTGATTCAGATTAAATCAACTAATATTTGATATAAATTCAAATATAAAATTAGGAGTATTTAAGGTCAAGTTGAGCAGTGTATATTACCACCACAAAGGTGGCTAGTAAAATCTTCATCCATGGTGTACAAAAGTCAATGGAATGTGATTCATGAGTATATATAAGAATTTGATTCTCTCTTATTAAGAAGTGATATATCCCTAAATAGTTTACTTATATTATATCACATCCAAATATGATACGTTTAAATTATATTTCATCCACGCATCTAGCCATTAATGACAAATTTACTATATAATTAAATATATAATAAATGAGTTTGTGTGAATTTAATTTATAAAATCATATTAAATAATTTTTATGAGTTTATAAATTAAATTCACTAATAATTATATATAAATATTGATTGAAGTTAGGGCTGGGCATAAACATCGGAATATCGAAATATCGTATCGAACCGAATTTTTTTGGTATTTCGGTTTTGATTTTTTGATTTTCGATTCGGCATTCGATATATGTTTTTGTATTTTTTGGTATTTTAATTCGGATTTTGGTATGTAATTTTGTGAGTATATTCGGTTTATCGAAATATATTCTATTATAATATATATTTATATTATATTAATTATTAATGTTAAATAATAAATATTATAATTTAAAATAAAAAAATAAAAAGTAAAAGATATTTTTATATGTAACTATTTTTAGTCCAATTAAGCTGAAAAACCAAACAAAAAAATTGACTGCCCACCCCTAAATAAAGTGATCAATTTCAAATTTTAAATGCGTTCACATTTGGTTACCGTTCAAATATTCTTAAACTTTAATAATGATATGAAATTCAAAGAACACCTTACTAGCTAGCTACAAAATTAATTTATTTCTAGTTGCGCAAGCATATTCGTGATACTCGATGTCAATTAATTCTCTTACATCTTCTTATCAAGATAACAAACACTTATTGATATTCAATATTCATAAAATTAATTTTTTTTTAAAAAATACATCTAATAGTTATAAATTTAAATATAAAATACATCACTTAAATAGTAGTTAATAATGATCAAGTGATTTTTTTTTTTAATTTATCAATTTAATATAAATATTGACATGGATAATAATTATTTGTCATATAATAGGGACATACACATATAGAGGACAGTATGATTGACATAGATAAGTTTAATGTCAACCTTGAATTATGTTCGTACAAAATGTTTTTTGCCAAACTAGCTACATTGAAATATATCGTGATATAATTTTTTAAACAGTTTAAATGAAGAAGACATTTGATATATAAAAGAATATGAAGTTGACGTGTATATAAAAAAGATAATAATTTTATTAGGTTAATTTATTTATGTAATGAATTTATGAATACACGATGTAAAATTTTTTCTAAAATTTAAATTGTAATTAGTTTAATAGAAGTATTTTATCATGTATTCAGATGATCAATTGAGACAATCAGAATTTAAGTGTCCAAAATATTTACCAATAAATTTAAGGAATTATGTATGTATTAAATTTTTTTTATCCTTTGGAAGATAAATATTTTTTTTTTAAAAAAAAAAATAGGATAGAGGAAATAAAAAATGCGATTATAATATGAAGATATTATATTTAGCTTTATAACCCTATCTAATGTGATGATATGCTTCAGCCAATTAAATTTTTTGTTAGTTCAAATCCAGCGTCATTCTCATTTATTTTTTTGAAAATATTATCTCTTAAACTTCTTGCTACAAATACTGGGGAAAAAAATTAATATTTTATAACTAAACATTCAGAATAAATTTGAAAATTAGAAGGAATAGAACTGACAGTAAACACTCAATTTTGTATTCTTGATATTGTGTACTCTTTTTATATATTATAGATTATTTCTTTCTTTTTGTGGACGTAAATATGAACGTAAAATGCAAGTTGTTTAAAGAACAAAAGGACTCTAACTCATGTATCATAACTTCAATAAAATAATTTAGAATCATATAAATATTTTGAAGAATTATTTTATACATCACAAGTTTTAAATTTTTTTATTTATTAAAATTCGTGTTAAATTAAGCGATGCCACGTAAAATTGATTAGAAATAATAGATTGTTTTATCAAGATTGAAGAGCTTGAATATGTTTCACATTTGTAGGACCATTAATTTGAATGGACAATGTTTTACGTTGTTTTATTAATTTATATTATTATTAATAACTTTATTAAATACGAATATATATTATCATTGTTATTATTTTTATGAAATGTGTCTATATTAAATTCGTGAACTCACACACACACAAAACACAGAGGAACAGAAAAGGAAGAAGAAGAAAGAATTCAGAAAATGTAGAGATAGTTTGTAGAGAGAATATGGAAGTAATCTGACTTCCTTTTTCTTATTGATTTCTTGTGTTTACATCTATGCTGTATTATCTATATATATAGAATTACAATTGACAACTAACTACAAACTAACTCTTCAACTAACTATAACTAACTCTAACAGAAAAATGGAAAGCATAACAGAAAAATGAAAATTGTGTGACAACCATGTGCTACCATGTGCTTCTAACTAACACATGTGACTCCAACTAATATTTGAACTAACCAACCATAAAACTACACATCATCATATCCAAATTTCAATACACCCCCTCAAACTGAAGGGTGAAAGACATCTAACACACCAAGTTTGGTCATGAGGAGATGATGTTGATTTGCTCCTAGTCCTTTTGTCAAAATATCAGCAGGCTGCATGGTAGTGGACAAATGTTGAATGTC
The DNA here is from genome assembly GCA_027705065.1 of Solanum peruvianum. Taxonomy (NCBI): domain Eukaryota; kingdom Viridiplantae; phylum Streptophyta; class Magnoliopsida; order Solanales; family Solanaceae; genus Solanum; species Solanum peruvianum. The sequence goes on from JAKWJD010001763.1 coordinate 4,867,744, forward strand.
AATGAACCCTGACTTCACCTTTTCTCGAATGAAATGACAATCAATATCGATGTGTTTCGTACGTTCATGAAAAACTGGATTCTCAGCTATTTGAATGGCTGATTTGCTGTCTGTGAACACAGAAATTGGAGTTGCACCTGGAAAATGTAATTCATTAAGTAAGCCTGCTAACCAGATCAGTTCAGCAACAAGAGCTGCCAGACTTCTATACTCAGCTTCAGCTGAACTCCTGCTTACTGTCTGTTGTTTCTTTGATTTCCATGAAATGAGAGAATCTCCAAGCTTTACCATGTATCCAGTTATGGATCTTCTTGTGTTTGGACAAGATGCCCAATCTGAGTCACAGTATCCTGTGAGTTTTGTAACCCTTGTACCTCTTTTAAGCATTACTCCAAGTCCTGGGGATCTTTTTATATATCTTACTACCCTTAATGATGCCTCCCAATGTGAAACCTTAGGGTGTTGCATGAATTGACTCAAAACTTGAACACTAAAACAAATGTCAGGTCTGGTAATTGTCAAATACAGCAACTTACCAATCAATCTTTGGTATGCTGTAACATCTTCTAGCTCTGCATCATCAGATCCACCAATGTGTTGATCAAACTCTACACTAGTCAACTTTTGATTGAATTCTAAAGGAGTGCTTACAGTCTTTGCTCCACTCAATCCAGCCTCTGAGATTAATTGTAAAACATACTTTCTTTGATTCAATAACAATCCTTCTTTGGACTTCAAGATTTCAATCCCCAAAAAATATCTGAGGCTTCCCAAGTCCTTCATTTTAAAATTCTTGTGTAATGTGTCTTTGGCTTCTTGAACCATTCTGGAGCTATTTCCAGTTATCAAAAGATCATCAACATATACTAAGATCACAATCATTTCAGTTCCTTCCTTTCTAATAAAAAGAGAGTGATCATGAACACTTTGAGAGTATCCTGCTTCTAACAATGCTTCAGTGAATTTAATGTTCCATTGTCTAGAAGCCTGCTTAAGACCATAAAGTGACTTCCTTAGCTTGCAGACCTTAGATTCCCCCTGTCCTTGGAAGCCTAGAGCAAGTGCCATGTATATGTCTTCAATTAGATCACCTTGTAAGAAAGCATTGTTAACATCCATTTGAGATAAATCCCAACCATAAGAAGTTGCCAAGCTAAGAACAGTTCTAATGGTAACCATCTTTGCAACTGGAGAAAAAGTGTCATGATAGTCAAGTCCTTCTCTTTGAGTATATCCTTAAGCAACAAGTCGAGCTTTGTATCTATCTACCTCACCATTAGACTGATACTTTATCTTGTAAACCCATTTTGAACCAATTGCTTTCTCACCTGGAGGTAAGTCTACAACTGTCCAGGTGTTGTTATCTTCTAAAGCCTTAATCTCTTGTTTCATAGCATCAATCCACTTCTCATCTTGTGATGCTTCATGAAAAGATTGAGGTTCTACAGCTGCTGAAAAAGCTTGTAAATAAGACTGATATCCTGATGAGACATTGTCATAACAGACATTATTAGTGATAGAATGAGGACTAGACTTATGAGGCACAACATAATCTTTGATCCACACAGGTGGCTTGCTTGTTCTGGTAGTCCTTCTGGATCCCACCTTACTTGCAGGTTCATTATGAGGACTATGAGAACTTTCCTGCAGACCATCAGTGTTATTGGAACTATCTTCAATATGATCATGACATGAGTCCAAGTTTACATCATTTACATCATTGTTAGCATCATCTATATTATCAAGAAAGGGTGCCAGCAAAGGACAAGGACCTGTATCAGCAGATTGTGTGAGTTTAAAAGGAAACACTGTCTCTCTGAATACAACATCCCTGCTAATGAACATAATTTTTGCCTCAAGATCATATAGCTTATATCCCTTCTGTGTGGAAGAAAAGCCCATTAAAACAGCTTTCTTAGCTCTAGCTTCAAACTTTCCACCTCTTGGTAATGTAGTAGCAAAACATAAACATCCGAATACTCTTATATGTTCTAATTTTGGAGCCTTTCCAAATAGCCTTTCATAAGGGGATTGTCCATTCAACACACCAGTAGGTAGCCTATTAATTAAGTAGACTGCAGTTTGTACACATTCACCCCAGAATCTACTAGGAACATGAGACTGCAATTTTAAAGCTCTACTTGTATCAAGTATATGCCTATGTTTCCTTTCAACAATGCCATTTTGTTGTGGAGTATATGCACAACTACTTTGATGAATAATACCAAAAGATGACAATAACTCATTTACTTGAATGTTAAAGAACTCAGTTCCATTGTCAGATCTCAACACCTTTATTGCACAATCAAACTGGTTACAAACCATTGTTATAAAACTTCTCAAAACAACTACTACATCTTTCTTTGTTTGCAGTAAAGAAACCCATGTAAATCTGCTAAAATCATCAACTATAGTTAGAAAATATTGTTTTCTATCATAAGTTGGATCTTTGTGAGGTCCCCAAACATCTAGATGTACCAACTGAAACATCTTATCACTATGAGTAACACTAGAAGGGAATTTGAGTCTACACTGTTTTGCCAAAGGACAAATCAAACAATCTTCATGTATAGTCTCGACCAATTTATTCTTCAATATATGTAGATGCTGCAATACTTTCAAAGATGGATGTCCTAGTCTAAGATGCCAAAGCTTATGTTCTTCTGAGTTCTTGCTTTTGAATGCTGCTCCAATAGTAGGTATTACTTCTTGTTTGAGTATATACAAGCCATCACTCTCCTTACCAATCCCAATCACCTCTCCAGTAAAGAGAGCCTGCATCACACATAAATCAGGATAGAAACACACACTACACTTTAGATCCTTGGTTAGTTTAGAAATTGATAGCAAGTTGAACCTAAAATCTGGTACATGTAACACATTTCTTATCTTGCAGTTCCCCAAAATCACTGCATCTCCTATATGTTTCACATGAATTTTATTTCCTGTTGGCACTTGCACTTTATTACAACTGGATTCTGATAACTTTCTACATTCACTCAACATATTTTCACAGCATGTAATGTGATGTGTTGCTCCTGAGTCAATAATCCATCTCACTGCATTTCCACTATCATTAACATTTAAAGGATTCATACCTGCAGCATTAGCTTCAGCCCTGCAGTTTCCTGTAGGTGTAGTAGGAGATAGCATCTTAGTGACTTGCTCATATTGTTCCTTTGTGAAATAGCCTCCTGGAAAATAGAAGCTTGATGCTGATCCAGATCCAGAAACAGTTGACTCAGAAGTAAAGTTATTTGCATATGCTTCATTCATAGATCCAGAACCCTTCCTCTTGCTCTTAAAATCTGGTGGAAAACCTACAATTCTATAACAACTTTCTCTGGTATGACCTTTGTAACCACAGTGATCACAAACTAATCCCATCCTTCTACCAATTGAGTTCTGACTTTGAGCCTTCTTAGTATGCAAATTCATCTGATTATTGTTCACTTGATTATTGAAATTATGTGGTTGACTTCTTCCTGCCATCATTGTGAGAGGTTCTTTACCTCCTTCTGTTTGTCCTAGCTTCCTTTGACTTTCTTCTTGTATAGCCATTGCATAGGCTTGATTTACACTTGGAACAGATGGACTCAACAAAATAGAACTCCTCACTTGAGCATAACTCTCATTCAAACCTACCAAAAACTGCAATAACCTTTGTTGTTTAACATGTTCAGTATGTGAACTAGATTCAACACAATCACAAGATGGAGAGGGTACCATCACATCCATCTCATCCCATAGATCTCTCATTTTGGAATAGTAGGCTGTTACAGAGTCAGTGCCTTGTGACAAAATACTAATCTCTTTCCATAGGTGAAAAATCCTTGTCAAATTCGATTTATCAAACCTTTCCTTGAAGTCATTCCAGATCTTCTTCGAACTAGAAGCATATACTATGCTTGTCATCAACTCTGGTGCAACTGCTGCACTTATCCAAGACAACACGACTGCATCACATCTTTCCCATCTAACTGCCAGATCTCCTTTGTACGAGCTTTTAACACATGTGCCATCAACAAATCCAAGTTTATTTTTGACTAGTAGTGCTAATCGCATAGACCTGCTCCACACACCATAGTTCTCTGGTCCTGTGAGCTTCATTGGAATCAAGGCAACACCAGGTACATCTGATGCTTGAAGATGAAGTGGATGATTGTGATTCGACTAGGGATTGTCTTCTACCTCTGTACTCTGTGATTCCACCATTGTTGTAGCTTCAATTACAGATTCAAAACCTTCAGAAATCCTTTGATCGATGCTCTGATACCATATTAAATTCGTGAACTCACACACACACAAAACACAGAGGAACAGAAAAGGAAGAAGAAGAAAGAATTCAGAAAATGTAGAGATAGTCTGTAGAGAGAATATGGAAGTAATCTGACTTCCTTTTTCTTATTGATTTCTTGTGTTTACATCTATGCTGTATTATCTATATATATAGAATTACAATTGACAACTAATTACAAACTAACTCTTCAACTAACTATAACTAACTCTAACAGAAAAATGGAAAGCATAACAGAAAAATGGAAATGTGTGACAACCATGTGCTACCATGTGCTTCTAACTAACAATGTGACTCCAACTAATAATTTGAACTAACAACCATAAAACTACACATCATCATATCCAAATTTCAATAATTCACATTTTCTTTTGAGTTCTTAAAAGGGTTGAAGAGTTATTTAACTTTTAATGAGAAATTTCAACTCAAAATGAAGATTGTGTTTTTTTTTAGTTTTTATTTAGTGTTCGGTATTTATGTTGAGCTCGATTAAATTTGAATTTGCATTGAAAATCCCACATAAGAGGGTAAAACACGTTGTAACAAAGGCAATTTTATACCCAATGAGGCTCTAACCTGAGGCTGTTTGATTAAGAATATAGGAGTACTTATCACTCCACCACAACCCTTATTGATAGATAGCTCATGTTAATTAAATTTATATAATTAAGCAAATTCCACTTTGTTTAGAAGTCATAATTAAGAACATTGATGTTGTAATTTGTGGTTAAGGCTTTGAACATTATAGATTTGGTCAGAACATTTCTTATATATATATATATATATATATATATATATATATATCGAGCATGATTGTAAGATTTTTAATCATAAAAATTAGATATCAGGACCTGTTATTGGTGGGAGGTGGCAAACTAACAAGTATCTCGTGGAAATATAGAGGTGTGCAAAAGCTTATTCAAACACCACAATCATAAAAATAAAAAATAAAAAAAATTAGATGCCAATATATGGAAAAATGTACAAGTATCCCCCGACTTATGCCCGAAATTTCAGAGACACGCTTCTATTATACTAAGGTCCTATTATCCCTGAACTTATTTTATAAATAATTTTCTACCTACGTGGCACTATCTTGTGGGCGTAGCACGTGTTGACATTTTTTTTTCAAGTTAGGGTCACGTAGGCTGAAAAGGGATAGAAAATTATTTATAAAATAAGTTCAGAGGAAAATAGAACCTTAATATAATATAAGTGTGTCTCTAGAATTTTGAACATAAATTGAGAGTATTTATGTATTTTTCTGCCAGTATACCTCTATAACTAATAATAGTGGATAGGAATTGTTTTGTTATAATGTTAATAAAAACTAACTAGATACTACATGCAAGTACTATACTTATAATTTTTTTTTTGCCTTTAATCTATATTTTTGTGTATGATTATCACCAACATTTTAAAAATTAATGGAATCATGATTAACTTCAATTTACTAAAATTAGAAAATGTCTTAAGTTGCTTATCACCTTATAGTGGGAATATATTAGGTTCCCTTTAACATCTTACTTTGATGAAATCCACTGCTATCACTAGATAAGATACCCAATCTTATTTCTGCATATTTTAATTTATGGAAATTTTACGAATATGTAAAGTTGGATCAACTAATTTATTAATATGATTGAAATGTATATAACATCTAACAACTAGTTGAAAACTTTATACTTCTACTTTAAAACTTTGTTTTAAATAATCACAATTTAGAAGGTTAATGCGGTTGATTAACTGTTTGCTTTTAAGGTGTAAATGTTAGTGATTAGTGAGACAAAAAGATATAAATTTGATTAATTATTGAGAGGAAATCTTGAAGATCTTGTTGTAAATATGAAATTTTCGAAAAATAAGAAAATATTTTCTCATTTATGTGATGATTCATTTTGGTTGATCCACTGAATTAAAAGAAAGATAGAAATGTCGAAGACGCTATTAAATTTGGTGTAGATTATTTAGTTTCGTATCAAACTATTAACACTTTAAAAACGTCCTTACTATAGACTAAGTCAACTTATATACACCCTCACTTTATTTGTGATAGATGAATTAAAAAAGATCATTCAACTTATTCTTTAAATTGAAAATATTCTTTTAAAGTAACTTAATTAAAATATTTTTTAAACATAGGTATAAAAGAACATAATTCATTTAATTTAGCCTTTTTTATTATTGTTCTAAGCAAGATTCGACTTCTAGTAATCTTTGTTTGTCATATCAAGAATCAAATCCTTTGAACCTTTTTTTTTTAATGTCAAGTAGAAAGCAGCCAATCCATATTCGTGTCTAGTACATTAGGTTGTTTGGTAATTGATTAGAAGCTAAAATGTTACTATATTAAATATTGTATATGTAATATCATATTTGATAGCATTCTTTTGTTATAAATATGATATTCAATGCACGTAATACGCTATTTGATTTGCAATTTAGAAATTATATAATTAATTTGTATGATATAAGTTATGAAGAAATCTATATTATTGTTATACATGATAGAAGATGAAATAACTAATACATGATAATATGAGATCGTTGGGTATGAGAGATAAAGATAAATAGTGACGGAACAAAATTTTTGTATCTTGTTTGGTTGTCATGTTTGGATAACTTATTCCACCAATTCATATCATAGTTATGGGATAAGTTTATCCCATATACATGGTGGGATAAGCTATCCCAGAATAACTAATCCTGAGATGACTTGTTTTCAACCAAACGACTAATAGTCTTGAATCAATAATTCCAACATAAAATAATACATAGACTCTCCCATAATTAATTTTTTGTATTATGGATACCTATATGACTCTAATCAACTATCAAATGTGCCTAACGAATTAAGAGAGACTTCTGCCATTAGGGTTCTATGTGTAGAATGGGGCATTTTCCTAACAACATTATAAGATTTGGCCAAACTTTGACTCATGGCAAAATTGCTCAACTGGAATTATATTTTCTTGACAATTTTCTGTTACCTATAAAGTCTCAAGTCAAGATAAAAATGAAAAGTTACAAAGATTGAGGATTAGCAGTAAAATAGTCGTAATATAATTATTTGATATTTTCTATACAAGTGAATGTCATTTATCGGAAACTACCGCTCTATCCTAGAAAGGTAAGCAAAAGGTTTATGTTGTTGAAAAGCTCTATCTATTTTGGAGGTGTTGGCTACATCAGATATTACAGGTGCTTGGTGTTGCTAAGGAAGAACTCCCTGTCAAGTACTTGGGAGTACCTTTTGAGTGTAAAAGAATATTCATTGTCCAGTCTCAACCTATACTTGAGAAAATGGTTGGAAGAATCAACTCATAAGACTGCAAAGCTCCTATCCTATGCTAGAAGGTCATAGCTGCTCAAGCATGCAGTAAGTTTTGAACCCGAGACTCCCCATATGTCCTAACTTTGATGGACAAAGTTACCTGGTGGTACCTGTTGCTGGTGGGAGGTTGCAGATGTCAAGTGGAAATAGTCGAGATTTGGCCCAGACACCAGTCATAAAAAAAATGTACAGTAGAAGATTTCATTGGACAAGAGGTGTTGAGATGTTAAAAAAAGTTAGCATGGCATAAAATTTGTTGTTCCATTATTGCAGGAGGGTTCAATGTGTTGGATGTTTATATATGGAACAAGCAGCCATATGCAAGTTGTTATGGAACCTATGCAAGAAGAAGGATCAACTTTGGATACAGTGGGTACATGAGTGCTATGGAAAGATGGGGATCATAATTGAAGCTAAACTTGGATTGTTTGGAAAATCATCAAAACACGATTATACGTTGAAGATATAGGACTGAGTATGAATCAATGGCTACACTGGCCTTCCTCCTCAATCAAGAAGTAATATCATGTGATGAGAGGGGAGTTCCGCAGGAAATTGGTTTGTAACAACTTGGGATCTCCTTCATGGCACTTTGTTTTTTAACCTAGCTGCACGTAGAAAATCATCCACTGGGGATAGACTTGCAAAATGGGGGATCACTTACGCCTTGCCCACTCTGCAACACAGAACCAGAAACTATAGACTGTTCTTTAAATGTTCTGTGACGCTGAAGTCTAGAATAAGTTGCTACAATAACAGGGAATCCACAAGCAGGAACTAAAATGGCAGGGGAATCGACATGGCTGAGATAGTTATGACAGGAAGTGCAGGAGTTGAACTATATAAATTGGTGCTTGCTAAGATGCCTTTATTAGGTCTGGCTGAAACGAAATACTACAGTTTCCCAAGGGACTCAGGTCAGCAGTGATGATAGCTAGACAAGTAATCCAGGATGTATTGTGTAGAATAATAAGCAGTCCAAAACAAGGAAGAAAGCTAAGATTCTTAATTTTTATCCTTAGTTGTTGCTAACTAGTTGTGAGGAGGTTGAAGTGATAGCATAGTGTTTGGCTTTGGGCCCTGTCCACTGCAGACTTACTTTGAGTTTGGTTCTTGTAAATATTGCTATTTGGTAAACAAAATGTTACTTACCGAAAGAGAAACAATCACGGAACCAAGAGTCTAGTGATTTGTCGACTGGTGAAATAGCACTCATTTAGCATTCTTCTTCTGCGTCCACATAATGTGAACCAATGAGTTATGCAACTCAGTACTCAGTTTTGAACTAAACAACCTCGACATTAGACAATGAAATTGAAATAATCATTTCAGTACTCAAACAATAAAATTGAAGAACTTCCTAGTCAACAAAAACATATTAACTTCCAAGTAGAGAATAACATGAAGTCATCTGAAAGCAAACTGTTATATATTATACTGACTTACCCAAAACAAATTGAGGTCTCAAATCTTCATCTCTATTCCTTACAGGAAAGCCTGGATGTGCCATTCACCAAATGGAAGGTTCACAGCAAGCTCGAATTAATGGAAACTAATAGTAGAAGATACGAAAGTAGCAAATTATTATCTTCCCTCTTCACACCCTTGAGGGAAAGGCGAGGATAGTAATCAGGGATTCTATGGGCAATCATAAGCAAATGTAAGATCAAATTCATAGTAAGTTGTAAATCCTTTTTAATCCTACAAAAGCTTCACATCCCCAATTCACACTTCACGTGCTGAACTCGAAGTTCTTTTTAGTTTCGGATGTGGATCTAATGAGTAACTGTTAAAGATGCAAAAGTATATATATGAACAAGGATGATTTACATATTCTCTCTACCAAATTTGAGCTTGTCTACATCAGAACTCTTAATTGTCTGGTTGAAGCTCATAACTCCCATCGTTTAGCAGACTCAATTCAAACACTGGAGAATCTGAATCATCAAACATGTCTACCAGATTAAACCTTCCATGCTTTCCGTCACTATCAACTGGGATATGACCCTTATTCTTTACTCTAGACTTCCCAGCTTCCGCTGAATTAAATTTTTCAGCATGGACAGACAACTTCCTCTGATTTGTGCTCTTCCTGAACTTATTCTGCATGCCCGTGCGACTGTTTCCATCTTTCGACACATTATTAGAAACTACACCCTCATTTCCTTCTCTATTGGATCCACTTCTTAGTTTTGTTGAATTTTTCTGCTCATTTCTAGTATTCTTCTTTCTCACCTTCTTATCACTTTCTACCTCTTTCTTTGCTAACTCCGTCTGTATTTGAGCATGAACTAATCTATCACTTCCACTTTGAGAATCTGAACCCAAATTTGAGGACTCATCAGAACCACGATCAGTATTCTCAACGTTTCCGTAGGGTTTAACGCTATGAACAACCCCCTTAGGGAAAAATCTTGCTGAGGGTAATCCATCTTCAGGCTTGAACAATTCTGGCCCATCTTTGTCAGACCACATATCAAACCCTCCAGGCTTTTGAAACCGATCTGCCAAGACTCTCAAATGCTCATCCGCACTCACAGAGAATAAAGTAGGTGCCTTTTGAACCACTTCCCAAGGCCTCTCAAGCTCAGAGACAGCAGCTTTCAGCTCAGCCCGCTTCCTCATCTCATAAATTTGGCGTTCCCGAGCCAATCGGGCCTTAAGGAGCTGCTTAGACTTCTTAGCTTGCATACGCTTCCACTGCCACTTTGAGACGCCTCCAGGATACGTTCTTGGACCACCACCCATCCTAATTATTAACTTTCTGTAAGGAACATTGGTTATTGTGGTGGTGGTAGTGGTTAGACTAAGGGAAGAAAACTTGGTGGAGAGGAAGAGCTGGGATTCCCCTAAAATTGTCTTGGACGAAGATATACTCTTACAAGGTGCTGAAACTAAGAACGATGAGCTGAGGAGAGACATTTTCTTCCTGTAAACACAAGACCCGAAACTTCATAACTCAACATGGCTAGAGAATAAAATAGAGAACGTCGAAAATGATACACATTGTATCATAAATTCATGATTCTAAACTAATTTCTCCACCTTGACTTGACTTTGTAAAGAGTTACTTTGGCTCAAATGAATTGCAATTCATAGTAAACAACATTTATCTCTTTATCATTAGAATTCTTCTCCCAGTAATTACATAAGTAAGACGATTTTCCATCGCAAGATCAGTTCACCCCACTTAGAATATTATCGTCAACAAGTGAACTACCCTACGTTGAGTAACTATCTGAGATATCGGATGAACTACCCTAAGTTGAGTAACCATTTGACATATTATCTCCATATATTTATTATTATTAACACCCAACAAGCAACTACAAGTTTCAATCTCAAATTATTTGCATCAGTTATGTAAATTGTACCAATCAAAATAAAAAAAATAATCTTCATTTAGTTTTTTCTCATATCTTCATTGTTTTTTTGAACTAGGATACTAAATTAAACAGAAAAAAAACAGAGAAACATTCCAGATATATATATAAAAAAAAGTAACAGATTTTGAGAGAGAAAAATTTCGAAAATTCACAAATTAGCTGAAAAAGGCGCAGGGACAAAATAAATAAAGAAAGAGAGAAATTAAGGTGACCTGAATAGAGCTTCGAAGCAGTCGATTCGCCGTTCAACTGAAATATTCCGGCGTCTTCTCTACACTCATCTATATCTTTTTTCTTATGGCAATCTGTGAATTTTGAGAATATGCATATTTATGTTAATTCAAAATAATTAAATATGATAGCGTTAACAAGTTGCACCAGTGGTCTAGTGGTAGAATAGTACCCTGCCACGGTACAGACCCGGGTTCGATTCCCGGCTGGTGCAATATACCTTTTTTTCTTTGCTTGAGTATTTGTAAATATCTTTAATCATAATAAATATTAAAAATATTATGAATATCAAATAAACACATAAGTAAAAAATAATAAGTAATTGATAATTTAAATACTTTAAAAAGGATCAAAAGTGCCCCTTGGAACACTAATTATAGCTTCTTTTTTTTCAATTTTTACTAAATTACTATATTTCAATCATGGTATTAAATTTTAAATATATCAAATCTTGATCATAAAACATATATATATTCTTCTCAATCAATAAAAAAATATTTCTTTTTTATTCAACACTGGATCAACAATAATTTTAATCATAACTTTATCATTAAAAAATAGTTTTTTTAACAATTACTCTTTATTTATCCATTAAATGTCAAAGACAACAAAAAGTAATACAAATGCTAAACCAATTGTAAATAAAAAAGACTATTTTTTTGATACTATAAAAAAATAAAAAATTTGATACTTTTCTCATAAAGTTTCATGAGTAATTTGAGGATAAACATTATCAATATTGTATATTTTATTTCTATTAAGATTGACGATTTCTCATAATAAGAAGTCAATATCAATAAGATTAAAACTAAAAATACATATATTAGTAGAGATTGCAACCAATAAAAATCTCTAAATTAAACAATTTTTTTTTTTTAAAAAAAACATTTGGGAAAAAAAGAAGACGAAAAAGAAATAAAAAAATTGGGATATTTTTGTATTTGTGCAAAATATTCCTATTTATAGTCAAAACTTTTCCTTTAAACCCTAGCATCTTCTTCGCCTAAACCCTAAACTTCTTCTTCTCACAGTTCTCTCAACTCGCGGCTGCCATGGTACTTTCTCTCTCTCTCTAATAATTTTGCTTTCGAAGTTCATACTTTTGCTTAATTTTTTTGAAATTTGTCATTTTTTTGCTTGATTTTTCTGTTCTAATATACAGTTAATTTTGATTGTTTTGCTTTATGTAATTGTAGGCAACGGAAACTGTGAACCCAAAAGCATACCCACTTGCTGATTCACAGCTTACAACTACGATAATGGATTTGGTTCAACAAGCTGCTAATTATAAGCAGCTTAAAAAGGGTGCTAATGAAGGTTATTGACTTTTTTACACTTTTTATTATTATGTTGCCAATCATTTTTTATCTACTGTTTTCAATTGAGATTAAGAAAACTAAGATAGTTTCGTTTCAGCCTAAAAGAGAACCTTTTTGTTTGTGGTGGTGGGGAATAAGAGCTAGAAAGATTGTTACTTGTGTTGTTTTGGAACTTTATTATTTGGTCTTTTGGTGAATATGTTATATGGGTTAGTTTTGTTCAAGCCCCAAAGAAATGAGAGTTGAAAAGATTGTTACTTGTTTTGAAACTTTATTATATAGAGAAAACTGGGTTTGTTTTGTTTTAACCCCCAAAAGAAGCTTTTTTTTCTCTCATTTTTCATGGGATAAGAGCTAGAAAGATTGTTACAGTAGTATCTTTTGGTTAATACTTATTAAGTTACTTTTATGTGTAGTGCTTAACTAAAGATACAGAACACTGGGTTAGTTCTGTTTCACCCCAAAGGAACTTCTGTTTTTTTTTTTTTTCATTTTTCATGGAGATAAGAGCCCGAAAGATTGTTACAGTAGTATTTTGTTTTTGGGTTTGATTTCATTTATCCCATGGAAAAAGAATTAGGCATCAAGATTTGATTTTACCACCCTTAAGTGATTAATCGGTACTGTGTTGCTCCTATTTTTTTGCTTAACTGAAAGAGAACTGTATCTTTGTTTTGTTTCAGCTACAAAGACACTCAACAGAGGAATTTCAGAATTTGTTGTCATGGCCGCAGATACTGAGCCCCTTGAAATCCTTCTTCACCTTCCACTCCTTGCCGAAGATAAGGTAATTTATTTTTCCTTTTTTTCAATAAGTTCTATTCTTTCGCCCTTGTTGGTGTTGTTCCCTTTTTAATTGAGTATTGGACTAAACAGCTCCAAATAGAGGTAGTGAATACTGAGTATATATGAGGGACTCTGGCAATTTTAAGATTTATACATGTCTCTTCTTTTTTTGGTCTAGTTATTGGCATTTCAAAGAGTTGTGTTTGTTACTCTTTTGTGTTATGCTGGGTGAGGTTACATTGTTCTGATTTCAGACTATGGAAATTGGAAACCATGTACATATTATGCACTTTCCCCTATATAAACTTATCATTTTGAAGAGCTGTATTATATGAGAGTATTGTAGCTATTTGCTGTTTCATTCTATGATTTGGCATGTGATATTTCTGTTTCCTCTTGAAAGTACATCTAAAGCAGCAAGACCAAGCCTGACTAATCATATTCTTCCAATGTCTTGGCATTGTCTATCAATTTTATTGCATGGTGTCAAATGTTGTGAGTTTCCAATAGTGTCAAATCCCGATCAAAGTGGACTAGGATTTTTTCCCTACCTAGGGCTCGGAAGCGAGATCTCTAGTGAAGAGTGGAGCATCGTATACATTCTACCACAACCCTGGTTGGTGAACAAAGGAGAAATCTTGTTAGAACTATACAGTTGCAAGGATGCCATTATCAGTATAAGAGCTATACAGACCTCTTTTACTCAGTTTTTATTTGTTTCTTTATTCAGTTTTTTTTTTTATCATTTGAATTGTTTCCTAGTTGCATATACATTGTCTTAGTTATAGTTTTCTATAATAGAATTGTGTTGTCCTTGAACAACAATGTGAGAATTCATTCATGTCTTTCAACTTTTGGCACACTTTTCCTACATCAGTCTTGCTCTGTTCTGCAACTGTATCATCCTTTGTTTGGTGCTCAATTTAGCGTCTACAGTCTACTGTGTTCAAATAATAACAAGGGAGTTTTGTTTCAAGTAATGAGTTCTAACTTTTTCTCCTTCCATCAATTCTTTCAGAATGTGCCCTATGTCTTTGTCCCTTCAAAGCAAGCTCTTGGCCGAGCATGTGGTGTTACCCGCCCCGTCATTGCTTGTTCAGTGACAAGCAACGAGGGAAGCCAGTTGAAATCTCAAATACAGCAACTAAAGGTAACATTCCAAATCTTTTATTCTTTGTCATATCAACAACCGTTTTCCCTCGTGTAAATACTCCAATCGCTGTTTCTCTTCTTATGCAGGATGCCATTGAGAAGCTCCTCATCTAAATGTTGAGCCTTTGCAGCATGATGGGCCTCAACTTCACTTTTGAGGCTTGGACTGAAGTAGTTGCCGTCCTGTTGGCACTTTTTTTTTTAACCCCTTGTTTCCTTTTTGTTCTTGGATTTTACGATTGATGTTCTAAGAGGTACCGATAGAAGCATGAAAATTTAATATCAGGCTTACGTTATAGTTAAACCTGAGTTTTATTATATCGTGTATGTTTAATGTAATTCTAGCTTTGCTCTTATCATTTGGTTGGTGCAATGAAGTATCCTCTTTGCTTCCTCTTATATATAATTTGTCAGCTGGTAGCTTATAACTTATTAGTTCAACGTATTAATCATATGAATTAATCATCTAATTCCAATTTTAGTCTCAGTTCATTTCATCAAATTTTGGTATACTTGGTCTTTGTATCTATGATTTTCTATTCAAAAGTTGAATAATAAGATGCATTATAGAAGTGCTCTGTGTTTCTTTTGCTCCACATTTCTAGGATCATGTGGTCATTTGTCTCATTGCTACCTAATTGAAAACATCATTCTTAAATAGGATTTGAAGTTTACGAATTCTGAATTTTAGATCAAAAGCTATTAAATTCTGTTGAATATGTCGATAGGTGTGTACGTGCAACTAACAAACGCATCGTGCTGATTATAAAAATTGCAGGATCTTCAGCTGTTCATCACTTTGCCAGCAAATATCTCAGCTTAAAATTATATGCAATAAGTTTTATATGAAATTATGATGGTATCTTCAGTCTATTCTTTTTAATATACATAAAATGTTTCCCATTTAATAGACATCTTAGTTAGTCAAATCCATAAACAAAGGGTTATTTCCTATTAGCTACAAATGTTAAAAAATTAATTGTTACTATCACAACTTAGGTTTCTTTGATACACTGTTTCAACACTAACAAAACAACAATGTTTTGACGAGGGATGAATCTTCTCTTTGGAGTATATGTTCGATAAAATTTAATAATTCATGTCTAAATTATATATTAATCTTGAGAAATTACATTCAATTAATCTGTCCTGATTAATTTTGAATTTTTAAATTTCAAATTTTAAATCTATTTCTACGACATCATATGGGATAGTAGTACATTGATAATGAGACATGAGAATCAATTATATTAGATTGTCATTTGGTCCATGTTTTGATATTCGTTTAGTATTTGCAATGTTTTTCACTAACATGATGTCTATCAATTTATGTTTTTGGTCGATGAAATGTACAATTTGCAGATATTCTTAGATTCTTGGTTCAATTATCATTGCTACTAATGTTGGATGTTTTCATTGTTAGATTATAAGTTACTCAACTTTTGTAATTTCATATTGGAAATTTTGTTGAGAAAAAAAGTTTTCAAACCTTCCAAATTTTATCCGTATTTAATATTTATAGTATTAAATTGAATCGGGAGTCTAAAGGGTATAAAATGTTAACAAAAATTTCAAAACGGTATATGAATTTTTATTTTATCCAAAAGGACAAAATCGATGAAACAGCAGCGATTTCGCTCGCCTGGAAAAAGTAAAAAAGCTGCAATAGTAGCGATTTCTTTAAAAAAAAAATTAAATTATTTATTTGAAATTAAAAAAAAGAAATTAAGAGCAAATCGCTGCATGTCTCCATATTTTTTTTCATTATTTTTTTAAATCATTTTTTTAAAAAAAAAGTTATTTTAAAATAAAATTTAATTTTTTTTTACTACTAATTCCAAAATAAATTTTTTTAATGATTTTTTAAAATAAGTAGTAATCGAAGTTTTTAAAAAAATTTGATTTAAAAAAAAATTGGAGAGCAATTTGCTCTTAATTTCTCTTTTTTTTAAAAAAAAAAATTCAAATAAAAAATTTAAAAAAATAAAAGAAATTGTTGCTTAGGCAGTGAGTTTATTAAAAATCATTTTTAAAAAATTATTTTGGAAATCACAAGGCAGCGATTACTTTTAATTTTTTTTTTTAAAAAAAATCAAATTTTGCAAATCGCTGCTATCGCAGCATGTTACTTTTTTCGACGAGCAAAATCGCTGCTCTTCTAATGATTTTTCCCTTTTGATTAAAATAAAATTTATATATCATTTTATACCCTTTAGATTACGGACTCATATTAATTTAATAGATACTTCATCTGTTAATATTTACTTATCTAATACGGGCAAATCTTACTGCATTTTGCTATATTACAACTGTCATAATTATTAATTTTAACTATAAAACACAGCTGTTAATTGGACATCAATTGAAAAAACCAACTAAGGAAGGCCACATCCCCAAACAAAAGATTCAAAACTTTACTTTTATTGAGGTTTGTACCTTAGCTTCCATTAAACTAATCACACCTTGAGTAATATTACAAAGTAAAAACACTTGTAATAGTGTGGTCTAACGATCAACGAATGCAAATTTAAGATCACGATTCAAATTTCAATAGACCAAAAAAGGTAAAGTAATTTTTCTTACTTAACATCTATTTTAATAGACCATAACAAACATAAATCAAGTAATTGAGATATTATAAATAGTTATACTCTTATATTTCGTTACTGTTCCATACTAATTTTTTTATTCACCAATTAATTATAATAACACCTTCAAAAACAATCAATCACCACATTGTAAAAATTGAATAGATTCGATCTATAGTAATTAATCATCGTAACATAAAAAATATTTGAAAATAAATACATTACAAAGAAACATCATGTTCCCTTTATTAATAAAATCCAGTTGGTATTCCAAATATTCTATAAGTTTCACGTGCATCTTCTTTGATTTCCCCTACTTTGCAGACAATTTCACAACAACAATTAAATTGTACATTAAAATATATATATAATCAAAGACAAATGGAACTTTCCATCCAACCACATGCTAATAATGAGATCTCTATATATAACAAATTTAACACATTAAGTCCTAATCAACATTACCTCAAAAAAATCATCAAGATTTCAAGAATATATACACAAATATGGCTAAGTTTATTGTTATTTTCTTGATCTTAACACAATCATTTGTGTGTTTAGTCATGGCTAATGAAAATGCAATAGATGTTGCAAAATCCCCTAGTTCTAGTCCATCACCTTCAATAAGAAAACTTGGAAAACACAATGAAGAAGAAGAGAAGGGTATTGATAATGATAATATTATTATTCCTAAAGAAGTGTTAATTGGTTCTCCACATCAACAAGAGAGTGTTAATGAAGTTGATCAAGGTGATAATGATGATGAAATCAAGATTAATAAACATCATCATGATTCAATTGATAAGTCAATTTTTGGAGGTGGGGTTATTCTTGGAGGATTAGCAACAACTTTTTTTGTGGCAATATTTTGTTATATTAGAGCTACTAGAAGGAAGAATGTGGAGCCTAGTTCCCCTAGTGCCACATCATCAATAGTATGATCGATTCAAGTTTTGGGAATGAAAAAATTTCTATATAGGGATATGTCCTTCTGAATGGAGCCTTACGCGGCATGAATCTGAAATTATTAAACTTTAATGCGAATATTAGATATTAGATGAAAAAAAAAAAGATGAAAAATTATTTTAACCCTATTTTGATAGAAAATTGTAAAGATACCATTAGTCGATTATGATTTTTGGAATTTTTGTTGTATAAAAATTAAATAAAAATACTTATGTTTTAGGAAAAATTACTAAAATACACTACTTTAATTTATTTAATTTCATTAATTCCCTACTGATGTATTAAATTACAAAAATCCCTTTTTTTTATTCCAAATGATACTAATTAAATTTTATACATTAAATTTCATGTCCAACACATAAAAAGATACTCAAA
Organism: Solanum peruvianum; assembly: GCA_027705065.1. Classification (NCBI taxonomy): domain Eukaryota; kingdom Viridiplantae; phylum Streptophyta; class Magnoliopsida; order Solanales; family Solanaceae; genus Solanum; species Solanum peruvianum. The sequence goes on from JAKWJD010001763.1 coordinate 4,886,178, forward strand.
TTCACAATTAAATTAGATACTTTAATTTTATATACTTATCAATAATTCATATAAATATGATACTTAAATAACAGATGTATGACAATATGATACACATATACTATTATTTGATACCTTAATATATACGAAATATAAGTAAAAATAAAACAAAGAATCATTCTATCATGATCACCAAAAAATGATACTTAATAAAATTAATTGAACATACTAACAAATATATTCAAAAATCATGATAAGATTGAAAAGATACTTAATACAACTCATTTTATACTAACATATAAAAAAACAGGTTAACATGATACTTACAAAATACTAATTGAAATTATATATATAAACAAAATATTAAATTTAAAATATATTTCTTTGATACATTAAATTTCATGTCCAACACATGAAAAGATACTCAAATTTTAGCTATAACAGTTACAGAAAAAAAAATCAGTCATTTATATTTAAGTATCATTTCTATTTATAAAGTATCCAGAATTCTAAAAAATAAGGGATTTTTGGTAAATATCGATATTATAGGGATATAATGTAATTTATCATTTACAGTATGTCATTTACCTAATTTTTACGTTGTTTTACACTCGAGTTTCATTTGAGATAATTTTATGTTTGAAAGTGGTGGATTTGGGCTTTGACTGTTGGAGGCACTGTCATTCAAGAAAAATGATATTAAACACTATTGAAATATTAATATTTCTTTAAAATTTATTAAAAACAAATTCAACCATTTCATATTATTCAAGAATAAAATTTGATCATTTTCCTTAAAAGAATAATTCATATATTGAAAAGTTTGCACTTATAGCAAATAAGAGAAATTTGAACTATTTCACAAAATTTAAGAGTTTAATAAAATCTATTACTTTTTAAAAAAAAACGCATACGTAAATCGATAATTTTTAATATAATTTATCAATTGAGTTGTTTATTTCTTCAGTTTTTTAAAAATAAAATCAAACCAAATTAGACGATATTAACTTTGAATATATTGATTTTTACATAACACTATTTGTCTTGATATTATGGAAATAGTGAAATACATTATTTCACTTATTTTCATTATTCCCTGTTATTTTTAAAAAAATTTAAAATATTTATTTTTTAATATAATCGAGCTAGTATTTAATGTATTCAAGGTAATTTTTAATGTATCTAATTTATATATTAATGTATCAAGTCAATTTTAAATATTTTTCCGAGCTTTAATTATTATATTCGATTTTTTTAACTTTAAAAGGACTAATGTAATTAGAAACTTATTAAGAATATATTGTGATTTCACTATACATATACAATTGAAGAGAATTGTATAAAACGAAGTGTATAAAACGTGAAAAAGAGAAAGAGACTTGGGCAGAAAATTGTATAAAATGAAGTATATAAAATGAACTGTATAACTATAAGTGAATAGGACGATTATATATAATTGAATTTGTATAAAACGAGAAAAGGAGAAAGGGAAAAGAGACTTGGATAAGAAATATACAATTGAATCAAATTGTATAAAACGAGAAAGAAATAAATTATATTCAATTTGAATTTGTATAAAATGAGAAAAAGAGAAAGACAAAAGAAACTTGACCAGAAAGTACTTTTATTATATAATTTAAGTGTATAAGATGAAATTACATATATTTGCATGTGTATATACAATTTTCTCTCGCTTCATACGATTAGAAACACAATTTATACAATAGGAAGCGAGCGAGAGAGGAAGAGTGGCGAGCGAGAATACGAGGGAGAGAGGGACTGACAAATAATTTGTTATGAAACACAAATAAATCAAACAATAGCTAATATATTTATTTTATATTATTAAATTGTCATTCTATATAATTATCTCTTTTTATTCCCTCTCGATGTCTTCAGGTTTTACTAAATCTGGATCCCTATGCAAAGCCCATTCGGGAATGGTGCTTCTATCAGATTTTTTTGTTTTATATTTATAAGATTCGAACATGTCTATGATTAAGAATAAAACAATCTCACCACGACGCCACATAAAATACGGCGGTCTACGATGTTACGCGAACTCGGTGCGGTAAATATAGATATTGCCTTTTCTTCTTCCACAAGCAGTTTATTTTGTAGAAAGAGACCAAAAAAACACAATCAGAGTCAGTGTTCTTCACATCATCAATTCTATAACAATGGCTACGGAGCAATCTGTTATGCCGGTGATACGGGCAGCAAGACCCACTTTCCGTAATCCCCACGACAAGGTAGCGTTTGCTGTTCACGCTGCCTTCCTTGCTTCTGGCTTTGTTCTCCATGCCACTGGCCCTGCCGCTTCCACTGATGATGCTCTTTCTTCCACCTCAACTGGTACGTTTATTTGCCCTGTTATTGACTTTGAAGTTTCCCCTTTATTATGGAGTTTTGGGGGTAGGGGTTAACCTGAGTATTGGGTTTTTGAAATTGTTGTGATTGGTGATGATTATGTCTTTTATTTTATTTTTTGGATTAGTCCAATGCAGCTCCAGTATTTTGTGTCTTGTTTTTTATTTGGGAATTTCTTGAGTTTATATGATCAAACTTGGAAAGCTGAGTGCTTACTGATTGTTTTTATTTAAAAGATCAAGTCTTTGGTTCAATGATTAGTATTCTTAAAGAGATGCTATTTCCTGTTGCTAAAGACTGGAATTGATTACTTTTTTCATTTGTAAAGATGAATAGATGAACTTTCTAGGGAAACTAGCACCATAAGAAGTCTCAAGTTGCCTTCTGTTTTAAAATGGAAAAGCTACTTTCGGGGATGTTTTGATTGGAAGTGGTGCTGGTAATTGGAAATAAGAAGTATTGAGGCTCTTTTTTGTGCCTGGATAAGGAATGTGGAAGCTCAATTTAAGAGCTTACAAACTGATGAGTTTGGTTGTTTATTTAGAGGGTTCTATGATGAAATTTGTAGGTTTTTCGATGAAGCTCTAATTAGTGACATGACTTTAATTTTGATCCTCTTCATTCATGTTATCATGTTTTCTCTATTGAATTTGGTCTAGTAGGTTATCTTTCTTGTGGTTTGTATTGACTCATCAAAATGTATAGTTGGTCACCTTTCTCCTAACAAGTCCTGGAAATCCATAGAACTGTCCATAGAACTGATGCAGATCTAGTAGAACTGCATTTACCCCAATAATATAGATTATGAGTACATCTATTCTTAATTCTTGAGATGTGATCTCTATGCCCTATGAAAGCAAGCTTTGTTCTTTTCCAACCATTAGGTTGAAAATATGCACAATTGGATGGTCCTCTAGATCTGCTTCAGCTTTTTGGATACCCTTTGGGACAGCCACTCTACCAACAAACTCTTTATAATCTGTGGCGTCGACCTAGAAATGCCGCATATATTTAAGAATAAATACCAGCATTGTCTAGATATTCTGCTAGGAGGAAAATGTAATTCACTGTTTTCAGATTTCCTTCACAAAGTTAGCATTGGTTACTTTACTTAAAATCCTTTTTTGGCAAATTATCTTGAGTCAAACAAGCCTCCCAAGTTGCTATCCAACCGATGCATGCTAATTGCTACCTTTACCGGAGCTTTTATCTTCCAAATCATTTTCCCGGGTCAATGAACAACTTCACGGCTTGACTTCTTGGGGTTTTACCGTTCTTGATGAGATTATTTATTTATTATATAATCAGCCTAATTATCAATTTTTACATGCATTTTTTTTTGATGTGGGAGGTACTCTTGCTAGTTTGTTCAACGTCAAACTTGAACTGTCAACCATGAGTATTTTTCTCAAAAGCAATTTAAGTATCAGCTCAGGTGTACTTCATGGATTGCTACTCAAGTACTTCAGCTTTTTCTATGTATTCCGAATCACAGTGGGGTTTCCTTTTGCAACCAGTTGGTGCACGACTGGATTATTTGAAAGGATTATATGTCAACTTCCTTGATCAATTAATAAAACAAAGGACTAGATGTCAACTTCATCTAATTTTACCTTTATCTTTTTGATAAGTAGATGCCAACTTCTCTAATTGGAATGCTTAGTACACATCATATATATTTGTAATGATTGCGTGTCTTCCTTTTTAGTAGATGAGGTGGGTATTGATCATTGGAATGAATTTGAGGATTGTTACGCATTTGTGTATTCAAAGCCTGAGAAGAGCTCCAAAAAAGTGTTGGTGAAGTGCCTCGCAATGAACAATAAGCTGCTTATAGATGCATTCAGGGATGGCGATAACGAGCCTCTACATCTTGAACTAAGGCAAGTAACTTCCTTCCTTTACATCAGCAATCCTCCCGGTCTGCCCTATGGCCCCCTACAAAGGATGGAACAGAAGGCATCTTTACCCCCTTCCATTGCTAGTTGCTAGTTAATCAGGGATTACATTCTGTATGTTCCGACGAGTCCATCTTGGTAATTTGTAGTGTTGAGGACTACATTGTCGAGGATGGGGGAACTAACTACAACACCCAGTTCAAGAATTTGGGAAAGCTGGTAGGAGAACTGAACAAAGCCATCCTGACTAAATATACTGGTTCTTCTATGTCAAATTCCTCTACTCAAACTTCAAGGTACATTCAATTGGTTTGTTTCTCAATTCGTGTTTTAGTGATGTGACCATTAAATTCATAAATTACACTTCCTTGTATGCAGTTCTGAAAAGGGTGGAATCAACAACCCTCCTAATGTTGAACGCCAACCTGACTACCCATATCAGCCTGCTGGTTCTTTTCCCTCAGGGTAATGTTAGATAAAAGAGGAGTTGTTATTCCTATCAGTAATTATTGATATATATATATATTGATTTTCTCATTGGTTGTTCATACCTACCGGCAGTAGGTTCACAATTCTCAAGAAAACAAATTCTTTGAATTCACTTTCTATAAATTACATCATCATATTCTGTGCGATATGAGTGTATACTGCTCTACCTTGAAAAAGTTAAGAACTGCACAGAAGGATCCCAAGCTGTTAAAGATAAAAGATGTAAATGAAAGCAGTCAGTCTCCTCTTGAATCCCTATGACTTCTTCTTCTTCTTCTATCCATGTATCCTTGATTTTTGTACTTCCTTTCTCTTCCCTGAGGCCTCAAAAGGGGTGAACTGATCGTTAGTGGACAACCTAGCCCCAGATGCTATTCACCTCGAAATACACATTTAAAGGGTCCATATATATCGGCAGCCACTTGCCTTGGAGAAGACACCTGGACCTCTAAATGGCCATGCCTCTTCTTCAATTACTCCAAGTAGTTGCTCCTTTAGAGATTTGGCTACATTGTTAATAGCATTCACTGTTGGGCTTCCTTGTTTATGCACTTTGTAATGTGAAAAAGCAGGACTTTTTTGAAATCTCCCTGGCTTCCTTGCTACTTACTATATTTTCTGCACTATCTCGTTCTTCTTCACTTGAGACCTTATCTCTACCTCCACAATGTAGTGATAAGGTGTGGGTACGTTCTAACCTCCCTGGACGCCACTTGTGGGATTTCACTGTGCATGCCATTCCTTCCTCTTCATGCTCAAAATAGAAAAAAAATGACTTAGCAAATTCCTATTTGAATAATTACTCCACATATAGAACTTTGTACAACCACATCCTAGAAAGCATGGAATGCACAACAACTAGGAATGCAAAAGATTCTGCAAGCCAAAGAAAACCAAATAAGAGCTAGTCTGCTCTTCGATATTTCGATGCTATTTGTGCCACTGGGGTTTCAAATTTCTAATAAAGTTTAACTGGTTTACCAGTAATGACCATTATAGTGTTGGAAAATATGCACAATGGTAGCATTACATAATCATACTTCTTACATGAATAATAGCCAACACATATGATCACGTAGAACATACAAACATGCTAGAATATAACTTGTGAAATACCTCTCGAAGCGTGAACAAATGTCTTCCAGCAAGTCGGACCCTAGCTTTGCAGTCTTCTGCAGAGAAGAGTGAACAAATATATCTTCGAGCAAGTTGGACCCTAGCTCTGCAGTCTTCTGCCCAAATTAATTGTCGTACTCTTTCGATACCTTGGTGGCCCAGTATTTTTCAAAACCTTGTCTTTTTATTGTTAGAAAGATCCTAATGCATACACACATTTTTCTTGTACAAAACCTAGACAAAAATGAGTTTCTTTCCTTCTTTACCAAGAAATAAGATTTCTAATTTTAGTTAAATATGGGCACAACAGGGACCACAAAATTAATTACTTAGGCTCCCTATTATGGAAATAATTTTTTTTTGGGCAACAATGTGAATATTATTAACATAAAAGCCACAAAACAGACTTAAAATCATCCAAACCTCAACATACTGAGGAAAAGTAAAGACATCTAATTACATAATTTTGCCAAAAAACTACTACACCTACTTGCTTTTTTTGTATTATTGAACATTGATATTCTCAGTCATTTCTCTATTAATTGTGTTCACTATCTCCGTATATTGTATATGCACTCCTTTAAAGTGTTTCCAATTCCTTGCCTTCCAGATATGATATACCATTGCTCCCCACACAGCTGCTATCACTTGCTTCTTGAAACTCTTCCAATGCTTTATCTTGATCAGCTATAGTGTTTCCTTCAAACCTCTTGTAGGTAGACAGACTTTTATCCATTGAGTTACTGCATCTCTTACTTTTGTAGCATATTCACATTCAACAAATTAATGATTGCTTGTCTCCATGGTTGAATCTTGGCACATACAACATGAACTGTCCTCTACATGTATACTCAGTCTTAGCAACCTTTCCTTTGTTAGCAGCCTGTTTTGTATTACTAGCCACATGATAAACCTCTGCTTTGGCATTGATACCGACTTCCAGATTAGCTCCGCAATTTCCAACTTTTCTTTGTCACCTTTCAGCTCATTTTAAGCACTTGTGATTGAAAACTTTCCAGTCCCAGTTAGGTTAAACTGACCTTGTGTATACCAGTGTTCCATTTTATTCTTCAGAAAATTTATTTTCCTCCAATACCAGCTGCTGTCTAAAGGTGCACTATGCTCCCCAAATGTCCCTTCTTTGATATATATACCATGTACCCGTTTCACCCACATTGACTCCTTATTTACAGCCAGTTGCCATATTAATTTCCCTACAGATGCCTCATTCCAGATGCCACAGTCTTTAATATTTAATCCTCCCTGCCTCTTTGGAAAGCAGACCTTTTCCCAAGCTACCAAGGCCACCTTCCACTTACCTCCCCACAGGTATTCCTTACATTTCCTATCCACTCCATGGAAATAGTTCAAGAATCTCATTTGAGCTATTCTTACCATATTAAATCACAAATCATTCCACTAGAAATTCATAATTGCATTCCTCCGTTTATATTTCCAAATTCCCTATTTAATCCAATGCATGGAATAAGTCAAAAAGTGCTCTAAAGGAAATTAAGCATTGAATAAAATGCATCAATTATTTATTTTATTGATTAGTACTTGTAATGTTAACATGAGAAATTACATAACTATTTAATGGAGAATTTTGAAATATAAAGGGCGGAGTGCAATTACAAATTTCTAGTGGAATGATTTATCATTTGGTATGGTAAGAATAATTCAGATGAGATTTTTGAATTATCTCCATAATAAGAAGCCTCAAGTTTCAAGTTCATTATGTTGTTCCTTTTGTGACCATATTTAATTAAACTCGGAATCTTATTTTTTTGGCAGAGAGGAAAGAAACACATTTTTGTCTAGGTTTTGGATAGGAAAACATGCCTTAAATAGATTTTACATTTTTTTTTATCAAGAACTTGTTCTTCTAGGGCTCTTTCTACCTAGAAAAGACACAAATTTTCAAAACATTTCTTACCCAAGTATTGAAGGAGAGTGCAGCAATAAATTTGAGATTTTGCTATAGAAAGCTGGAGTCCGACATGCGAGGAGATAGTTGTTCACTTTTTGGGAAGTATTATATGTTCTACATGATCATATGTGTTGTCTATTATTCATGTAAATGATTGTGGAATGCTTCTACGGTGCATAATTTCAAACAATGTCCCACTTAGACTTTTAACCATGGTAATTGTTAGAATATACTATGTCTCAAAGTACGGCCAGCATGTTTGTTAGTCAGCAGAAATACGTGTAGTATTGGTATTGAACAGCAACCCCCCACCCCACCCCCACAAACCCACCCACACCCACCACAAAGGAAAAAAACAACTCCAGGAGGCATTAAACTTACCCCATCAGGGAATTTTTTTTTTTCAATTTTCAAGTTTGACATCTTGATTATTGGAGGTGGTGCATAATTTTTACTTCAGTTGCCTGGATTTACAGGTACGTTGTTCCTCCCATTCCTGGTATTGGTGGCGGTGATCTTTTCCCCGGGCCCGGTGCCGGAGTATACCCAACCAGGTTTGTTATCTTTTTCGTAGTTTGATATGTCATGATGAATGGCACTTGTCATTCCGTGTGTCCTGAATTTTATATATGCTAACTAATCTTATTTCCTCCCCTCAACCAACCCTATCTGTCATTGTAGAGGCGAACCAGGAGCTGGTGGGAGCATGCTTGTAGGTGTGTGACTAGCCTTGTCCAGTTCATGTGTAGAATTCCAAATTGTGCCTTTTGCAAACTGAGCTGTTTATGTTTTATGATGCAGGGCCTAATGACCCTCGTTTTTTTGGTGGAATGGGTGGGGATCCTCGTTTACCTGGAGGACTGCCGTAAGTCTCTCTCCCCCCCTCTCTCTCTCCCCTCTCTCTTCTATTTCACAGATAAGATTGATTTATTTTGTCTGCATACACAGGGGTGTTCCACCTGGTGCCCGTTTTGATCCATATGGTCCACCAGATGTTCCTGGCTTTGAACCAGGTCGCTTTATCAGGTAATTTGTTGAAACATACATTTTTACCTATTAGTTTTTGGTGAAGTCCTGCATTTCCCATCAAGTTTTTACTGTTAGAGTGAACTCAAATTGCAAGTATTACTTGGGTGCCTTCGATGTTTCTCCTCGAAAAGAACAGACATATATGTGTGCTTCTATTTATTGGTTCACAAGATGATTACAATCTGAACGCTGACAAATTATTTTGCTGACTGAAAATAATCTTAGCTTGCAAGCTGCTTCTGAGAATACACTTAAGTTATTCTGCCTCTCTAATGTCATCTAAAATCCGCATGCAGGAACCCAAGGAGGCCTGGAGGTGGAGGGAGGCCTCATCCAGATCTCCCACATTTTGGCGGCGATTCTGACTTCATATAGACTAGTTTGGAAGACATAACTCAGATACAGTTGGTCTTGTTTTTTCTGTTTTTGTTGGTCTTGTGAACTGCAGATTTGAGTATTTCGAGTTAGGCAACGATGTATATAAGTTTTGCTCAACTTCAAATTTATACCTGGCTGGAACATTACAGGACAGTTTGCTGGTGGTTTTGTAGTTATGTAACTTTTACTTGAGCAAAACTAACTACTGTTTAATCCAAAGTTATTAATATGCTTAACATCACTCCGGATAAGGAGCTATAACAAATTTGTGTTTTTACAACACCAAAATGGGTGGCAACTCGAGTAACTTTGAACGTGTGTATTTATTGACTCATCTCAAATTTATTAACACAAGTCCGGAGCCTAAAGGGTATAAAGTATTAACAAAAATTTTAAAACGGTATACAAAAATTATATTAATCAAAACGGTAAAATCGCTGGAACAACAGCGATTTGCTCCACCGGAAAAAGCAAAATCGCTGCTACTGCAGCGATTTTGCAAAATGTGATTTTTTTTATAAAAAAATTCAAATCGCTACCTAGGCCGGTTATTTCTATCGACGCACATATTTATGGTTTGTATGATATCAAACTGTTAATTGCGGTTGGAATTGATGCGAACGAAATATTTTTCCACTTGCATATGCTTTAGTTGCACGTGAGATTTTGAGTCTTGATCATGGTTTCTCAAGTTATTATGGACACATGTAGTTTGTGAACGACAAGGAATTAGTCTTATTTCTGACCGTCATCAAGGAATCTTGCAGTGTGTTCAATCTTATGATTGGTTGAGTCCACCCAACACATACCATAGATTTTGTGTTCGACACTTAAAAGCAAATTTTAATTAAAAAATTGTAAATAGTAAACTCAAAAAACTAATGTGGTTGGCTGCTACTGGGCATCAGGAGAAAAAGTTTGTGCAACGGATGCAACAAATTCAAAACATTGTCTCCTGCAGCATATGAATGGTTGAATGAATTTCCTTTGGAAAAATGGACAATGTATAAGGATGGTAGTCGTACATGGGGTGCCATGACGACAGATGTGTCTGAATCATATAATGGTGTATTGAAAATCTCGGGGGCATCCTGTGACTGTCATGGGTCGAATGATGTTCAAAGCTCTCTTTGATCGTTTTGTCGAAAGAAACAATCTTGCAATTGCATTACTTCAAAGTAATATGTCATGGCCTCTTGCGATAGATAAAAAATTTAATGATTATTATCAAAGGAGTTTTTGAAATTCTTACTTTTGCTCATGATGGTAAAGGTGAAAATGTCCACAAGGTTACTGCAAAAGGTAAGAAATGTTCTTGTGGAAAATGGAGAAATTATCATATGCCTTGCTCGCATGCCATCAAATTTTGTGGACTTTGCGGAATCGAGCCAAAATCTTATGTAAGTAAATTCTACTGTACAAAATATTACAAAAGAACATACACTAAGACATTTAACCCAGTGGGTGATGAAATATATTGGCCACCAGCTTCTTTTAATTTTATTGCAAATACTGAATATTTGCGGACAAATGGTACGCAAGTAAGAAGCCGACTTAAGAATGATATAGATATAGCTCCGACTCGCATGACTAGAAAATGTAGTGTTTGTAAGGAGATAGGTCACACAAAGACACGATGTCCTACTCAATTTTAAATATTTTACCTATGTTTTTAAGGTTAATGTATTTTTATTGTCTTGTTATTAATATTATGATATATCTTTTATATTCATTTGTTGACATGAATTTAATTTGTCTTGCTGCATTTTAAATATTGTAAGTATAATATCTTTATATTATAATTATATTATTGATTTGAACTCTATTAAAAAATAATGATTTGACCTAACATAAAAAGTATTGATTTGACTAATGACATAAAGAAAAAATAAATCCTGCAAACCCTCACTGCATAAGAATCTCATTGCGTAAGAATCTAATTACTTCGTTCAAACTTGCACGAAACAACAAAATTTACACATTTCAAAATTTGAATCTTCAGCCTTTAAGAATAAAGGTGCATAAAAATTATTCTTCTAAATCCGAATCATTTTCATCTTCATTTTCAAAATCTTCCTCATTTTGATAGTGACTGTCTGTTCCATATCTAATTGATTTATGTAGCCTAGATGTTCTCCGAGGTGAATTTTATCTATTAAGAACTAAATTTTGTAAAGCCCCAACATTAAATCTTGAATTATCGGACACATTTACCTATAATACAATACAATAAAATATAATCAAATAAACATGCAATAAAATTTTAAAAAATTACAAAAGTTAAAAAAATTCTATGAAAATTATTATACTTACATTAGAAAAAATTAATCTTCCACCAAATGGAGAATTATGTATAGGAAATTCACGCATACCATGTTGAATACCTTATTGAGATCCACTAAATTGCGCAAAACCAGATATTGAAACCTCTGGAGTTACAAAACCAACTGATTGCTGACTAGAAAAATTAACATTTGTGTTAGAGGGCCCTGTAGAAAAATCAAATGTGGGATAATAAGGCTCGGGAGTCGCCACATTAGTGCTAGAGGGCCCTGCAGAAAAATCAAATGTTTCACCAGCGCTCCTTCTACCTCGACGTGCACCCTCTCTCGGTGTTGTTTGTCGTGATCGGCGAGATACTTGTACTGGTGGTGGTTCATCGTATTGAGTGGGAGGATTGTAATCAGGATCAAAGCTCAATTGCGTTCCCTGGAAGGCCGTATTCATTAACTCCATTGTAATACGAGCGACTTCCTCTACATATTGTCTCATTTCATTAGATTGATTCTCATCATTTTCAATCATTCGAGCTTGACGATACTACATTTCATGACCCCTAGCTTATAATGAATAAACAAATATTAATAACAAAAAAATTATTAAAAATTAACATAATAATTAATATTACATAATATACATACTAAAGTCTTATGTCTTCGTACCATGTGTTGATACCATTTTTGTACGACATGTTGTGAATTTCCAATGAACATGCGGGTATGCCTCATGAACCAAAGAAAGTAATTTGTTTGATCACTTACAAATGGAGGTCAAAATATACGATTTTGACGTTGTTCCCATAAATATTTTGTGTAGTTAAATGCATCTATATCTTCTTGTTTTATTTTGGATCGTTTATCATGCTTAAAATGATATTCAGAAAATTAGGTACACGGTCCAGGAATAAGTTGTAAATAACCGAACTGTCTCACAACACGATCAATCATGTGCCACTCACGATAAATTTCATAAATAAATGGCACCTGTGCCATCCAGACACGTTGTCCCGACCGACATCACTCAGGCAATCCATTAATAACATCTTCCGAACAAGGTTGCCAAATAAACTATAAAAAATAATTAAATAAGATATATAAAATCAATATTGGCAGAAAAAATAAAATAAAAACATCTACGTGAAAACGAACAATCTTACAAATTAATTTTTTTGTACCATAAGTGCCTCATTTAAACATTTACCAAACATATTTTTATTTAAAATAGGGATAATGCCCAAGTACCCCCTCAACCTATGCCCGAAATCTCAGAGACACACTTATACTATACTAAGGTCCTATTACCCCCCTGAACTTATTTTATTAATAATTTTTTACCCCTTTTTAGCTTACGTGGCACTATCTTGTGGGCCCAACGATGGTTGACTTTTTTTTTCGAACTAGTGCCACGTAGGCTAAAAAGGGGTAGAAAATTACATATAAAATAAGTTCAGGGGGGTAATAGGACCTTATTATAGTATAAGTGTGTCTCTGGGATTTCGGGCATAGGTTGAGGGGGTACTTGGGTATTTTCCCTTTAAAATAAAATAAAATATGAATAATTCAAAATACTAATAATATTAAATATCTGTTCATTAGTTTAATTATCTAATACATCCCTAATCACACCAATTACAGTTCGTGCCTCATTTTGATGATTTCTACGTCGCGTCCATTTACGTGCAAGCGCAGTTGAAGCCTCAAGTTGATTGGTCCTTAGAGGCTTTGTCAATGGTTGCAGGGGAATAATTCTTTCTCATGCCCAAATCTACAATAAAAAAATTCACCATTACTTATATACACTTAAATTTAAAAGTGCATATTACTAGTATATAAAAATATTTAATTAAAAAATATGTATACCTGCACGAAAGAGAGAAATCCACAAACTTTATTTGATTTTTTCATTGATGCACGGCATAAACAATTATAAAATGTATAATGCGGCTGCTCCCCATGCTTGAGTTGACATTAAATCTAAATTTCTCATGTCAATCAAAATGTCCAAATTAATTTTATTATTAGATTTCTCCGAAAATATTGATCCACCACATAACCATAATAAATATAATCTAAATCTTTGTTGCACTTCATGCTCAGTTGAGTGATAAATTCAAATTTCCCACGTGATAAATTTACTCATTTAATTCAATTATCGATCTATTTGTTTATGCTTTATCAAAAAACTAATTATAATAAACCTATAAAAGCTTTTTGTTCTCATGTCCTTAAAATAACCTTTCATTATACACGAAAAATTCATATACATACATGTAAAAGAAAACTAATTATAAAATATTGTGTAGTATATTGTTACATTACTAATACTCAAAATATTCTAACTTTTCTTACAATATTTGAATTTTTTTTTTAAAAAAAAAATCACATTCTACAAAATCGCTGGAGTAGCAGCGATTTTGTTTTTTCCGGTGGAGCAAATCGTTGTTGTTCCAGCGATTTTGCCGTTTTGGTTAATATAAAATTTTATATACCATTTTAATATTTTTGGTAATATTTTATACCCTTTAGGCTCCGGACTCCATTTAACACCTCATAGTGAAGTTAATTACCTGTCCATTTTTATGTCAAAATAATTTGTGAAGTAAGAAACAACAAAATCAAAGCGGAAAAAGGGTTTAAAATGTCCTTTGACGTATTTCAAATAGTTTAAAAATGTTCTCCTTCCGTCTTTTGATTTAAAAATGCCTTCAACCTTTTTTTAATGTTTAAAATTGTCCTTTTTTAACGGCAATTAGCCAAAATGGGTAAGACAAAAAGGAACAATCAATCAGGAGGAATAAAAATGGTTTGTGTAAACGGGTTTATGGGTGAATTTGAGTTATTGTAGCATAGATGGGTCGGGTTCTTGGGTTGGACTTTTTTAAAAAATAGGTGGACCAATAAGATAAAACCATTTATTTTAATTCAATGACTCAGCATTTCCTATGTCAGCCGGTTGTTAAAAAGGGACAATTTTAAACCTTAAAAAAATATTAAAGGCATTTTTAAACAAAAAGTGGAAGGAGGGTATTTTTGAACCACTTGAGATATGTTAAGAGTATTTTTAATCTTTTCCCAATCAAAATATGAGAGGTTACTTCTGTAATTTTGGTGATAACAATTTGTTAAAACTTAAAAAGAAGAATCTCACAAAGTTTGTGGACGTGCCGGAGTGGTTATCGGGCATGACTAGAAATCATGTGGGCTCTGCCCGCGCAGGTTCGAATCCTGCCGTCCACGTTTTTTTTCTAGGTTTATCGTTCAGTCGAAAATTATGAAATAAAGTCATATAAACTTTTTCATATATATAAAACGATAAATTTCAATTTTTTAATTAATCTATCGTTTCAAATCAAACTACGACAAACAAACAAAATAAATAGGATTATCTGGTGCAACTAATACACCCAAACTGGATACACCACAAGTATCTAGGAACCTACCTCCAGAATAATTAACGTACTTCATTAATTTGGATTTAGTAATATAATAGTAACTATACGTACTGTCTTGATCCTAATAATTCTTAGTGCTTTTAGGACAACAGCTTATCTTCTAGTCTCTAGACAAGCTAATTAATTGTTTTTTCAATATTATATATATAAAAATGTTATTCCCTCTACTTTTTCTTATTAGTTTGTCTAAAACAAATAACAATATTTTCAAATTTTATAACAAATTAACTTTAACGTATTAATGAAATGATTTATAATTACATAAATATCATAACTCATTTCAGATCATAAAATATCAAAAAAAAATTTTGTCTATTTTAAATTTGTATTAAATCAAATTATAACATATAAAATTAAGACAGATGAATAATTTATTTGTTGTTAATGTGTATTATTTGTACAAGCAATTGGATCTAGAAGGGCGGTATAATAGAGAAAATTAATATAAGTAATATAATATAAGCTAAAGGAAACTTCCTACACATGTTAAACAAACAACATAGTAATTAGTAGGTATGAAAATTGGACCTTTGATAAACGTGTGGAGCCCTTCATTTTCTGTCTTTTTATCCAAAAATCTCTCAAATCTCATCTCTAGAAGCTCAACATTATTATGCCAAATTTTGTACATTTTCTTGGTTTTCCATTTATTTTTAGTATTTATATTGAAGTCTGATTAAATCAGTTTATGTTAAAAATAACTTTATTTTAAAAGTAAAATATTTTCTTGTAGATGATTACGCTTGAATTTGACATTTTCAATCAATAACAAAGTTAGAAGTAATACATTATAAAAACAAATAATTTAAATTCGATAAAAAAATATTAATCTTAATATATATATATATATATATATATATATATATATATATATATATAATATATTGTAATTTTTAATAGAAGTCCACTTGCATCTGATTAGAGACAGAGGAGCACTAGTGTGGTCACAAATTCTAGATTTAAATATATGACTTTATATTTAACTTTTTTACAAATTAAATATCACTTTCCTCTAAAGTCTTCACAAGGAACATCTAAGAACATGCCCCTTGTATTATATATATATATATAATACTATTTGTCTTCTGGTTTTTATAATCATTAGCACCATATAAATAGATTGTTTTTCCCTTAGGTTTGAACCAAAAAATAAAATAAAAAATTACATAACATGTCATCATTTAAGGTTCAGTTTCTATTGCTATCTCTTTTGCTTATCAATTTTTCAGAATCAAGATTTGCAATACAACAACATAATACTATTAAGTTATCTTCATATTTGAAGATGTTTGAGACACTTGGAATGGTTTGCAAGTGTTGTGATGGTGATAATATTGGACAAGATTTGTGTAGTGCTACTTGGGATGGTTCTTGTTCTAATCTTAAGTGTGTTCCATGGAAATCTCAATGATTTTTTTTTTTCAATTTTGGTTTGTTTTTGTATGAAAGGGTTTTTAATTTTTGTAATTTTGTATATATAAGTATCAAGTATAATATTTATAGAGATTATTTAGTACTAGTACCCTGCCTATCCTCTTTTTTTTTTTTTGGTTTCATCATATTCTTTTATCTTTTAACTCACCAAGCCGATTAATTTGAATTCGCGTAATTCTACCAAGAGATTGGATTAACACAAACTTTTGAAGGGTGGGGCTAATTTTCATGAGATGAATTTGAAAACATTGACGAAAGGCAAAGAAATATTTATCATTTCATTACTCTCAGCAATTTTCATTTTTTTCACAGTGTGATTTATGAAAATCGCTTAGAATTGCCCTATGAGAAAAGAGTCAATATCTGTAAATATGTTGTGCATATGGATTTAAATATCAATAGAAATAATAGCAAATCGAATCGTACATTAATATTTTTCTTTACCAAAGTAATTACAAGAAGGGAATTTCAGTCATTTTCTACTTTCAGTTAGTAACTAAAAAAATCTGTTAGAAGTTGTTAGCGTATAAATATTGTGTAGGAAGCATACCTTGGGCTTGTGTTGGGTAATGTCAACATCCTATTTATAGCAGAGCTTATGAGGCGCTTGCATGGTGGACTTAGTTAAGAAATAAAGTTGTGCCGTTGCTAACTTGTGGCTCTTTTAACCACATAACTATGTTGTATTGCAGCTTAAATTTTGTACTGTGAATTTAGGGTGCTTTTTTACTTTACTTACACTCTGTTTGCTTGGATGGTTGTTACATTATTGTTACATAATATATCATATTGTATTGTACTATGGATATAACGTTCGGATATGTTATATCACTTTCTATCGTTACGTAATGTCACACATTAACATTTGAATAATAAATCTACAAAAAAAATATGATACAAGATAGACCTACTATGAAAAAGTAAGGTAGGCTTAAGCCAAATCAGTCGTTAGACAAAATTGTTAAGGGTCCAGCCCATTTGATATATTTTTTATAAGTGAAAGCCCATATATTTTGGGCTTTGTTGACTTCTTATAGAAGTCTTTTGGGGGAGCTGCTGTCTGGATGAAGGGTCTGTTTTGACGTGAAAAAAGGAAGAAAAAAACAGAGAGTGTGTGAGATAGAGAGAGATAGAACAGATTTTGAGAGAGGGTTTGAGAGCCTTGACAGAATTTCAGTTTTCCGGAGATCCGACCGTTGAATCGTACTGAAATTTTCACAGCTGGTTCACAACACATAGCACTACATCTTGACCGTTCAGATCGTCAATCGGAGTTCTTGATCGTCTGTTATTGCAGCTGATGTAATCTGCATTTTTTGGGTGATATTTCCCAATTTCTCTTCTCTTTTGTGTTGACTCTTATGTATGTTGTTGTTGGTGGGCTGTGACATCCTTGTAGACTGATTTGAGTGTTTTTACCCTCAATTTGCATAATAAGAGAAGAAGAAGGGTGGACTCCTACAAGTCCCGTGGTTTTTATCCTTCATACCGAAGGGGTTTTCCACGTATAAATCTCGTGTGTCACTTGCATATTTATAATTCATATTTGCTTGTGATTTAATTGATGTGTTGCTGATTTGAGCTTGGTTAATATAGTGGTGAATTTCTTTTGGTAAATTGGTGAAGTATATTGGTTGATTGTCTTGAAGTCGATCCTAGTAGGTGTGTAGTATCCTACTTGTGTTGTTTTGTGCCTCCCCCTACATTTGGTATCAAGAGCGGAGTGTTAAACCATAGACATGGAGCATGGAAATAACTCTATGGTTAAACTGACATCAACCAATTATTCCATTTGGCGTCCGATGATGGAAGATTTGCTATATTGCAAGGATTTGTTTGACCCAATTGATGTGGATAAAACAAAGAAAGATGACCAGCCCACTAAGCCAGAGAAGATGATAGATAAAGAATGGGAAAAGCTGAAGAGAAAGACCTTGGGGACAATCAGACAGTGGATTGATATAGCATATTCAATCATGTATCCCAGGAGACTGAGCCGCTTGAACTATGGAGAAAATTGGAGGGTCTTTATGAGAGGAAGACCGCTCATAACAAGGCCTGTTGATTAAGAGGCTTGTTAATCTCAAGTTGAAGCCAGGGAAGTCTGTTCTGAGCATTTTAGCGATTTTCAAGATATTATTAACAAGTTGACTGTTATGAAAATTGTTCTTGATGATGAGTTGCAGGCTTTATTCCTCTTGAGTTCTTTGCCAGACAGTGGGAAACTTTGGTTGTGTCCATCAGCAACTCAGCTCCAGATGGTACGCTTTCATTGGATGTCATCAAAGAGAGCATGTTCAATGAAGAGCTTAGAAGAAAGGAGATGGGTGTTGATATTTCGCAGGCACTTGTGGTAGAGAATAGAGGAAGAAGCAAGAGTAGAGGTCCCAAAGGGCGTGGCAAGTCAAAGTATAGGTCAAAGTCCAAGGATGGGAGAGAACCTACGATATGCCACTATTGTAGCAAGCATGGCCACATTCAAAAGTTTTGCTACAAGTTGAAAAGAGACCAGCAAAATAAGAAAAATGACCATCATAAAGAGGGTGATGACAAGAATACAGCTGCTACAACTTCTAGTTCTGATGATCGTGTTTCTTTGATATGTGCTATTGGAGAATGTTGTCATGTTGATAGTTCTGACACTGAATGGCTTATTGATACAGGAGCTTCCTATCATTGTGTTCCTAATAAGGAGTACTTTATTGACTACCGAACTGGGATTTTGGTAGTGTGAAGATGGGGAACCAGAGCTCAGCAAGTATTGTTGGCATTGGAGATATTCGAGTCCAAACCAATGTTGGGTGCTATTTGACGTTGAGAGATGTTCGCCACATTCCAGATTTACGCCTCAATTTATTGTCTGCTAACGTACTTGATGAAGGGTTACAAGCACATTTTTGGTGAGGGTAATGGAAATTGTCTAAGGGTTCCTTGACTGTTGCTCGTGGCAAGCTTTGTTGCACATTGTATAAGACACATCTGAAAGTGTGTAGTGGTGAGTTGAATGCTATTGAGGAGAAAACTTCTCCTAACTTATGGCACCGAAGATTGGGGCATGTTAGTGAGAAGGTATAAAGCTGTTGGCCGGTAAGTCTCTTATTCCTGCTGATGTTACTATTTCACTTGACCCTTGTGATCATTGTTTAGCAGGAAAGCAACACAGAGTTTCTTTTCCGAGGAAATCTACAAGAAAGAAAGTGAAGTTAGAGTTGGTTTACTCTGATGTGTGTGGTCCCATAGAGGTTGAATCACTTGGTGGTAACAAATACTTTGTTACTTTTATTGATGATGCTACTCGGAGAACTTGGGTTTATATGATGAAGCACAAAAGTGAGCTGTTCGGTATCTTCCAGAAGTTTCATGCAATGGTTGAAAGGGAGACAGATTGCAAACTGAAGCGTCTTCGAACTGATAATGGAGGTGAATACACTTCAAATGAGTTTAAAGCATATTGCTCAAGATATGGCATTCGACATGAGAGAACAGAACCAGGTACCCCACAAACAATGGCGTTGCCGAGAGGATGAACAGAACCATTATTGAGAAAGTGAGATGCATGCTTAGAATGTCCAATCTTCCTAAGTCATTTTGGGGTGAAACAGTTAGAACTGCTGTGTATTTGATAAATAGAGCACCATCAGTTCCTTTGGAGTTTGATATTCCCGAGAGAGTTTGGTTTGGGAAAGACCCCTCCTATTCTCACTTGAGGGTGTTTGGATGCAAGGCTTTTATGCATGTGCCGAAGGAACATAGATTGAAGCTTGATTTCAAGACTTCTCCTTGTGTGTTTGTTGGATATGGTGATGAACAGTTTGGTTACAGACTTTATGATCCAGCAAAGCAAAAAGTTGTGAGAAGTAGAGATGTTGTCTTTTATGAGCACGAGATGGGTTTTCATCTCTTGGGTGCTGATAAGACTTATTATTCTAATTTCTCTCATGATGTTATTGATATGCCCATGCCTCATGTTTCTGCTGCAGATGATCAATTAACAGGTGATGCTCCAGAGGATGGTCATGAAATTGCTCATGAACATGACCATATTGAAGAGGTACAACCTGATGTTGTTGTACCACAACCTGATGATGAAGCTGTAGATGTTCAACATGGAGAGTCTTCTGATCAGGGGGAGAAATCCTGCCCACAGGTAGAAGAGCCAACACTTAGAAAATCGACCAGAGTTCGTCAACCTTCAAGACTTTATCCAAGTTCAGAATACATCCTAATCACTGATGAGGGGGAGCCTGAAAGCCTTCAAGAGGTCTTGTCACATTCAGACAAGGACCATTGGCTCAAGGCTATGCAAGAGGAGATGGATTCTTTGAAGAAGAATGAAACCTATGACTTGGTGAAGCCTCCAAAAGGGAAGAAAGTCTTGAAGAACAGGTGGTGTTTAAGAACAAGAAAGTTGACAACAAGCTAGTGAAGCGGAAGGCAAGATTAGTGGTGAAGGGATGCCATCAGAAAAAGGGCATCGACTTCGATGAGATTTTTGCACCAGTGGTGTGAGATGACTTCCATTCGTATGATTTTGGGACTAGCTGCCTGTTTGAATCTTGAACTTGAACAACTTGATGTTAAAACTGCTTTCTTACATGGTGATTTGCATGAGGAGATTTACATGGAGCAGCCGGAAGGATTTGAAGTTAAGGGAAAAGAGAATTTTTTGCAAGTTGAAAAAGAGTCTCTATGGACTCAAGCAAGCACCAAGGCAATGGTATCACAAGTTTGATTCCTTCATGAGTAGTAATGAGTACAAGCGGACTACTGCAGATCCTGTGTGTATTTTAGAAAATTCTCTGAAGGTAACTTCATTATCCTTGCTTGTATGTTGATTGTGGGACAAGATGTTGAGATGATTTGCAGGTTGAAAGAGGATTTGTCAAAGTCCTTTGATATATGAAAGATTTGGGTCCTGCGAAGCAAATTCTTGGTATGGAAATTGCTCGTGATAGAAAAGCTGGTAAGCTTTGGTTGTCACAAGAAAAGTATATTGAACAGGTGCTTGAAAGGTTCAATATGAAGAATGCCAAGCCAGTTAATACACCACTTGCAGCCCATTTCAAGTTGAGCAAGCGTTGTTGTCCTACAACCGATAAAGAAAAGGAAAGTATGTCTCATATTCCTTACTCCTCTGCTGTTGGTTCATTGATGTATGCCATGGTGTGTACAAGACCGGATATAGCACATGATGTTGGATTAGTTAGCAGATACTTGGCAAATCCGAGCAAGGTTCATTGGGAAGCTGTAAAGTGGATCTTAAGATATTTGCGAGGCACATCAAATCTGAGTTTGTGTTTTGGAGGTGGTGAGCCTATTCTTGAGGGATTTACGGATGCTGACATGGCTGGAGATCTTGATAACCGGAAGTCTACCTCGGGTACTTGTTCAAATTTGCAGGGGGAGCCATTTCATGGCAATCCAAGCTACAGAAGTGTGTAGCGTTGTCTACAACCGAGGCAAAATATATAGCAGCAGTGGAAGCAAGCAAAGAAATGCTTTGGTTAAAGCGTTTCCTTCAAGAGTTAGGATTGAAGCAAAGCGAGTATGTTGTGTTTTGTGATAGTCAAAGTGCTATGGACTTGAGCAAAAACAGCATGTACCATGCTCGCACAAAGCATATTGATGTGAGATATCATTGGTTGCGTGTTGTCATTGAAGAACAACTAATGAAGTTGAAGAAGATTCACACCAACAAGAATGGTGCTGATATGTTGACAAAGGTGGTCCCTCGAAGCAAGCTTGAATTTTGTTCCAAGCTTGCAGGTATGTCTTCTTGATGACCTTTTATGTTTGGTCTCCCCGAACTGGGCTGGAGGGGGAGATTGTTAAGGGTCCAGCCCATTTGATATATTTTTTTATAAGTGAAAGCCCATATATTTTGGGCTTTGTTGACTTCTTATAGAAGTCTTTTGGGGGAGCTGCTGTCTGGCTGAAGGGTCTGTTTTGACGTGAAAAAAGGAAGAAAAAAACAGAGAGTGTGTGAGATAGAGAGAGATAGAACAGATTTTGAGAGAGGGTTTGAGAGCCTTGACAGAATTTCAGTTTTTCGGAGATCCGACCGTTGGATCATACTGAAATTTTCACAGCTGGTTCACAACACATAGCACTACATCTTGACCGTTCAGATCGTCAATCGGAGTTCTTGATCGTCTGTTATTGCAGCTGATGTAATCTGCATTTTTTGGGTGATATTTCCCAATTTCTCTTCTCTTTTGTGTTGACTCTTATGTATGTTGTTGTTGGTGGGCTGTGACATCCTTGTAGACTGATTTGGGTGTTTTTACCCTCAATTTGCATAATAAGAGAAGAAGAAGGGTGGACTCCTACAAGTCCCGTGGTTTTTATCCTTCATACCGAAGGGGTTTTCCACGTATAAATCTCGTGTGTCACTTGCATATTTATAATTCATATTTGCTTGTGATTTAATTGATGTGTTGCTGATTTGAGCTTGGTTAATATAGTGGTGAATTTCTTTTGGTAAATTGGTGAAGTATATTTGGTTGATTGTCTTGAAGTCGATCCTAGTAGGTGTAGTATCCTACTTGTGTTGTTTTGTGCCTCCCCCTACATCAAAATGAGACTCTCCATCGATTTGATACAATAAAATTAAAATAACAATTAAATTGTATATAAACTAACAATACAATAAAATAAACACCATATATATATGTGTGTGAGTGTCTGAAAGATTTAACATCTTCAACAAAAGAACCTAGGTCATGGGTATTCACTTCCTAGAGGAAATAATAATGGATATGCTCAACAGGTTATCTATGCAGCCTCTTCTTCGATTCAAATGTGATTTAAAAACTTGTAAGGGCATTGATTGTTGATATATCGTCACTTTAAGATGAAACATGACATTCATACCACTTATAAGTTTAGGTTATTAAATGGTATTCGAAGAATTTTGGACTTAATTGATTACAATACAAGATACTAAACACTTTATTTTTATAGATTTATTATTTAAATTGTTGATGAGTAACATTATATAACGCCATAAAAGTAAAATACAATATAACCTATTCAAACAGTATATATTAAAATAATATAATTTAATATAATACAATATAAATCAAATATATTATAAATAATACCTAACAACACTCCAAACAAAGCTCAATTTTTAATGTAATCTCTCCATGGAGACAGTTCACCTAGTGTGCAGGATTTGAATTTAGTGGCTTTCTGTCAGTTAATTCACTCCTTTATCCTCAATTAACAAAAAGAAATTAGAAGGAAATTTAACACTCAAAACAAAATTATGTATGTGTAGGGTATTCTACTTATATTAAGGGGCGTAGCTAGCTGATAGCTAAGGGTTCATTTAAATGTTTTTTAATGAAAAATTATATTATTTATATATATTATATATATTATATATATATATATATATAATATATATATATATATATAATATATATATTATATATATATATAATATTGAATATTTTCGATAAATTTACATGTTTATTTCTTTATTTTTGAATGATCTTAATAAAAATTTTGATTCCGATACGTTTAAATGAAACATAAGTATTGAAACGTATGGGGTGGGCTTAACTGTCGTGTTGTACGCTTTATCTCTAGAAGCTCACATTACAATTTTCAAAGTAAAGGAAAATAGCCAAACATTCTAGATTTGAAAATGACTTTTAATTCATCTATTGCATGTTGCTTCATTACTAATTGTCATTAATTTCATCTAAGACTCAACATTTATGAATCTACTTGTATAAATATAAATAAATATATCCTTCTTACTTTTATAATCATTACCATATAATAAGTTGTCTTTCCCAAAAAAAGAAAAACTCAAATGACATCAATGAAGGTTTACTTACTCTTGCTCTCTCTTATGGTTATCAATTTTTCATTCAAAGAAGAATCAAGATTTGGGCTTGCACATGTTGCAAGACCAATTTATGTACAACAACATAGTAATTATAAGTTATCTTCATATTTGAAGATGTTTGAGACACTTGGAATGGTTTGCAAGTGTTGTGATGGTGCTAAATTTGGAAAAGATTTGTGTAGTGCTACTTGGGATGATTCTACTTCTTGTTCTAATCTTAAGTGCTTACCATGGAAATTCCAATGATTTTTTTGTATTACAATTTGTGTATGAAAGGCTTTTGCTTCGTGTATATAAGTACAATTCACAAAAAAATAGATGTTTGTTAGCTATCAGCAAATCAGCTGACAGAATAATTAACTTATAGCTTATGAATGCAAAATTAATTAAGAAAAAGCTTTTCATTTTGTGGCTTTATGTTCATGATATTTGACAACATGTATTAATTATAATTGTATCAACTTATAATAAGTGGAGTACATGTTGTTCAACTACACAAGCTCTTCCTTCCTATCAAGGTACCTTTGGAGGGCCTATATACGATGTTGCAATAACTAGGTGGATAGGAGAAAATATATATAGACCCTTTGTATAAAAAATAATAGAATTTTTTTAAAAAAATAATATCATTAGCATCAATCTTAAAATTGTCACCTCTAATCTACTCAGTAATTAAGACTTAGGTAACTTTTTCCTTAATTTCAACACTTTTTTAATTTGCCACTCTTAATGACAACAAAAGCACAACAAAAACTAAATTTGATCATTGAGGAGATACAACATCAAAGAAACTTGCTAATATTATTGTGGAATATTATTTCAAGGAGGTTAAAAAGATCACACACTATTAAGTCAAATTAATTGTGAACAATTAGAAAGGAAAATTACACGGTTAAGCAAACTTATACTATTTATTATTCATCATAACTATAGTTTGTTATAATTACCACATGCGACTAACACTATATATTAATTACGTGGGCTGACTTCAAGTTTATATAATTAGTCACATTTGTATATGTATAATGCGTCAGAATATACAAAAAAAATTACAAATATTAACATATATACGTATACAATTCACTTCTCTTCCACTCTCTGTCTTCTCTCGCTCGCCTCTCTCCTCCCTCTCACAATCTCGCTAGCCATATATACAAAGGCATATGTATAATATACAATTATCTAACCGATATACATATACATTCACTTTTGTCCCACTCTTTTCCCCCTCTCTCTCGCTTCTCTCCTCCATATAACATGTATCTACGAATTATAGTTATCAAACTATAGCTATAAAAATTAATTAAACTATTTTTAATTGGCTATATGTGAAAGTTTTTAATGCGTCATTTTATGACTCCTATCAACTTTTTGTGTGGGCTAAAGGTCCATGCCAAAAGCTCCGGGCAAGAGCCAAATGCTTCTATAAGGTTCAAATATGACAAAGGCAAATTTTTTTGTTGTTATTTATTAGCTTCTCCTTCTTTTTTTTTCTTTTTTTTTAAGGATATTAGTCTTTATTCTTGATATATTCGAAAGTAAGCCAAACCTTTTCTTTTTATATTTATCTCATGATATAAAACTCTCCATTATAATATATCTCCTATTTATGGCTGATGAAAGAGTATATACCACCCAAATTTAAAATTACTCCCAACATCATAAATTAACTGATTCTTAACTAGGAAATTTGAAAATTTCAAAATATTTTGGGCTGCATCTTACTTATATTATGACCTATTTAAGTAAAATTCTCGATTTCACTAAATATTTTTACGTATATATAATCATACATTTCTATAGCAGTCATCACGTATTATATCATTTAATTATAAGATTTTTTGCTATCAATTCTTTTTATGTTATGTTATATATATTTTATAATAATAGTTTCTCATAATAATAAAAAAAATATTCAAACAAACAATATTGTAAAAAAAAATCATCTGTATATTAATTTTTCAATTTTTATGTTTAAATATAAATAAGTCAACAGGAAGTGCCTTTCAAAAAATTAATGGATCCGAAAATGTCACGGAATACCTAATCATATTTGGTCCGAAAAGAATATGTCATATTGAATATGTCTCCAACTAATTTCGTTAAAAGTTTTGGAATAAAATTCCTTCTGATTTTTTTTTATTTCATCCAAAAAAAATAGTATGTAAATTAAGAGATTTATTACTTACTCCTGTCTAATATAATTGATGTTATCTTTAAAGTTAATCTAAATTAAAATGTCACGTCAAAATCATAATGTTATTTATTTTTGTAAATTTTCGTCTTACACGTACCTAATCTGATATACAAATTTATGATAATTATGAAAGGCATACTCTTCATACTCCATCCATCTTGTATCATTTGTTCATATTACTAAAAATATTTATTTCAGATACTTGTCAATTTACAAAATCAAGATAAAATGAATTAAAATTATATTATTTTATTTTTAATATTATTTTTTTAATTTAGTATAATATTTTGAATGTACTAAAAATAATCAAGGGGTAAATTAATAGTTAAAAACCTATTTATTTATGATTTCTATGGAGCATAAAATAGGACAAAAAGAGTAATTTGTAGAAATAAAATGATTTCTTTGATTTCATGCATGCAAGCCTAAATCATCAATTATTTTAGGCAAGAGGAAGTAGATAAACTCTACAACATAATTAATTATGTATTGTAGTAGTTGTATATTTTATTTTTAAAAAAAGGAAAACTTCAACATGTACACTCTGTCATCTATAGTCTAGAAGCCCACATTTATACTTTGCACCCATTCAACTTCAAGATTACTTAAAAGTTGACTTTAATCCTTTTTTTAAAAAAAAGAAATTGCATACATATACATATAAATATATAAATGTCTCTTCTCCTTCTATAATCACAAAGTTTGAAACAAGAAAAAATATACCTATCATGTCTACATTAAAGGTTTATTTGTTCTTGTTATATCTTATGTTTATCAATTTTTCATTTCAAGAAGAATCAAGATTTGGTTTTGTAGATGCTACAAGACCAATTTCTATACAACAACAATATAGTAATAAGTTATCTTCATCAATAGAGTACTTGAAAGTGTTTGAGACACTTGGAATGGTTTGCAAGTGTTGTGATCATGTAGATTTTGGACAAGGAATAAATCAAGATTTATTGTGTAGTGCTACTTGGGATGGCTCTTGCTCTAATCTTCAATGTTTTCCTTGGAAATTCATATGATTTTTCATAGCTTTTTTTAATTTTGTGTGTGTCAAATTGTCAATTGTACCATATTGGTTGAAGGAACGGATTGTTTTCTAGTTATATGGTCTTTGACAATCTTTTCCTTATAAATTGATTTTTGAGATTAAGCGCAAAGTTCAAGATTCATTATTTTAGTTGTTATAATTATATTGAGCCAGAACTATTTGAATTCTTTGTTTACTTAATTTTGGACCGAAGCTTCAAACGCCTAGGGTTTGAATACATAAGAGGTATGGATTATTATTTTTCTTTTAATAATTTTGAGTCGATATTAGTAATATAACTTTTTTGAAGTTGAATTCAGTTGCTAAATTGACTGTTCTTTTTTGTTTTACGCGAGACTTTCTTCTTTTATTCTTGATTTTTGCAACTTATTTATGTGAAAAGAATAGGAAAAACGAAAAAAGAGAAAAATTCTTCATTTAAGTATAATATAATATGAATAGAAAATAACATAATAAGCATAAGTTAAAATTTTCGTCTGGTATACAACATTGTAAAAAACTCAAAAAATCACAATGTTTAAAAAATACAATATACAATAGTATATATCCATATATAAATATTATACTGTTTGAAATTATAAGAGGTGGCCGGTTATACACTTATATACATTACTATATAATACTCCCTTTGATCTATTTTTAACTGTCACGTTATGTTTTTCGAAATTTGATTTTTAAAGTAAAATTAAATTATATTAATTCGATATTTTAAATCAAAAAAAAATTAGATATTCAAAAATCATATGAACAGTACTATAAATTGCAATTTTTTGTTTATCAATGTGATGAATAAGCACATAATAAAATGTTAATCAAATTTCTTATAGTTTAATTCTAAAAAGATAATCATGACAATTACAAATCGACAAAGAGAATATTATACAAAAATTATTTTCGTCTTCTTGTTTAAATTCAAACATCATATTCATTCAAAACCAAAAATGTAATTTTCTATTTAATAATATGATGAATATATACATCATAAAATGTTAGTCAAAGTTCTTATAATTTGACTCTAAAAAATATTATGAAAATTAAAAATTGACAAAGAAAATATTATTATCTTGGTCTTCTTGTTTAAATTCGAGCATCATAGTCATCCCTAAATTTCAGATTTACGCTCACTAATACATATCCGATATATTGCAATTATAATGTATATTTAATCACGTAACTTTGACAAATATTTTTGAACGATCACTTGTAATAATGTTAACAACTAATATAAAACAAATGGAGCTAAAGTGCTTATGGCACTGAGCTTTTGACTTTATTTTACTTTTAGAAACTCATTGTCATACGCAAAAATTAGATAGCACAAGTTTGTTTTGTTTTTTCCTCAAATAAATAAGAAATTAATTACATAATAGAGTAACAAATTGTACTGGATTTGAATTATTCTCAACTGCTACCAAGCATGAAATAGTCCTTTCCTCCCTAATAAATTAATGACAACAACTTATTGCTATATAGTTAAGAAAAAACCACTAATTTCCTTAGAAGCATATTATTGCAGTTTTAATTGTCAAGTTATACTTTTCGAAAGTTAATTTGATTAATTTATAAAGTAAAATTCAATTATATTAATCCGACATTTTAAACAAAAAAATTTAGATATTCAAAAAATCGTATGAAAAGTATTATATATTGTAATTTTTTACATATCAATATGATGAAATAAATATATCGTAAAATGTTAGTGAAAGTACTTATCCTTTGACTCTAAAAAAACCATGACAATTAAAATAAACGAAGATAATATATGTTAAGCTACTTATAAGTTGTTTGCTTGATCGCAAATTGTCGGATTATTATTATTGTTTATTAACTATAAGAGTGTATATTATACTTATTGTGTTTTGGATGAAAATAAAACTTTGGGCCGGATGTATGCTGTAGACTGGCCCAAGTGAGTATTTAGATAATTGGGCCGGACTTGATATGGTTCATGTAAACGAACTCAAAAGACTTGGCCTTTTTCTTTAGGAAAATTATGCGGATAAACAAATTTATACTTATTAATTACTCAACATAGCTATAGTTTTCTATAATTACCACTTGCGACTAACATTATACATTAATTACGTGCGCTGACTTCGAGTTTGTATAATTAATAATGTTTGTATATGTATAATTCGTCAGGATATACAAATAAATATGTAAATATACAATTCTTTAGCCTATATACATATACAGTTCAACTCTCTCCCACTCTATGCCCTCTCTCACTAGCCTCTTTCCCCCTCTCTCAATCTCGCTCGCCTCTATCCTTCTTCTACCAATCTCGCTTGTCATTTATACAAATGTATATGTATAATACAAAGTTATATATATAATTCACCTCTCTCCCACTGTCTGCCCTCTCTCGCTCACCTATATCGATCTCACTCGCATCTCTCCTCTCTCTCCCAGTCTCGCTCACCTCTCTCCTCCCTCTCACGATCTCTCTTGCTATATATACAATTACATATGTATAATATACAATCATCCAACCAATATACATATACAATTCACCTTTCTCCCGCTCTTTTCCCCCTCTCTCTCGCCTATCTCCTCTCTCTCCCAATCTCGCTCGCCTCTCCTCCAAATAATATATAATTACAAATTATTATTATCAAACTGTCTATAAAAAATAATTAAATATTTTTAAGTATTTGATAATTTCCCTAAGATCATACGACTTCTTGCTCGTCTCTCTTCCTTTTACTCTTTCTTTGATAGAATAATGAGAAGGATTTGTCTTTGAACAGAAGAGTTCATTGTTTTAGTTCTATTTAAAATTTGTAATTATTAACGCTAGTAATGAGGACAATTTGTTTACACAGAAAGTTTAATTAATCCTTATTGTTAATGAAAAATAATGGAAACTAATCGACGTATATGAAAGCTGATCCAAATCGTAGTGGAGAAAGAGGTGGGGATTGGTATATTAAAAGGATAGTAATTCAACATGTGGCAAAATCTTGGACACATGTACATCATGCGGCGATCCTCGATTTTGTGCTTTTTTAATTTATTTAATTAAAAATATAAAATAACATTTTTGCCCCAATGTAACGTAATCTTCAAACGTAGGATCCACTTTGTCATCTTCAAGCTTCTTGTCGACTTATCCATTTAGTAGGACCCTTCATATTATCTCAAAATCTTTGACCCTTTTTTCTTCTTGAATTATTATTAATTTTAAAATATGAAATTTAGATATATTTTTTTATATAGTAAGTAATTTTAAATTTTTATAAGAATATGGAATATTTAATAAAAATCGTAAAAATATTTAAAATGATTCTAAATTTAGTGATATATTTTACTAATGTTACAAGATTGATTGTATATTAGCTTTAGTAATAAAGTTTAGAAGTGTTCTTAATACTTTTTTTATATAAATAAATAAATAAAGGTATTATTTATTATACTTTCTATTTTGAGTACGCATAAATTTTGTTTGTATTGTCAAGTTAGTATTCGAATTTGCGTTCTCTACTAGCTTTTGGAAGTATTTGTTTGTGTAACGTATCAAAAATCCTCAGAAACAGATGAATCCTTACGTTGTCTATTTTGTTGGATGTTGCAGCGGTTATATTTACCTGTAAAATGATATAGATTAAATTTTGGGAAAATGAACTGAAAAGATTTTAATTTTAATTGAAATTATTGTTGTAATATCAAATTTATGAAGAATTTTTTATTTTTATACTATTAATAATGTATTTTAAAGCTATATATGGATATATTATTATTTATAATTATGCAATATTTATAATGTCAATGAGGGCATATATATACATTTAGAATACACTATTAAATAGTGCAGTTAGGTAAAAGGTAAAAGGTCATTTTCCAAAGAAAGTATTGTACAACAATAATGTTTGATTAAAATTTAAATATATTTTCGATTTTTCCCTTAAATTTATCGAAGTGATTTAAGAAAATAATAAATTAGGAAAGAACTTGTGTTGGGGTCATCTCGCTATTAGTTTTTGCGAGAAGTATTGAACATATTCATATGTAAATTATTAATTTTATTTTGAAAATTATTATAAAGATTTTGTTTATTTGATTAATTAAATATGAATACACTTTCGATTTTTCAATATAATGAAATACACTCAAGTTTATGAGAATAGTATTTCAACACATATATGAATTTTTATTAAGAGTTTTATACTTTTACAAGAATTTCAAATCACTTGTTATATCTTACGACATATTGGAGATATGAAAAGATTCAAAAGTGTTTCTAATAGTTCTCTATTAACCTTTTATTAGGTCATTATCTTTTTAATTGCCTATTTACTTATTTTATTTTCCAGCTTTAATTACATTTTTCACTATATCTGGCTTCTATATACTTGAATTCTCATCAGTCAAAGAGACATCTGTTCACTTGTAAAGATTAACTATTATTTGATTCGGAAAAAAAAAAGAAGACAATGTCCGTAATTTAAAACTATTTATAAAATAAAATAAAAAAAATTTATTTTTTTATTTTAATTTGACTATTATAAAAATGATTCACTTCAACTTAATTTTCTCTCTCTATATATCAAATCAAATCAAATAAAATAAAGTACTATTCTAAAATTAAACCAAATTAAAATTAATTTAATTTTTTAATTTAATATGAATACCGCACACCTAATAATATTCATATAATTAACAAATCAATCGATAAAAACTAAAATCTTCAATAAAATCAACATTTTTTTTGACTTAGTAAAGAAAAAAAAAACAATATCCAAATCTAGGAAAAGATAATCCAATTTCAGATTTTTCCACTGTTTAAATCTAAATGGGGCAGTTCTATTTTGTCTCATTTTTGCAATATGACAAGTTGATGATAAGTTGTACATTAAATAACGATCATATCAAACATGTGAACAAATATTATTATCCATAGGACAATTTAAGAATATGAATAGAGTTGCTTTTATCTTAATTAAGAATTTTAAATTTAAATTATAGATATAAAAAAAAATTAGTGGTATTATTTTATTTTAAATATTTTGTGTGAGAAATAAAAATAAAAATATTATATATCAAAAGATTAAACCTCTGCATCGTGATTTTACTATAACTTAATCTTGGACTTAACCTCTTTAATCGACAAATAACAAAATTGTTTTTTCTTTAAAAAAAAAACAGGGCTACCATCGAACTAGAGCGAGTTTAAAATTTGAGTTCTGAAAATAAAATTAATTTTATAGGAAGCAATTAACTTTATTATATGTATTTTGTTATGATAGAATACTACGTAATTACCTATTGATATTCCACAAAAATACTAAATTGAACATTTTAATTGAATATTCATTGTTTATCATAGAAACTATGCAAATATTTGATCATGTGATATTATATTATGATATGAATTTGTGAGATGGAATTTCACATGTGATTTCATATTCTTCAATTTTCATGATATGGAAATTTCATATCATCACTTGAGATATTTTAAATATAAAAATTGATCCAAAAGTTTATATTTTGTTAAAACAATCTCATTTTTATATCTACTAACTAATTATTTCATATGTAAATAAAATTTATAGTCACATCATTACTTTTAAAAATTTATTATTCTCATCGATATAAAATTTTATTATTCTCACCAATATATAGTCACTTTAATTTACATCAACGGACTGTTGAGTAATAAATTCGTTCTCGTTATTCACTCCAACACCTAATTTATTACTTTTACCGTTTTATATTTATTACAACTTAAAGTTATATCTATTTGAACAACATAGCAGATCAAATTGATGCATTGAAAATTGTCATAATTTGTGGGACATTAATTATTTGTGAGAATATCAGATGATTGATGAAATATTTATGGTCAATGAGCATGAAAATATAGTTGCGAATGATATTGACCAACAAATAACTCAAAGTACAATGTTGGTTCGCTTCTTGGTTACATGATCAAGAAATACAAGTTCAACGTTTGAAAATTGTTTGTACTATCTGAGAAGATTATATTAAAGACCAGTACAGTACAAATTTATAATCAATTTTTTAATTAAATCAAATTTAGATGAATCAGTTACTTAAGTGAAAATCAACTATTTTTGTAATAATTTATTATACGATTTTATAAATTTTGTTTATTTGATACGATTGAATAAACAATTTGAGCTATTTTAATAGTTTTACAACTTATGAGATTCTTATGTTTATGAGAAAATTTACAATACAAAAATTTCATATCGCATGTCCAAACAAAACTTTAATTTCATCTCATATCATATTATAATTTATCATGATATCATATTGCATGACCAAACGGATCCTAAAATCAATTTTTATCTGATTTTTAATTTATTTTTTCAATCATAATTTAAAAATTCCACGTTAATAAGATTAACCTAAAATAAATATTAATATTTATTTTGTTGTTTTTAGTATGATTCATGTCTAACGTCTATGTCTCACCAACTAAATAATAGAACAATTAATTAAAGTCAGTCATAACTTCACTGTACGTTATACACAATTTTTTTGTAATTTTGCTAATAGCACAAGAAGGATAATGAAGAAGAAGACTCACCTTTTGTTGCTTGGTCCCATAATATAAAACGATAAATCGAGTGTAATGATCTATCGTGTCATTTATTTAAGTATTATATTATTTTATTTATGTTATAAATTTATATAAAATAATAAAAAAACGATGTAGTAGAAAAAAAATAGAAGACTTTTTATTAGTCTAGACTAGAAGGGTGAATATATATATAAAATTCATTTACACAACAATCATTTTTTATAATACAAAGATATCTGTGACATAACACTCAAATTTATTTTTTTGATATTCTGTATCGATTAAATTATATAATTCATTCTATTTTAAAAAAGATATAGTTTAATTTGAAATGAAG
Organism: Solanum peruvianum; assembly: GCA_027705065.1. Lineage (NCBI taxonomy): Eukaryota > Viridiplantae > Streptophyta > Magnoliopsida > Solanales > Solanaceae > Solanum > Solanum peruvianum. The sequence continues at coordinate 4,920,531 of JAKWJD010001763.1, forward strand.
TTTAAGATAAGAAAGAAGACTTTTTAATTTTGTGATTCTAAATAAAGTTATATTAAATGTATCAAAATGCTCTTTAATCTTGTGGTCTTAAACATATTATGTGAAAATTAAAATTAAAAGTGTTGTAAAAAAAATTATTCTTTTTGAAACAAACTAAAAAGAAAATATGGACATTTTTTATTAAATGGAATAAGCACATAAATTATAGAAAAAATGTACAAGTACTCTCTAGATTATGACAAAAGTATTAGAGGTACACCTTAACTATATTGAGGTCCTATTACTCCTGAACTTAGTTTTTTTTTTTTTGTAATTTTATGCATATTTTCTCTTATATGAAACACTTTGTGTCTCTACGCAATTGAGACACGTGAGAGATATTTAGATGTCACATAAGTCAAAAAGGTCCACAAAAATACAAAGATACACCTCTATCCGAAATTGTTTGCCATTGTTTTTATTTTTAGAGTCAAACTATAAAAAGTTTGACTAACATTTTAAGATGTAAATTTTCATCATATTAATATATAAAAAATTACTATTTATAGTATTTTTCGTATAGTTTTAGAATATTTATTTTTTATCTAAAATATCAAATTAATGTAATCCAATTTAATTTTAAAATTAATTAAATTAATTTTTGAAAAATGTAACAAGACAAATAATTCCAGAAAAGGAAATAATTAATTTAAAGAATAATAGAATCTTAATTTAATTAAAATGTGTTTCTGAAATTTCGATTATAGAATAGGATAGTTGCAAATTTTCTCATCATTATAATATAGAGACGATTTATTTAAAATTGCGTCACCCATCTTTTCACGTGTCTCTCTCTCTTCCTTTATTCTTTTCCTTTTTCCTCTGTTCTTTTTTTTTTTTTCTGGAGAAATTAAAAAGCTGTGGGCCTTTTACGTTTTATCTGATCCTTTTTTTTGACGGTGCTTTTCCTATAAAAACTCACTTGAATCTCTTCCAAATTTCAACCAAAGCTTTTTATTTTATTTTATTTTGTTGTTGTTGAAGAAAATTTAAAATAAAAAATAAAAAAATGGAAGGAACAAAAAAAACTAGCAGTTCTTCATTTACTTCTGATCTTTTTGGTTCTAAAGAAACTTCAGCTTCTTCATCTTCTGCAATTTTTGGTTCCATTTTCCCTCCTCCTTCCAAGGTATCATTCCTTTTTTTAATTAAATTTTTAGGTTTTTAATAATTTTTGTAATGAATAATGGTATTTTATGTTGTGGGGTTTTATAAATTTTTTTGCTCTTTTCATATTTTTGTTACATTTGATTGTTGTTTAAGGAGAAAAAAAGGATTTTATTTCCTCTAAGTTTATGTTTTTCTTGATATTTTGTTGTTTTAGGTTAAAAAAATTGGGGGAAAAAAATAAAATAAAAAAAAGTGAAAAGAGTGGGGCTTTGAGAATATTGTTTTCTTGATTCCCTTTAAGAATTATGGAATTTTAGCTTAAATTTTGATTTTTGATTTTTTTTTGTGTAGAATCTTTTTTAGACAAGAATAGAATAGAATAGAATAGAATAGGAAAAGCAGAAGTTGCTATATTCTGTTTGGTTTGTACTTTTAATTTTAGTGATGATGTCTTTTTGACAAAGGTAATGAATGCTAAACTTAAAAGGAGGTGTTAGTATATTGATGGAAATAGAATGTTCTTTTCTAGTATTTTGGATGTTATATTGGCTATTATCTCATAATTCTTTTCGTCGTGTCTAAGGGACATGGATCGATGAATTCGGAGCAATTGAAGCATGATCCTGTGATTCAGGAAAGAAATGCTAAAGGTGGATACTCAGGTTAGTGAAGTTAATAGGTTTGAACCTGATAGAACGTGACTTACTGAGATAATAACTATTAGTTGAGCGATCATATTAAAAATTAGCCTGAAATCACTTGTATATCGTAGTGTAGATATATTGAAGAAACATGAGTTTCCTAGATAATAACTATTAGTTGAGTGATCATATTAGAAATTAGCCTCAGTCACTTTTTATATTGTAGTACATAATGGAAATGATTAAAGTAGATATATTGAAGAAATGTGAGTTTCTGCGATAATAACTATTAGTTGAATGATCATATGAGTAATTAGCTTCAATCATTTGTATATTGTAATGGAAATGATTAAATTAGGTGTATTGTTAACGATACGTAAAATATTCAGCCAGAGCTCCTACTGTATTAAAGAGTAAGGTATTGTAATGTAGGAGGGGAACCTTCATTCGGGTAATTCCTTGAGCACACAACAAAAATTTTACCAGATTTTGTATAGTGGTTAGTCTATAGTAGGATTGAAGAAGATCAATACTTATTCCTTATCACAATCTAATAATCTATGTGGTCGGACTCGCCAATAATGTTGTTGCATACTCCGCAAAGGCACTATTTTTGGAGTACCCGATATGCTATTGTCGATACTTTTGAAGAGTCCGAGCAATATTAGATTTAATTTATGTAAATTGTGTAACTATAAGCTTTCCGCTTGTGGTGAGAGTAGTCACTTTGAAATTATGCTTTAATGGCTAGTTCCATTTCTTTTACTGATGAGTATATACAGTGAATTCCTCTAAATGTCGAAATATTTGATTATTTGACATTTTCTTGTATATATCATACCAATAATAACATCGATTTTAACCAGATTCATATTTTTTTTCCACTTCCATATTGCAGGAAGTACTCCTATTAGCAATGAAGCTGCCAGCCAGCAGGCTGCACAAAACAAGCAGCCGAGTTCATTTTATCAGAATGAAAAAGTACAGCCATGCCATCTTAGCTCATCGATATACTACGGGGGCCAAGATGTCTATTCATTTCCTCAAAACAATAATCAGAGCTCTACATGCACAACTGTGAGTACATATACCCGCATATTAAAAGAAAGACAAAATTGCATGGTGTTTAGATCTACTGGTGCAACACTCCTATGTTTACGATTGTTCCATATGATCTAAATACTACGGTTCCTTTGTTAATCATCGTTTGCTCCTTGCAAGATGATGTAGCTTTTGTTAGAACATTAGTGTTTTGTGTTCTATGTTTTGTTGAATTGCATGATAGAAGTATCTGAATTCGGAATTAGAGTCTGTGGGTTCATAGTGATCATGTTCAATTATGTACATGTATATGTACTATATATTCACTATCTTTAATTTTGTATATATGCACGAACACATGGTTCAAACCTAAAGAACTTCAAGGAGGCCTGGATTTTAGGTGTTTGATCTGCCAGTTGAAGTATTTGTGACAGATATTGATTGGATTATTTTTCAAGAACATGTGGAGGAAGCCTGGATTTTAGGTGCTGAAGCTGTTGTTGAAGAAATAGATGATCGGTTTTTTCTCCCTACCGATATGAGGGAGACTTGTACTTCATTGTTTATCCCATTTTAATTAGAGTTATGAGTCGATTAGGCAAGGGTTAGAACCATCACCTGTGTTCTTAAGGTCATTTGCTTATTCTTATGTTTCTAATTTTCTTCTTCTTTAATTTCGATTGAGCAGTTCAACAAAGATAACGGTGAAGATGATTCTGGCAGTGCGTCTCGAGGAAACTGGTGGCAAGGTATATAGTTTTTGAGTTTTTCTTTTTTCGATAACAGAGAGATCCCCTTGCGTCTTTTCAAACTCACGAGTCATGACATACCCCTAATGTTCTTGATCGAGTATGACGAATCTCATTCTTATTATTTATAAACAATACATGGTTCTTAATTTTGCAGGGTCTCTTTACTACTAGAGCTCACCATCAATGACATGGATGTTACATATACTCAAAAGGTATATACAAAAGTCCTGGTTATCGTTTTATCTTATTCTTGATACAAGTTCCTTTCGCTTTGCTATCGCTTTTTCATAAAAGACTAATCTGGTGCGAAAAGTATCCTGCGTTTGCAATTGCAAATCTTTAGGTCTTGTAGACATTTGCTTGTTGATTCTATTATTTTACTTATGCTGAAAGCATATCAATATGTTGATTTATCTTCTTTTCATTTTGCACCTATAATGTTATATGTGTTTTTTGGAGGAATTTTTTCTGATTTATATTCTGCTGTCTTTTGGCAGGAAGTTAAATATATATAGAGAAGCAGTTATCTACCACAAATATTAAAGATGGATGATTACTAGTAATTAGACAAGTAGTTTGGTTGAACACTACATATAATGATATTTAGTATATGTAATTGGTAGTTAATTAGTGTTTTACTCTTACATGTAAAGGATTATAGACCTTGTGCACTATGCTTTATAATGTAAAGACAATGTTTAGGTACTAGTTTACAACTTTTGAGAGTCTTTTTTGTTTGGGTCTTTACTTTTTAAATTTGTCTCATTTTAATTCCAAAACAATAAATCTCTTAAGTGAAACTTAGGTCTAATTAACTTGAGCGCATCGATGGCGTATCAATGTATGTTCACTTCGTATTCTCAGCTCGTTTCCTTCATCTTGTCCATACGTAGTTTCAATTAAAATCGCTGCCTAAGCATTGATTTTTTTTTAAACAAAATTTCTAAAAAAAAAATAAATCGCTGTCTGTAGTGATTTTCTAAAAAAGAAAACTTTTTTTTTTAAAAAAATGAAATCGCTGCCGAGGTAGCGATTTGATTTTTTTTAAAAAAAAGTATCACATTTTGCAAAATCGCTGCAGTAACGGTGATTTTGTTTTTTTCGGTAATGTAAATCGCTGTTATTTCAACGATTTTATCGTTTTGATTAATATAAAATTTTATATATTGTTGTAAAATTTTTGTTAATAATTTATGCTCTTTAAGCCCGAACTTCATTTAAGGACATGAATTAGATAGCTTTTGCCAAAGATGTTTTTATTTATAAGACTCGATACAGAAACTTCTAATTAAAGATAAATGTACACTTATAATTTAGAACAGTATTTATTGTGACAATAAAAAGAATTTATTCCATACCAAAAGCGACTTTATTATCAGAAATAATTCATAAATATAAATCTTTATCATCCTATCATAATTATTTTTTTAAAAAAAAACACTATTAACCAAAGGCATTCCTGAATATAAAGATCTCTTCATAAAATATTTATGATCTCATCACAATGAAAATGACTTGGTTAACTAGAACATTTGGATGTAACTATTTGGCCTCCTTCTATGGTTATTATTCAAGATCAACCTTATCTTCTCTAGATATAAATATTTTATTCTAAAATTTGTCTTTTGATATACCAATGTTTATTATTTTTTTTAAATTTTTTTTTGGTTCATTGTCCAATGAGAACTTAAACTAGTTGTGTAGATAAAGAACTCTTGGTTGTCAAATACACACAATTAATATTACAGTTGGAATCATATGCTTTCAATAATTTTCTTATCTATTTTATTTTGTCCACCGACTAACCGTCTAAAACTGACTTATCTTTATATATATGGATAATAATAATAATAATAATAACTTTAACTGAATTATTCCATATCCCATCTATAAGTTTTTTTTTTTTTGATAAAGACATGTTAATATGAGGACGAGAATGAAGTTCAATCAATGCTTACTAATTATATAATTGATACAAATATATATATATATATATGTCAATTAGTAACATAGTAACATGTCTTTTTTTTTATTGTGACATAACATAATAATTTTTTTATACTTTTTTTTCTTTTTTTCATAAAGGATCTTTATTTTATAGATGAAAATCTGAAAAATTTAGATGTCCCACAAAAACTCATATTTACTAACTAAGTTTTTAACGGCAATAAATATATAATCATTCGATCTAACATGCTAAAATGTAATAACTACATATAATTGCCTCTTAAAAAAATGTTGACGCCGTTGCCGGGGATCGAACCCGGGTCACCCGCGTGACAGGCGGGAATACTTACCACTATACTACAACGACTTGATGGCTTGAATGACTTTGTGCTTCAAATATGTATTAACGGTTCAAGAACACGAAGGTAAAAAAGATTCAATGCTTAAGTTATAAAAATCATATCTTTAAATAAATAACGAAGACGGTCTCTTTATATTCTTAAAGTAACGATAAAATTGAGTAAGACATTATTCTTTGCAAATACCAAATATGAAACTATACATGTCCATTTTTGTTGTTAAATGACTAATGTCATTGCGTATTGAAGCCGTTGTTATGAAGAAAAAAAAAACTCTTATTTCCATATTCCTAGCACATGCAACAACCAAAGCCAAAGATGAACGTTTTTTTAGCGTAAATACGTTAACTGTTTCATATTACTTGACTCATGTTCACTTGATACACCCTTTAAGAAAATTTTAATTAGAGATGTACTGACTAAACTAACTTAATTAATGATGTTTTGAAACTCTAAATTTATCTACTACTTTTTTATATAGTTATTTAATACTAGGATAGAATGAAAAAAAATTAATCTGATAGTATTATAGCAAGAGTTAAAAAAGTTCCAGTGGTAATTTTCTTCTAATTAAATAATATAAAAATAAATTAAGCTTTATCACCAATCTGGGCATTTGGTCTAGTGGTATGATTCTCGCTTAGGGTGCGAGAGGTCCCGAGTTCAATTCTCGGAATGCCCCAATATTAACTTTTAGCATTTTTTTCGCTATTCATAATATTTTTGTACAAAATGCTGAAACAGAAGCAATCTTTAGTACTAGCATTACTGGAAATAAAAATACATTTAGGTAGCAGTAGCAATGGCTGATAAATATACACGGTAACGGGGACGATCAATATAGTTTTATATATTGTAATATTCAAACTGCACAACAGAAGAAATGTTGCCAGGATAGAGAATATTAATGCTGAATCATAAAGAAATCGCTGAATGAACGTTTTAAATAATGTAATATTGAACGTATATCAGACTAGCGTTACCCTTGTATATCATCAGTGACAATATGTTTGAATGAGCTAACATTATCCATAAAAACTTATGCTTCTCTGAGTGAGTCATGTGTCGATGGACTTACAGTTTCTCTTGAACATTCAGAGGAAGAGCCTACCGATGCTGTTGCTGAATCTGATCTCTTAAGTTCATTGCTGATGTCCTTCCCATTAGAATCAACGCTCCAATAATCATTCAACATCTTTTTCACGCCAAAACCAAACTGAGAAGTCTTGACGTTGTTGTCAAGGAATTGTGATCTGTCTCCTTTTGCTGTACTAATATGCTGGGAAGACGAGATTGGTGTCGTGAAAGGAGCTTTGATCTGACTACCTGAGATGTGTACTGAGATTGGAGTTCCAATGGTTTTATGAGAAATGATGCCTACTTTGGAGATTGGAACAAACTGGTCTGAGAGCTTGGTTAAATTATCCACGTAAATAAGATCATCGATACGAGCCACAATATTGAATGCCAGGCTCTCAAGAACTCTTGAGTAGCTCTCCAGGATTGATTTACCAACATCCTGAGAACATCATTGAACAACAATTGTCAAACTTGAGTTTGCTAAACAAGACAATAATAGTAGTACTGATGTATTATAACTATAATTGGTCGAGAGAGAAATATGACAGTAAACGTTGGGTTGATTCAAGTGAAAACCTTGTTATGTTGGATCTTGCTCATGTCTAAGGTGGTCTGAGGAAGACCAGGAAACCGTTGTCTTAAGCAAAGCAAAAGGCTTTCAGCTCTATCTGCAAGCAGATCCCTCTTATCAACATCAATCATCAAATCTTTAACCATTTCCCACGAGGACTTTGAATTGGATCGAAGGAGACTGGATTTTGCCTGAGTTCTTCTGCGCCACACGTAAATTGAGGCCTCTACTCGGTTTGCTATTTCTAATGCTTGATGCTCAGACGACAAATCAAGGCATTCGAGCAAACATTCAGGTGAAAATTGATCTGAGGTTATATATCGGTGGATAAGATCACCTAAGCTAGCTTTTCCGTTCTGCAGGGGGATAAAATCCAATGCCAAATTAGCAACAATCTGATGGTTTTAATTGCATAAGCGTAGGACTCAATATCTCAACGAAATGGTACCTTAGGAAGATTCTCAACATATGATTCAGGCACCTCCATATCAGCTAAGGTGTTGCTGTTAATTGCCATTACAGCTTTCAAGATTTGGTTTGTGCAGTCGCGTTTGTGCTGCAACTGTTTCTTTGCATTTTCGCTAAGACCATCGATGGGAACTCTAGGAACAGGAAGCCACCACTTATCCTCTTGACGAGGGAGAGGATTCCGAAATGAGGACGATCCATCAGCTTCTTCAGCTGAGAGCCCCTGGTCGACATACCAGAATTCTGTTTTTCTAAAACTGTCCAAAATCTCCTGTAAAAGAGGCAGAATATTCAGCTTATATCATTCAGCAGTTACGACTGAAATCTAGAGGAAAAAGGACGTGTAATCTTACAAGAAGCATATTATCTAGTTTTCGGAGTGCTGGAAGGTTGGCATAAAGATCCAACCGCGGCCTAGAAGTCATTACCTATAACAAAACATAGAAAGAACAAATGAACACAAATGTAACATTGAAAGAATTGTCACTCATACCTAAATATATACACAGGCTTTCTCAGCTTTTGTCTTAACGCCAAAAATCACATTTACTCGCAACAAATCAAGTGTTTATCCAAGTTACAAATGTTCGATAAACATATTTACCTCAAGCTTAGTGCCATCAGGAAATGTCTGCCAAGAGGGTGTCAATTCTACAATGTAATCACTAACACAAAGAAGCCATTCCATTTCTCTCCTCCACATTAACCTCTTCTCTGAAGGTAAAGGTTCCAATCTCCAAATTTGTCCAAAAATTGTAGCTAAGGGCAAAAGAGAGAAAAAAAATAGGAGACACAAGGCACATCTTTACAATTAGTAAAACAAAAACACCAAAAACACACCAACCCCATCAAATAACTAGCAAAACATACATACCACATAAATTAGTTATAGCATTTGAAATTACAAGTGCTGTGCAAACCCCATTTCCACAACCAGACATGTCTTCACCAAGCAGCAACTTTGAAAATCTTTCCTTCATCATCTCAACCTCTACAGAAACCACAAAAGTTCAAACCAAACAATCTAATTTTCCAACAATACAACAACAACAACAACATACACAGTCTAGTCCCACAAAGTAGTATCTGAGGAGGATAGAGCGTACACAGAACTTACCCTAGATCAAAGTTAGACACACTGTTTTCGATAGAGGAGATACACGAAATACAATAAACAACATATAACAGCAGAACAGTATTACAACGAAATAATACTATAGTCAAAGTACACGAAAAAACAGATAGTAACATAAATAGAAGGACAAGTAATAATATGACTACTAATGTGGATGAACATCAATACAATTCTGCAACATACCTGATAAACAAGACCCTTGTTTCTCCAACTTCCTTTTATCCACATGGGGTTGCTCCATTCCTTCAGAACTGGCATTCTTCTGAACATGCCAAACACTTAAAGGGGGTGAACATGAATCTTCAGAGCTACTATGTTCTTCATCATTCACAGTTCCTTCAGAAACCAAGAAATCAGAACTTAAACTACTCTCTATACCCTCCTCCTCATACACAAAAGACTCAATTTTTATGTCATTCTCCTCACAAAACTCAACTTTCCCTTCTACCCCATCACTCTTTTCAGTCAAAACCTCCATTTTATCATCAAGAAAAACTGAGTTTTCCACTACAACCCCATCAAAATCAAATCTTTTACTACCAAACCCTTTTGATTTTTGATACAGATTCTTGATAGATTTACAGACCTGGAATTTGAATACAGAAAAAAGGGTACAATTCTTGGAATTTGTACAAGTGTTTATAGGAATAAAATGCTTGAGCTGTGGCTGAAATTGTAAAGGAACCCCTTTTTCCATAAGATTTCAATATGAAACATTCTTAAAATTGAAAAATTTTCATACAAAAAATCAAAGAAAAATAACAATAAGTAGCTTAGATGAGGCGCCTCTGTCACACTCGTTAGGCGTTTGGTTAAACAAGAGCTCTTTTAATAATTATTGCTTACTACATTGGTGTAATACCAAAACACATTCAATATTTTTGAGCTCCTTTTATTAAAGGGATTGTTGAAATCGTGTACTTGACGAATCAATTTATAATTTGTACTATATATTTTTTTATATATAATAAAAATAAATTGATTTTAAATATATGGCAAAGGAGTAGGTTTTAACAAGATACCGATTTATTTGAATATTAGGTTTGTTGTTTTTTAGATATTAAAATGATTTTTTTTGCGCTAGAGCTACAATTGTTATAATAGGAGTAATTGTGTTGGATAGGCGGTTTCTATGTGTCGAAATAGGAGAACTTATTTAATAGTCAATAATAAAAGATTTTTCATTATGATTCTGACTTATTCAAAAATTAAATTTATTGTTCCTCCGTATAGACGTTAAGATAAAATTTTTTTTCTAGATTATTTATGTCTTCAAATGGAAAGGAGATAGCTTACATAAGAGACGTATTTGTTTAAGTGGGAGCATCGATATTGAAAAGGCAATCTTCGTGTACCAAAATGAGAAAACTTAAATAGCCGGCAAAGGAAGAACTTTCATTGAGATTGAGACTTTATTTCAAAATTAGATTTTGTTTATGAAAAAATTTTAATAAAATTTTAGCCTATTTATATCTTCAACTGCAAAAAAATAGCTTGCTTAAGAACTACAATTGTTTATATTGCAAAGGTTATCTCTATATGTCAAATTAGGAGAAGTTAAATATTAGGCAAAGAAAGAGTTTCTCTTAAGATTTTGACTTATTTAAAAATTAGATTTGTTGCTCTTTTTGACGTGAAAATTAATTTTTAAAATTATGTACATTTTAAAGTATAAAAAAATAGCTTAGATAAGACTATAACTGTTCCATGGAAAGCAATGATACTGAAAAGATTATCTCTATGTGTCGAAGTAGAATAACTTCATTGATTTCTAAGGGCAAAGTGTTTACCAATATTTCAGACTTATTTGAAAATTTGATTTGATATTTTTGAATGCAAATGTTACAAAATATATATATATAATATATATATATATATATATATATATATATATTAATTTTGTTTTAGTTTATTATGTGATTAAAACTTATAAACTTTAGTTAGAAATAGTTGGCTATTAATATGGATCATTTTAATATATTATAAATCCTTCATATGTGTTTTTAGCTAATTCAAATATTATTCCGGCAGTTCCGTTTTATACTTTGTAAACTTTTAGTTAGTTGAATAAAGTTACAAGAGGAATTATTATATTAATAAAAAGATTAAAGTGTAATTTTGTCATTATTATATTTTTTTGTTAATAAGGTTTAAAACTTAATCCAAACTTGTCTTAGAGTCTGTTTGGCTCAGCTTAAAAGCTGGTCAAACTGACTTAAAAGCTGGTTTTTGACTTATTTAACTGTTTGGCAATACTCAAAACAACTTATTTTAAGTTTAAAAAAACTTATTTTAAGCCAAAAGTTAAAAGCTGGGATAGGAGTGCTTTTTTTTTTTTAGCTTATGAGCTGTTTTAAGTTTGACCATATTTTTATCTTTTTGCCCTTAATATTTTTATACAATCTCCAAATTACCCATATAACCTTAACATCTCTTTCTTCCATTTTTTCCTTTTCACGTTTGGCATAACAACTTCAGCACTTTTATCCAAACGCATAACTGCTTATTTTAAAAATAAGTTTCAGCACTTTCAAAAGTACTTTTTTAAAGCTACTTTTATTAAGCCCATCCAAACGGGCCCTTACACTGAATCTACTAATGTCCTTTTTTCACTTATCTTTTATTTTAATCTTTGTTACAAATTAAAGGTCTGTCAGTAATGGATATTATTTAGAATCTATGTACCTGTATTTTGTTTGTTTCTGCAGGTAGGACAAAAATATTGAAACTGACAGATTATGTCATATAGTTTAAAATCAATACAAAATATATAAGTGAATAAAAGTTGTAATTTTAAATTAAAATATACCTCAATTAGTGCCATCGATTTACAAGATGTTTTTTATTAACTATTATATTGTATTATGTTGTTAATTTAAATGTATTATTTATTTTGAGATTGTTACATAAATTTCATCGTAATATCACTATATGATAATGAAGAGGTCAATTTTTACATAGTAATCGATTAAGTATGATTGCATTGTCATTTTTTTCCTTCCTGGTTTATTTATTATCTAATAATTCTATCTTATTATTATTTGTCTGGGTCTCTTATAGTAGTTCTTCTCTGAACTCTATTTTTCTTCTAAAATTATCCTTGAAATTATGGGTGTATTACATTACGTGACAATGAAAAATGATACAATATATTGTTAAAGAATGACAGTCTCACATCGGTGTACAATGATATGGGTGGACTACTTATAAAGCTTGGACAATTTTACTCCAAGCTATTTTTTCAAATACAAAATACATGATTAATTTTAATTTAACGAAATGGTTAGTTACTATTATATAAATTCAACCAAGTATATATACTTTGTGAAATTATTGAAATAAAAAGAAGAAGAAAAAAAGTTGATAATCTCTTTTGCCTCTATATCAACGAGATTAATTAAGTTGAATTGTTGAGGTGTTTCGCACCCTTTAAAAAAGAAAATTAAAATATAAATTAGACATATTTTTTATTTTATTTTTACCATTATGAATTATTATCAAATTTATGATTAAAATTACTAAACATTAATTAAAAACTAATTTTGATACTAACTAATGAGGGATAAAATTGAAAAAACATTCTAAAAATATCCTTGAAATTGTCAATTAATTTGAAAAATAAAAACTATCTAAACAATTTAATTAATTTAAAATGGAGGAAGTAAGGTTTAAACTTGATTTAAACTTAACATAAATCAAGCTACAATTTCCCTTTTAAAAAAATCCCATTTTTATAATTTTTTGTAAGAACATTTCATTGTCGTCCTCGTCATTAAATGACAAGGGAGAAGTTAATTATTACTATAAGATATAATTTTGTTTGTTTATTAATGGCCCGTATTTTGTTTGTTTTAGATGGTAGGGCAATAACTTTTGACGGTGAAAGCTATTATTACTCTTTTCATTTTTATTTTATGTTATTAGGAATTTATTTGATTGAACACATCATTTAAGAAATATATGTTTTAGCAAAATAATAAAAATTAAAAATTACTTTAAACTTTATTTTTAACAAACTAAAAAAATGTAATAAAATAAGAAATAAGATTAATATATTCCTAGTTAGTGGCGTAATCGCACATAATACAAATATAATAATATATATTAAATTTCAAATACTCTTAATAAAATTTCAGATTTCACTATTTTATTTTCCTTTAGCTCGAATAATCTTTGGACTGCAGAAAATAAATACATCATATCGCTAAATATGATTATTGTTTTTCTTAAAAAGAAGAAACATATCATGTTGATAAGAAACAAATAATTTTGTCTTTCACCAAAAAAATTAAAATTGGAATCAGCTATGAAACTTCATTGTTAATTTGTTACTAAATCATATGTAACATATTCTTTATATATAATTTATCGTCAAACATAATTTGTGACAGATTTTTTTGTTTAGGTAAACTAATTTGTCCGTAGCTATTTTTTTTATTTTTTTTAAAGAAGTGTTTATTTACTGTTTAATTGGTTCTTTTAAAAAATAAATATAAGTTATGTACTTGTCTCTATAATAAATAAGATATACACCAAAATAGGAATCAACTACTCCCTAGCTAATAGCATATGGTTAGAGTTAGAATTATTATCTTTTCACCAATGTGATATTTCGGAAAAAAAAATTATATCTAAATTTGAGATAATTACTTATGATCAATACAGATGCCAATTTAAATTATTGAGGTTAATTAAATACAACTAAAGATGCCATTATTGACAATGATGCAAATTTACGATTTGGTCCACATATAATCATAGTATATAAGAAATATATATTTCTTAACATCATATATCTAATTTTGCCACTTAATTTGTATTTACTTTTTGCTTAACTTTATTTTGTAGCTTTACTTGTAAGGATTTAAAGTTCTCCATGCCAATGAATACTTGTTAGATGATAGTGCTAGTTGTTCCAATAGAAAATAACAAAAGATTAAGTTATATAAAAAGGAATAATCGATCTACTAGTTTATATTAGAGAAACGTTTTATTCTATCTATATAAAATTTTTTGACATGAATTTAAATTTAATCGAATCCTGATATGAATATCGACCCACAAGCAACAATCAATATACTCCTCTCAACCGCTATAGATATACATAATTATATTGTTTGTTATTCATATGAAGGGAAAAGTTGATAGTTGTATTTGAACTACTACAATTCATAGTTCTGACCGTTAAGTAAAGTTATAACCTACCATAGGTTAAAGACAATTTGTTTTATGTAAAGGTAAAGATACTCATCACTTTATAACGTACCCTTGTATTTGAATATAGGACCCCTCCAAAATTTTATCAATATAGAATGTAATAAATATATACCAATGCTACATTTAAAATTCAAATGATTTATTTATTTTCTACAAAAATACATAGTTTAATATTTGGCATAGACAATATATGTTTTTGTTGGAAAACTAACATTTGTATATATTCACACACAATAGCAAGTGTAATTGTTCCATCCAAGTGAAGATTTAGATCAAAATAGTTTATTATTACTACTTCTTGTTAAACTTAAATGTGACTAAAACATCAAGAAAAGTTTCACTATGCAATATGATTCCTAAGTAGTGTTAGTAATAGTCTATAGTTGCAAATTGCAAAGATACGTCTCTTACCACCTCCCTCAATCACCTGAGCTAACCGATCAGTTGCTAACGGAACCCCTGTGTAAGCCCCTAGTAACGTACTAAAATATTAATTTATTTGATGTTGTTTGATCAGACACATGATTTAATTTAAGAAGTAAGAGAAGACTTTGTTATGTTTACTAAATTGCCTAATTGATGTCACTTTAATGATTATTTTTGCTGACTTTTCTTCACAATAAAGTGTTAAATGAAACTCAATAAGAGTAAAATGAAAATGATGTCGTTAAATATTTGCTAAATAAAAAACGATGATCTTTACCAAAAAGAAAAGAATCACATAAATCGAATCTAGATAGAATTTTGAGTCGATAGCATACATTATGTAACTTGGACCACATAGTTCAAATGTCCAATTTTGTTGGTTCTAGACAGTACAATTTGGGCTTTGTCCATTTAGAACTCATAACAAGATGAGAGGCCCAACTGAAATCTATTGCAAGCCTAGCTAATCCAAAAGTGAAAAATTCTCTCCCATGACTTGCACATTTTCATTTCTCCATGTATAGCTTGTATATCACTGTATACATGCATATGTCAATGTATATACTTTACATACATATAATGAGGAGTTGTATACATCGATATACACTTAAGATACACACAGTATATATTGATATACATAATGGTATGTTGTTGTACGTATACACATGTTATGCATATGTCACTATATGTATAGTGCAATATATAAGACATATATTTTAGTCCGTTCCACAACCACAACCATGTTAGCAAACAACTTACACGGATGCAAATTAGAGTGAGCCTAGTAATGCAACATTTTCATAAGCGATAATTATCGATATTTGTAATTTCAGTTTCATTTTTCATTATTTTGAATATAGGGGAGCTCGAACATATGATTATTTCACGAATCATTATCTATAAGCTTGAAATGTTATATTAACTAGAAAATACATTATAGTAGGTACTATCTTTATACACTTTTCAAATGAATCCCAAAGTGATACTTACATAGTCAAATTACTGATTCTTGCTTTCATCCATCTTTGTCAGATCATTTATTGGAATTTATGAGATTATTTAATTTCCAACCATGTATGTCACTGATGTGGAAAGAAAGAAACAAGTAAGCACTTGGATAGCTATCTTTAATACTGTCCATTTATTTATAGTCAAAATAAAACTACAAAAGTAGAACAAACTTCATTAATGGCATAATATTATTTTTAACTTAAATTTAGTTGAGATCTTTACCTTTCAATTTTAAATGTACATAAATAATTAATTAAACTTGTATTATATTGAAAAAATATGTTATCCTATGTGATATGATACATGTAGAATGCTACATAGAATGTCGTGTGCACAGGATGCGAATTACTATGTAGGGGCGTCAAGTCGTAGGACGTCTATTCCTATCTATTCAACTCTATACAATTAGGTGTTTACTTATGCGCATACAAAATTAAAGGACATAGATATCAAATAGAGCCAAATTAAAAAAAACATATTTATATATCACGCCTTCATTAAATAAAGGCTCACCATTAGACATTCGATATTTGATAGTTTTTAAATGTATAGTTCTTTATAGTAACAATGCATACAATCTGACCTTGAGAACAATAAGATAATAATATATACTTGATATATCATTCGTTTCAAAAGTATTATAAGTTTATTGCAAAACATAATTCGAAACTTCATAAGATGAACAAGGAGGTATTTATGCTTTAGAAGCAGAAGCTTGAGTCCGAGCTTCGACAAAAGCAAGCAAATCATTTCTTGGAGGTAGATATTCCTTGACTTGACTGCAATTAATATATTCGTCTCTCCAAACACAAAAATTTGAAAATTTTTCACTCGTTACTAATACAACTCCAGAGGCTTCTTGAAAAACTCCTAGCCAATATCCAACAAAATTCGCAGCCATATCAGCATATCCAAATTTGTCACCCACAAAGAACTTTTTACCCTTGAGCTCATTATCAAGAACATTCAACATTTCACAAACTTCCTTTTTACCTTTCTCTTGCTCCTCTCCTTTGAGTAAAAAAGTATTTACCATTGCTCCCACCTACAACAATCATGATAAATACTACGTCTTAATTTCAATCAAGTCAGAATTGACTATACAAAATTATAAAAAGTATTATTTAAGTACATATATTACTAACATGACTAAATTATGCAAATAAGTGTGTATATACCATGAAGATGAATTTACCTTATCATCAAGAAACTTAGCCCAAAAACGAGCTAAAGCTCGATCATAGGGGTCTTTAGGTAAAATGGAAGGGCCTTCAAATGTCTCGTCGATGTATTCAAGAATGATCATAGATTCACAAATGGGCTTGCCATTGTGAATGAGAACAGGAATTCTTTTGTGAAGAGGATTTGATTCTAGAAGTAGAGGGCTCTTGTTTTGAAGATTTTCTTCTATATATTCATATTTTACTCCCTTTAGTTTGAGAGCCCACTCAACTTTATGACTAGCAGGGCTATACCATATACCAAGCAACTTCACATCTACCATCTCCCTAACTTTGATTAATTGTTTTTTACTATACTAATTTATGTGGTTATTCTCCCTTGTGGTCTAGTCTTCTTTTTATAGAGGAAAAAGTAGGGAAGTTTCTTAGAAATACACCAAATGCATTAATATTTGACTATTTAGTATTGTAATTTAAATAATGCTTGACATGACAGGAGATTTAAAAATGAATACCATTGGTACTCTGCTCCGGTATAACAAATATGATTATTAGCGATAATTAATATATGTATTTTAGCGATAATTGACACTCTTTATATATGTTATTTTGAAAGTCTATAGCGACATTGATTCTAATGACACTTAACTAATACCGATAAAGACTTTATCACTTTTTATTAATATCAATATTTAATACTACTAAAAATTATTTTTATTATAGTGTTCTAACTCCTGTCATTTTTTTTCCTTTTAAAAAAGGTGGTGTATCGCGTAATAAGACAAATAGTTGAGAATACATTATTAGATACTAGTGGAGTTTGTATTTTAATATATAATTGATGATATTTCAGATCAAACCCAAATATTAAATAAAACTAGCTCACTGAAATTCTTTAGATAGGTTTGACCATTATCTCTATTTTTACTATTTCATCAAATTACTTGGCTTACTCTACTTTTTTTCCCAATACAATTATTAAGATCAAATTGACATGATATTCTGTGAAAATTAATAATTGTAAGTCAAGATAATAATAAATCAATCGATAAAAAAAAGATATAATATATAAATATATTTTTTAAATTTGGCTTGAACTGATATTTATGCATTTTACTTTTGGGTGTGCACAAGTAGACAGTCAAACTTTTATTAAACAAAAAATACAAAATTTAGAATCACTAATTCTAAAAAAGTGAATATGCCGTTATATAGTGTAACAACTCCAATATCACTACAAAATCATTCAAATATTATAATCACTAAACTCGAAGTTACAACGAAAAATGAAACTAAAAGAGAACAATTGTAGAAGATAACTAGAAGCTAAGAGAGATGACAAGCATAAACTCAAAGAAAGGGATGAGAGGATAAGACAATTTTCTCAACAATCTGCATAAATCGCTCTTTCTCATCTGTTTTCCTTTTAATTAGTTCTTAATTGGACTTGAATCCCAAATTAGCCTTTACAAGTAGACACTCAAACTTTTATTAATCAGAAAATACAAAATCTAGAATCACTAATGCTAAAAAAGTGAATATGCCTGATAAAATCAGCAATGCAAGCTGATGAAGCCAGCAATCTAAGCTGGAAGGTAATCTCATTCCTCCATTAATGGAGGTTGAGCTTCTGGTAGCATGAAGGAAGAAGAAGAAAGCTTTTCTATATTATATTGCACACGTAAAACAATACATTGGATGTGTATATATACACATCAATGAGTAGTTTAACAAATCAACAAAATACAAAACATGTGAACACTAACTAACTATAACCAACTATAACTAACTACTTGAAAGTTGAATAATGACTAACTAACTAACTAACAAATTGATTGATAACTAACTCACACTAATCAAGCTAGTTTTATCACCCCCCCTCAAGTTGGAAGTGAGCTATTCACAGACAACTTGTTCAACAGATTAGAATGTTTAACACCAGTCAATGCCTTAGTGAAAACATCAGCCAACTGAGAGTCTGTTGAGACATATTGGAGTGTAATCAGTCCTTCTTGGAGCTTTGTCCTGACAAAATGGCAATCAACTTCTATGTGTTTAGTTCGTTCATGAAACACTGGATTCTTAGCAATGTGTACTGCTGCTTGGCTGTCACAAAATACTTGTATAGGCAAAGGTATTGTCACTGAGAGTTCACCAAGTAGTCTTTCTAGCCACACCACTTCTCCTACTACCTGTCTTATAGCTCTGTATTTTGCTTGCTGAAGATAATGACACTGTAGGCTGTTTCTTAGACTTCCAACTGTTAGGGCTATCTCCCATGAGGACCAAATAACCACTCACTGACTTCCTTGAATCAAGACAAGAGGCCCAATCTGAGTCACAGTATGCACTGATGGTGATATCAGGTCTATTACTGATAAAAACTCCCAATGTAGGATCATGTTGTAAGTATCTGAGTAGATGGTAAGCTGCCTTTAAATGAGGTTCTCTAGGAGATTGCATGAATTGACTGAGATGCTCAACACTATATGCTATATCCATTCTTGTGTTAGCAAGAAAATTAAGTTTGCCTACTAATTTTCTGTAGTAAGTAGGATCTGATAGTAATTTCCCTTCTGTAAGCCTTAGTTTCTCAGTAGGATCCAATGGTGAAGTGGTAGACTTGTAGTTTATAGACTCAAATTCCTTCAAGAGATCAAGAGTAAACTTCCTCTGTGAAACAAGGACACCATCCTGCCTGTACAGTATCTCTAATCCAAGAAAATAATGCAGCCTTCCTAAATCTTTTATTCTGAATTTCTCATGCAAGAAGAGTTTCAAAGATTCAATCTCCTTCATATCAGTACCAGTCAAGATAATGTCATCAACATATACAGCTACAAATACTAAGGAGTGACCATTTTTCTTGTAAAATAGTGAGTAATCACTGTCTGAATGAACATAACCCTTTGAGCAAAGACTATCAGCCAGTTTCTCATACCACTGTCTACAGGCTTGTTTCAGACCATATAAGGACTTCTTCAATTTGCATACTATATTACTACTGTCCACTACCAGTCCTGGAGGTAAAGCCATGTACACCTCTTCATTCAAATCACCATGTAGGAAGACATTATTTACATCCAATTGGTACAAATCCCAGCTCTTCTTAACTGCTAATGAGATTAGTGTTCTGACTGTAGTCATCTTTACCATAGGTGAGAAGGTTTCATTGTAGTCTATCCCAGCTTGTTGAGTGTATCCTTTTACCACCAGTCTAGCTTTGAACCTTTCTATGCTCCCATCTGCCTTATGTTTAATCTTATACACCCATTTACATCCAATAACATTCTTTTCTTTTGGCATCTTAACTAGTTCCCAAGTATTATTAGTGTGCAGTGCATCAAACTCTTGTTTCATTGCTGCTTGCCAGGCTGGATTCAAGCTTGTCTCTTCATAAGATGTAGGCTCAATATCATGTGAAACATTATGGATCAACTGCTGACTTTCATAACATAGTGTAGAGAAGCATATATGATCAGGATGATTTGTGAAAGATGTGAGTGGATGTTGAGAATCATCAATATTATTTATAGGTGAAGAAGAATGTAGCTTAGGTAATGAATAGCTATAGTCTTTTAAGTAGTTTGGAGGATGACAAGTTCTAGTTGTCCTTCTAGGTGTAAGGACAGATGCATTTGGTCCAGTAGGTGCTGTGACAGGTATATTTAGCTCAGTAGAAGGTGTTGTTGATTCAGTCATAGGTATATTTTCAGGTATGGAAACTTGATCACAAGTGACTTCATCCAGTGTGTGTTGACTCAACATCTCATCATCAATAAAAGTATTTGTTTTACTAGACATGCAAGGCAACTTATCAGAGTGATGAACAAGACATTGCAGTATAGAGTCAAAACTAGAACCAGCAGGAGTAATGACAAAAGGAAGAATATTTTCATAGAAAGAAACATCTCTAGACACATGAATTCTCTTGGTAGCCAAGTTTAAGACCTTGTACCCTTTTGTGTTAAAGGGATATCCAACAAAAATGTGAGGTACAGTTCTAGGCTCAAACTTATCTTTATGAGTTTTTAAAGTAGTTGGAAAACAAAGACATCCAAAGTTTTTAAGATGTGAGTAAAAAGGCTTCTTCTGATACAACAACTCATATGGAGACTTCCCTTGAAGTAGTTTAGTAGGTAATATATTAATCAAATAGGTGGCAGTTAATACACACTCTCCCCAATACCTCATAGGTACTTTTGATTGAAATAACAGTGCCCTTGCTGTCTCAAGAAGGTACTTGTGTTTCCTCTCTACTACCCCATTTTGTTGTGGTGTGTAGGGACAAGATTTCTGGTGTATTATGCCTTTTTCTTGGAAGAAACATGTTGCCTCAGTACTAGAGAATTCTAAGCCATTATCAGACCTGATAGTTTTCAATCTAGTGTGAAACTGATTTTCTATTAAGGATATGAAAGCTTTTATAGTATAAAGAGCATTGCTTTTACACCTAATAAGTTGTGTCCAAGTAGCTCTACTGTAATCATCTACCATAGTCAAGAAATAGTGATATCCATCATGTGTTGGTACATTATAGGGTCCCCACAAATCAACATGCAGCAACTCAAATATTGAACTGGTTGTAGTAACACTTTCTGGAAATGGCATTCTAGTTTGTCTAGCCATTGGACAAATTGTACAAGTGAAAGGTTGTTTGTTAGAGAACTTTAGAGGAATGGTAGATATGTTCTTCATTTTCACAAATGGTACATGTCCTAATCTAGCATGCCATAAGAATTCATTGTCTTGATTGAAAGAAAAATGAGCAGCTGAGTTAAAAATCTTATCAGTGGAACAGACCTTTTTATTGATTATATGAGAGTGTTTTGCATTAGGTAGTGATGGTGCTTTACAGTAGTTCATAAGGGAAACAGATTGAAATTTCTGTTGGGAACCATTATCATCATTTACAGATGGAATGTGACACTTTGAACAAAAAAGATACAAACCACTCCTTGCTTTACCAAGTGCCAGAGGGCTCTTCAGAGAAGGGCCCTGCAGTAAACAAGAACTATTGTTAAAACTGACCATCCCTCTGAGTTGGTTAGCTAAACAATAAACTGATATAAGATTGAACTTGAAGCTAGGTATATACAATACTTTATACAGAGTTAATGTTGAATTCAAACACACATCACCAATTTCAGTCACTTTAACCTTGTATCCATTTGGTAATGTGATTAAGAAGGGATAAGGTAGAGGCTTAAGGTTTGTGAGATTGTGTTTTGTGTAGGTCATATAGTGAGATGCTCCTGAATCAATGATCCAAGAGCCAGCAGTTAATCTTTCACATTTACATGACATATCACCTATCTTACTTATAGAAGAATGACAAGCAAGTATACCTGCTAGGCTTGCAGCTCCACTTGACACATTGTTTGAATATTCAGACTCATTTCCAAGCAAATTGAGCAATTGTTCATATTGACTCTTTGACAGATTCACTGGCATTTGTTTTCCCTGCTCAAAATTCTCTTCACACTTGTGACCATCACCCTCAAAGGTATGTACATTTGCTGCAGATCCTCTTCCTCTTCCTCTTGGATTTCTTGTGTTGGTTGGATAACCATGAAGTTTGTAGCACCTATCTTTGACATATCCAGTTCGTTTTCAATACTCACAAAATATATTTGATCTATTACCAGCATTAGAGTTTCCCCTATAGGCATTAGTGTTGTTGAAATTTCCAGCATTGCTATTGTTAAAACTGCCAGTGTTGTTGTAACTTCCATTTCCCCTACCTATGCTTCCTCTATAAGAACTAGAGTTTGTTGAGTTATTTTGAGACAACATAGATGCATTAAGTGAAGTGGACTCCAAAGCCATATGATTTAAAGGCTTCATTTCTCTCTGCCTCTCTTTCTGTGACAGGATAGCAAATGCCTGTGCCATTGTAGGCAAAATAGACATCATGAGGATGTTCCCTCGCACAGCAGTGTACATCTCATTTAGGCCCATCAAGAAGTGTATACGTCTTCTGTCCTGCTCAGCCTTATACAGTTTTACCTTTCCTCCACAAGTACACACACAACTACATTGTGAATTCACATCAATTGCACTCATTTCCTCCCACAATTTCTTCATCTTTGTATATTAACCAGTAATGTCTAGATTGCCTTGCATCAAATCATTTATTTCCTTCTGCAACTGATACAGTTTGCATCCATTAGTCTGATCATATCTATCCTCCAATTCCTCCCACAATTCCTTAGCATTGTTAACATATTGTAGGCTATCTCGTTGCTTTGGGGAGAGGGAGTTTAGAACCCAATCACCATATCATCACATCTCTCCCACTGCATGAATGATGGATCTGTAAGGCTTGGTTTCACGATCTTACCATTGATGAATCCGGTTTTATTCTTAACGGACAATGCTCTAAGAGCTGCTCTTCTCCATGATCTGTAACTAGTTCCATCAAACACCATAGGAACCAAGGTAGAAGCAGCATTTTCAGAAGGATGTAGATAGAAAGGACTATTAAAGTCTGGTCGTTTTAAGGAGCTACTAGCACTCACATCAGTTGAAGTATCACCCATGGAGAATGAATTGATAATCAACAAATGGAAAATCTATGAATCAGCAACAAGTAAGTAACCAAATCAAACAAAAAAAAAAACAGAGAACAGAAGAGGACAGAAGAGAAGAACAGATCAGATCAAAAACACATAGATCAAATATGATCAGTGAGTCGATCAATCAATTAGATCAAAAAAAAAAAAGAGAACTATTGTAGAAAATAACTATAAGAGAGATGACAATCATATACTCAAAGAGAGGGATAAAAGGACTAGACATTTTTCTCAATAATCTGCATAAATCACACTTTCTCGTCCATCGTCCTTTTAGTTAATTGTTAATTTTGCCCGGATCTCAAACCTTTACAAATTAAAGACCTTCCAATTTTGTTGCTTCTTCTTGACCCAATAACTAGTTGTGTGACATCCGTATAGATACCTACATTGGGTCAATACTAGTTCATAACAAATAGTGTGCTTATTAGTAGCAATTTTTATTAGTTTATTAATTGTAATAATAAAAAACTTCATTGGTGAGAAGCACAAGTAAGTAGGGCAATATTCCAATTCGTTTCTTTCGCATACAAATACATAATTGAATTCGTTCTAGATTCACAATTCTATCCCAATACATAATTCGAAACTTTATAAGATGAATACAAATATATTTATTTTTGAGTAGAAGCAGAAGCCGCAGCATGAGCGCGAGCACAACCTTGGAAAAAAGCAAGCAACTCATCATTTCTCGGAGGCAGATATTCCTTAACTTGACTGCAATTGATATATTCATCTCTCCAAGCACAAAAATTTGGATATTTTTCACTTGTTACTAGTTCAACTCCAGAGGCTTCTTGAAAAATTCCTAGCCAATATCCCACCAATTAGCAACAATATCAGCAAATCCAAATTTGTCACCCACAAAAAACTTCTTGTCTTTGAGCTCATTATCAAGAACTTTCAACATCTCACAAGTTTCCTCTTTACCTTTCTCTTGTTCCTCTCCTTTACGTATGAAAGTACTTACCACCGCTCCCACCTACAAAGTACAGTTACTACGTCTCAATTTCAAGCAAGTCAGTATTGAATATTTATATATATATATTCTTCAATATATTCATATTTCACTCCCTAATTAACCTTTAGAGACACCCACTCTAACTTTGAGACTAAATGGGCTATACTAAAAACCTAGCAACATCACTTGTGTCATATTACAACTTTGGTTATAATTGTTTCCTAGTCTACTATGTTAAAGGATATTCTAGTGGTGACAAAAAATTGAAGTACTAAAAGAGGGAGTATAGTTGAAGGTTCCTAAGAAAAAAAATATATTCTTTTTATAGTTTATTTGCCTTTACATGGGACCAAACTTTGTGCAAATCTTGATAAGGCAAATGCTTATTAAATTAATTCATGTTTGTTAAAATGCATTATTATATGACATATACGTAAGCACTTAGCTAACTCTATTTTGAGACACAAAACTCAAGGATTTAAAATAGTACTCTTTAACATATTAAAAATGATTCACGAACACTCTCAGTTGGATCGATCATATTTTCATGAGCTAATTTTTTCATTAACCTCCTATATAGATCTTGTTTTTCACTATCTATGTCATATAATGACATCGAAAATTACATTAGTTTCAAAAAGGTTTACAAAATTATGGAGATAACAATATATAACATGAAGGTGAATTTACCTTATCATCAAGGAACTTAGCCCAAAAACGAGCTAAAGCACGATCGTAAGGATCTTTAGGTAAGATGGAAGGGCCTTCAAATGTCTCATCGATGTATTCGAGAATGATCATAGACTCACAAATGGACTTGCCATTGTGAATTAGCACTGGGATTTTCTTGTGAATTGGATTTGATTGAAGAAGTAAAGGGCTCTTATTTTGTAGATCTTCTTCTATTAATTCATATTTGACTCCCTTAATCTTTAGAGCCCATTCAACTCTATGACTAAAAAACGCTATACCATAGACCAAGCAACTTAACATCTGCCATCTCTCAACTTTGGTTTACTATGTTTTTGCTTTACTAATTGAGGTAATTTTATGTGTTTGTGATCTCCCTTGAGGTCTAGTCTTCTTTTATAGAGAAAAAACAGGGAAGTTCCTTAGGAATACAGCAAATACATTAATGTTTCTTGTTTTACTATATAGTTTTGTAATTTAATAATGCTTTCAGTATGGGTGATGACTTAAAATAAAATTGGTACTTGACAAGTGGTGTTTTTATATTTTTTATTTTGGTTAAAAATAAGTGGTGTTTCACCAAATAAGATGAAGAGTTGAGATAGTGTACACTATGGAACATCAGATACTACTTGAGGTGTGTTTTGATAAATAGTTAATGATACTTCAAATAGAATGTAAAAACATAAGATAATTAAATATAAAGTCACAAATAATTGTTGACACCAAATTTTGGTCCAATGGTTTTGAAACTAACACATTTTTGAGTCAATACAACAAAAAAAAAATCTTCCTATCCCACATCTTTTCTCTAACAATTTTCAATTTTTGCAAAAGTCCCACATCGGCATTTTATCCCTTTTGAGGATTTTTGGGTCTCTATATAAACCACTTCATTCCATATTTTAGAGGGGGGGGGAATACAAAAGAATACTCATAAAATTTTGAGAATTCTTGGTTCCATAGTTCAAAAATTTTAAAAGTGTTTTTGTGGTTTCTTCGAGTTGAGGGGTGGAGTCGTCTCCTTCAATCTATAGTTCCGGTTCGCTGCCCAGAACCAGGTAAACTCTTTTCTTAGCGTTGTTTTATTTTATTCCAGCTCTTTTATGTTTTTGTTTATTATATGTAGCTTGTTTTATTTTTTTTTTTTTAGTTTAATGTAGTTGTGTAAAGTTAATTAATATTGTGTTTATTATAGTTTTAATATTAGCATTATTTTATGATTTGATGTTCATTTATTTATTATTATTTTAAAATTGTTAGTCAACTATTTGCTATCTTAAATTTTCAGAATTTGTTATTATTCTATTTTAATGTTATTTTTAATTTTATATATTACGTTATTGTTATTTCCATTTCTAATTATGTTGTTTTAGTTTGGTTGATTGTTTTTCATATTATCTTGGGATAAGTTTGTTATGTTTTGTTGATGTTCAGGTTATATTAAATATATTTGTTAAATTGGGCCGATGAAAAATCTATCCGTCGGGTTTTAGAGGCCTCCCCATTTTGAAAGACGGAAATTTAATTAAAGTTATTATTTTTATTGATTGGCGACGATGAAGAATTACCGTCGATTTCCAAGGCCTCGCATGTTAATAAGACGGATTTTATTTTAGTTATTGTTTGAGTTATTTATTTTTATTTATATTGTTTTGACACTAACTCTTTTACTAAGTGTCTTTACAGGTACCCGGAGTTGCTTCTCCTTGAAATTATTTGAAAAGTTCGAATTATAATTTCATTCGTTATTGTGTGAATATCGACGTTAGGCAAATTAGGCCGATAATTATTGTTTTATTGCATATTGTTTGTATTATATGTGTTTATTTTATATTTTTCCTCAATTTGAAAAGATAAATGAATTCAGTCGGGAACCACATTTGTGGATTTCGAAGGGTGCCTAACCCCTTCCCTTCGGAATAACTAGAACCCCTTACCTAGAATCGAATTGGTTTCGTAATTAATAATTGGTTTCCTAGTTTTCCTAAAAATTAGGTGGCGACTCTTTTTTAAAACTCGTTTATTTTTAAACTTTGTTAAAATTGAAACAATTAATATTTTCGAGTTGCCGCGACGTTTTGCCCTATTTCGACAGAGTAGGGATGTAAACAGAATGGCGACTCCGCTGGGGAGTTTTTGAGGTTTTAACCAATATGGATTATTTGTTTTTCAAATTGAGGAGATTGCTTTATTATTATGTTATACCTGTATTTTTATATTTTATTTTTTGTTGATTATTTGTTTATTGTATGTACTCATTACTTATCTTGTTGTGGGTATATATTATCATTGCATTCATGGCATATCTCCGATATATGTATAGTATATTAAAGGACGGTTTGCGGAACCGCAATCGGACTTTTTTATACTCACCTTTTTCCGGAATGATCGGCAATTTATTGGTTCGTTATGCGTCCAATGGTTGTCGTGAATTCCAGCCTAAATTGTCCGCTTGGGTTCCCTGTCTTTCAAAATCCACTCTTAGTCAACGAGGATAGAGCTAAACCAAAACCTCATATTAAGCATGACACAATTGTTTGTATGTTATGTGATATACGTGTTGTATAATAGTTCATTATTTTAAAATCACTTTTGTTAACCTAGTTTTAAGAATATTCATAATTCAAGTCCAATTTTTGAAGTTAAATGGTTGGAACTACGTTTGACCTGATTCCTGCTTCAACGGGATACGTAGGCGCCATTAAGGCTCGGTCATCTTCCCCGTAAGTTTTCCAAATTTTAAGAACAGAAACTGGGGCAAAATTTTGGGGAAGTCTCCAAAATTTTATAATGGAGATATACTTGTTACAATATTAAATACCGGAGGTTGTCGAAAGTTGAAACAGGGGCAAAAATTTTAGGAATGCCCTCAAAATTTTCACCAAGATTGTACGCAGACTCCAGTATTTAGGAGGCTTCACTCCGAGTTGGTTTGTATATTTTGCATTTTTTTTTTGTACATGATGTCACATTCATTGTATATCTTTGTTTATATTATATTCCATTGAAAAATTTAGTTTAATTGACATTTTTTAAGTTTGGGTAGTCCGCCCTCAATGCGACTCATTATTTTCTTATTTTATTTTTGTTACTTTTGTTGAATTTGGGTGGTCCGCCCTTCAATGTGATTCACTGATTTCTTCATCTTGTTAATTTCATTTTTAAGTAATTAAAAAATATTTTTTGTTAAAGTTGGGTTGCCCGCCTTTCAATGTGGCTCATTGGTTTTTATTCTCATTTTTTTCCTTTCAAAAAAAGTAATTTGTTGTTTATAAATTTTATGTCATATTTGGACGAACTACGCAGACCTGATTCTCATCATTGAGATACGTAGGCAGCCCTCAAGGGTTCGGTATTTCTTTATTCAAAAGATCTTTTATTTTTAACTCTTTAATGTTTATAATTTTTAAATCAATTTTTTTTTGACTTGGTGGATGCCAACACAGTTCAAGTGTGCATGTGAAAATAATTGTACAATAAAGAAGATTGACTTCTTGTTAAACCATGGATTCTTTTGGTACCTCTCATCCATACTTTGTTACACTTGCAAATGTTGTCTTGTATAAATTCAAGATTAGAACAAAATCAAATTCATTGTTTCATGTGCATTGTGTGGTGAGTTTGAATCAAATTCAATTATTTTGCATTGTTGATCTAGAACTTGACCTAAATGTTATTGAGGCGAAATTCTGAGTAATGTTTGTTGATTTGAAAAATGATGTAGGCCTTCTTTGATCCGTTTGAGCCTTTCAAAGCCTACCAAATGATGTTAATCCTTAGATGTCCCCACTTTGAGCCTTAAGCCTTTTCTTTGGACAACCACATCTTAGCCTATACCTTTCTGAGTGCTTTTACGCACTATCTCTCTTTTGACCAGACTTTCTTGAGCGCACTGAAGAAATGCAAGTTATAAGAGAAGATACAAAGTTCAAATTTGTCAAAGACAAAAGTTATCAAAGTTCCTGAATGTCAAGAAAACAAAAATGACTTCAGAAGAAAAAAAAAGGGTTCAAAATTCCCCACTAATTTAAGAAAGCAACATTTCAAAAACACTCCAAACAAAAAAGGAGAAAATTCAAAAAGGGGGAAAACTTAGACAAACAAAGTTTCAAAGAAGTCAAAAGTGCGAAAAGAAGGGACAACAAAGAGAATCAAACGCTAAAAGCGTAATAAATGTTAAAAGCATCTATTTAGTGCAATGCTCAAGAAAGAATAAGTCACTTTAATCCCAAATGACTATCCTACCCGTTCCTCATCCAACATTACAAGCTATTAACAAGCCCTACATGATTTCAATTCAAATATTCCAGATTAGTGGAGATTTACATGAAGGTCAAGCCTATGGTATCACAATGCATGCATTGATGAAATTTTTTGTTGAGTGTGAGTGTGCTTTTCCAGATATTCCCAAATCAAAACACTTTAAATGTGCACAAATTGAAAGTTTCTTTCTTGTGAGGGCACTTGAAACATGATGTTAGGTCTAGTTCAAAGATTTTGGTTGTAGCAAGATGAACAAATCTTGTCGTCACTTAAGTACAATTGAGGTACCACTTGAATCCATAGGAATTACCTCGATGTCAATTTCAATTGAAAGAGAAAAATTGTGAGAAATTTTGTACAATACTATTGTTGGCGCTAACCAAGTTAAAATATGTTTCATTGTTGATATTTGTCCAAACAACTTTGTGGACCGTTTCATTGTTGATTTGTCCATACCAACTTTGTGGACCGTTTCATTGTTGATATTTGTCCAAACAACTTTGTGGACCGTTTCAAAGTTTAAATTGCATTTTTTAGTCATGTCCTTCAAAATGACATATTTTAGTTTTTGGTAGTCATACCCTTCAAAATGACATCTTTTTTATTTTAGGCCGTCATACCTTTCAAAATGACATCTTTTAAGTTAGGTAGTCATACCTTTCAACATGGCATTTCTTTTAAATTTAGATCGTCATACCTTTCAAAATGATATCTTCTAAATTGATTTGTTATCTCAAATAAAATGATTTATTTCAGATTGGTTTGTCATGCCATTCAATATGACACTTTTTTTATTTTTTATTTTTATTATTATTCCATTTTAAATTGACATTTTATTTAATTCATGATGCTATTAAGTTTGAATCATTGCATTGGTTAATACCTTGTTCACATGGTCATGTTTGCATAATTTATGTTATATTTGCTACTAACATTGATATTGCAGATTTTGTGATAGACATGTTAAGTTCAAGTTGGGTCGTCC
Organism: Solanum peruvianum; assembly: GCA_027705065.1. Classification (NCBI taxonomy): domain Eukaryota; kingdom Viridiplantae; phylum Streptophyta; class Magnoliopsida; order Solanales; family Solanaceae; genus Solanum; species Solanum peruvianum. The sequence continues at coordinate 4,950,986 of JAKWJD010001763.1, forward strand.
GCCTTTCAAAGAGACAAGATTGGGTCGTCATCTCCCTTCAAATGACATGTTAAGTTCAACTTGGGTCGTCCGCCTTTCAAAGAGACAAGATCGGGTCGTCATCTCCCTTCAAATGACATGTTAAGTTCAAGTTGGGTCGTCCGCCTTTCAAAGAGACAAGATTGGGTTGTCATCTCCCTTCAAATGACATGTTAAGTTTAACTTGGGTCGTCCGCCTTTCAACGAGACAAGATTGGTTGTCATCTCCCTTCAAATGACATGTTAAGTTCAACTTGGGTCGTCCGCCTTTCAAAGAGACAAGATCGGGTCGTCATCTCCCTTCAAATGACATGTTAAGTTCAACTTGGGTCGTCCGCCTTTCAAAGAGACAAGATGGGTTGTCATCTCCCTTCAAATGACATGTTAAGTTCAAGTTGGGTCGTCCGCCTTTCAAAGAGACAAGATTGGTTGTCATCTCCCTTCAAATGACATGTTAAGTTTAACTTGGGTCGTCCGCCTTTCAACGAGACAAGATTGGGTTGTCATCTCCCTTCAAATGACATGTTAAGTTCAACTTGGTCGTCCGCCTTTCAAAGAGACAAGATCGGGTCGTCATCTCCCTTCAAATGACATGTTAAGTTCAAGTTGGGTCGTCCGCCTTCAAAGAGACAAGATTGGGTTGTCATCTCCCTTCAAATGACATGTTAAGTTCAAGTTGGGTCGTCCGCCTTTCAAAGAGACAAGATTGGGTCGTCATCTCCCTTCAAATGACATGTTAAGTTTAACTTGGGTCGTCCGCCTTTCAACGAGACACGCTGGGTTGTCACATTATTCAAAGTAATATGTTATTCGCATCATCTTCTTTCAAAAAGGTACACCACCTTCATCGTGCAACTTCGCAAGTAACATCAAAAGTATGTGGAATTTTCTCAGTTTGCAATCAATCGCCGTCTTTTGTTTATTGTTTTCATCCAGTCAATTAATGTGGAGTCTTGCTCAAAAGTTCTACTAACGTCTCAATTGTTTTGTTCAATGTTTATCAAATCAAATTTGGTTCGTCAACTTTGTTTGACCAGGACCTCTTTCATCGATCCTAATCAAACAAAGGGGCAAGCTGTTGACACCAAATTTTGGTCCAATGGTTTTGAAACTAACACATTTTTGAGTCAAATACAACAAAAAAAAAAATCTTCCTATCCCACATCTTTTCTCTAACAATTTTCAATTTTTGCAAAAGTCCCACATCGGCATTTTATCCCTTTTGAGGATTTTTGGGTCTCTATATAAACCACTTCATTCCATATTTTAGAGGGGGGGGAATACAAAAGAATACTCATAAAATTTTGAGAATTCTTGGTTCCATAGTTCAAAAATTTTAAAAGTGTTTTTGTGGTTTCTTCGAGTTGAGGAGGTGGAGTCGTCTCCTTCAATCTCATAGTTCCGGTTCGCTGCCCAGAACCAGGTAAACTTTTCTCTTAGCGTTGTTTTATTTTATTCCAGCTCTTTTATGTTTTCTGTTTATTATATGTAGCTTGTTTTATTTTTATTTTTTTAGTTTAATGTAGTTGTAAAGTTAATTAATATTTGTGTTTATTATAGTTTTAATATTAGCATTATTTTTATGATTTGATGTTCATTTATTTTATATTATTTTAAAATTGTTAGTCAACTATTTGCTATCTTAAATTTTCAGAATTTTGTTATTATTCTATTTTTATGTTATTTTTAATTTTTATATATTACGTTATTGTATTTCCATTTCTAATTATGTTGTTTTAGTTTGGTTGATTGTTTTTCATATTATCTTGGGATAAGTTTGTTATGTTTTGTTGATGTTCAGGTTATATTAAATATATTTGTTAATTGGGCCGATGAAAAATCTATCCGTCGGGTTTAGAGGCCTCCCCATTTTGAAAGACGGAAATTTAATTAAAGTTATTATTTTTATTGATTGGCCGATGAAGAAATTACCGTCGATTCCAAGCCTCGCATGTTAATAAGACGGATTTTTATTTTAGTTATTGTTTGAGTTATTTATTTTTATTTATATTGTTTTGACACTAACTCTTTTACTAAGTGTCTTTACAGGTACCCGGAGTGCTTCTCTTGAAATTATTTGAAAAGTTCGAATTATAATTTCATTCGTTATTTTGTGAATATCGACGTTAGGCAAACTTTAGGCCGATAATTATTGTTTTATTGTGCATATTGTTTGTTTATTATATGTGTTTATTTTATATTTTTCCTCAATTTGAAAAGATAAAATTCAGTCGGGAACCACATTTGTGGATTTCGAAGGGTGCCTAACCCCTTCCCTTCGGAATAACTAGAACCCCTTACCTAGAATCGAATTGGTTTCGTATATTAATAATTGGTTTCCTAGTTTTCCTAAAAATTAGGTGGCGACTCTTTTTTAAACTACTCGTTTATTTTTAACTTTGTTAAAATTGAAACAATTAATTATTTTCGAGTTGCCGCGACGTTTCGCCCTATTTCGACAGAGTAGGGATGTAAACAATAATGACATTTTAGATATGTTTTGAACCATTATCTCCGTGTCTTTGTATTGGTAGTTGTACTTTTTCATGAAGGAAAGAAAAGAGAAAGAAGAGATAAGAAGAGAAAGAAGAATCTGTAAGAGAGAATATCTCAAATTGTATCATCAGAAGTATCTTCTAATTTAGATACAATGATGTATTTATATTGAAGACTAATATGGAATCTTTTTGAGTAACTAACTTCATGAATAGAAATTGTAACTAACTTAACACTTGAAACTAACTTAACTACTAATATGATTAACTAGTTTCCTTCAACACTCCCCCTCAAGCTAGGTAGTGAGAAAATTTTACAAGTTCCTAGCTTGGAAATTGAGATACAAATGTTGCACAGTATTGAGACCTTTTGTAAGTAAATCAGCTGGTTGATCTTTTGTTGATATGCACCTTGTTTCTACCAACTCTTTGTCTATTTTTTCCTTATAAAGTGTTAGTCTATTTCAATATGTTTGGTTCTTTCATGGTACACTGGATTGACTGCAATTTGTATAGCAACTTTGCTGTCTGAGTAGATTTCTACAAGTAGTTTCAAGTTCACTCCTAACTCTTTCATTAGATCTATAATCCATACTAACTCTGACACTGTGGCAACCATGCTCCTATATTCTGCTTCTGCAGAACTCTTTGATATGGTTGTTTGTTTCTTTGACTTCCAAGTTAATAGAGAATCTCCAAATTTAACCATGTAATCTGTTACTGATCTTCTTGTATGTGGACATGAAGCCCAGTCTGAATCACAGTAAGCTGTAAGTGTTGTATTCTTGTTACTGGACATTAGAATTCCTAGACCTGATTGGTTCTTCACATACCTTACAATCCTTAGAGCACCATCCATGTGAGATTTTTTTGGTTGTTGGAGAAATTGACTTAAATTATTGACCCCAAAAGCTATATCAGGTCTTGTCACAGTTAGATATAACAACTTTCCTATCAGCCTTTGGTATGCTCCTTGATCTATTTGTGGATCATTTGTGTTGAACTTTCCTGAGTTTCCTGATCTGATGTACTCATCAAATTGCCTAGTTGTTAACTTAACATTTGTGTCCATTGGTGTTGAAGTTGGTTTAGAACTGTTGAGTCTTGTCTCTGATATAAGCTCCAATGTGTACTTTCTTTGGTGCATAAGTATACCTTGGTCAGACCTGGCAAACTCAATACCTAAGAAGTATCTCAGTTCTCCAAGGTCCTTCATTTTAAAAACCTGTTTTAACTTCTCTTTTGTTTCTTTCACAATTTTTAGACTATCTCCTGTGACTAACAGATCATCCACATACACAAGAATAATCACTATTCCAAATTCATCTTTCTTGATGAACATAAAATGATCATACTCACTTTGTTTAAACTTAAGTTCCACTAATGCCTTAGGCAATTTAGCATTCCACTGTCTAGGGGCTTGTTTTAACCCATATAATGACTTCACAAGTATCCATACTTGTTGTTTATCCCCCTGACTTGTGAAGCCTTGTGGCATTTCCATATAGATTTCATTAAACAGATCTCCTTGTAAAAATGCATTGAACACATCCATTTGATGTATACACCATCCATTTTGTGCAGCTAGTGCCAACACAACCCTAACAATCTTCATCTTTACTACAGGAGAAAATGTCTCTTGGTAGTCAATTCCTTCTTGCTGGTTGTACCATTTAGCCACTAGTTTGGCTTTATACCTTTCTACTTCTCCAGTGGATTTGTATTTGACTTTGAATATCCACTTGCAGCCTATTGGAGTCTTTCCTTCAGGAAGAGTTACTAGGTCCCAAGTATGGTTGCTTTGCAATGCTTCAATTTCAGACTTCATAGCTTCTATCCATCTTGGATCTTTAGCAGCTTCTGTATAAGACTTTGGTTCAACATAATTTGAAACTGCAGCTATGTATGCACTATATTTGTCAGATATTTTATCATAACTCAGATAGTTTTGAATGCCATAGCCTGATCCCTTATGAATGTTATACAAAGTCTTTTAACCATGATGAGAATATACCATTAACTTTCTGTTAGGTTTGTTAGCTGCAAATCAAATAGTTAGTTACAAATCACATGTTGATTAGTTTCCAATAGTTAGTTAGTTAGAAGTTAGTTGAGTTGTTAGTCCAAGTGTATATACAAGTTCACATTGTATTCATTTTTTAAAAACAATACACTATCAATACAATATACATTTCTCTTTCTCTCAATATGCTCTCAATATCAAGCTTTCCAAGCTTTAGTAGATGATCATCAATGGAGTCAAATCCATGATCATAATCTCTTCATGGTATCAAAGTGAGGGAGTCAAATTGTTCATCTGTTTCGAAATCGAATTGTGAGCCATTCTCGTTTTTGTTATCAACTGGTTCGATTAATTGATTGATAGGTTGTATTGTGAATTCATTTTTTTTGTTTCTTCTTCTTCTTCCTTTCTGATCGAGGAGACACATTCATAGTTAGAAATTAGCAAAGTTTTAGAGTGTTTTCGTGTTAGATTTCTCACAGATATTCAAACATAATGACTGGCACTCAAATTGGAGATGTTGCTTCTAGTTCTAGTTCAACTACATCTCGTCTGGATTTTTCAAGTCCTTTTTACCTGCATCCTTCAGAGAATGCAGGATCATCGTTGTTACCTGGAGTTTTCGATGGTACTGGTTACAGATCTTGGCGAAGAGCAGTCCTCAGAGCACTATCAGTTAAAAGCAAAACAGGTTTTATTAATGGAGCAATTGTGAAGCCTGTACCTACTGATCCTAATTTCTTGCAGTGGGAAAGATGTGATGACATGGTCACATCTTGGATCCTAAATTCCTTGTCTCCAGAGTTGCGTGATAGCCTGCAGTATGTGAATAATGCCAAGGAGGTATGGGCAGAATTAGAGGAAAGATATGATGAAACAAATGGATGTAAGTTGTACCAGTTACAGAAGGAGATAAATGAGCTTGTTCAAGGTACTTTAGATGTCACTAAGTACTACACAACAATGAAAAAGCTGTGGGAAGAGATGAGCACAGTTGACATTAATTCTCAATGTACATGTGTGTGTTCTTGCGGAGGAAAAACAAAATTGCAAAAGGCTGAACAAGATAGAAGGTTAATACATTTTTTAATGGGGTTAAATGAAATGTATACTACTGTTAGAGGTAATATCCTTATGATGAACACTCTTCCTAGCATGGCTCAAGCCTTTGCTATTCTATGTCAAGAAGAAAAGCAAAGAGAAGTAAAGCCTCATAATCATACAGCCTTGGATTCTACTTCTCTCAATGCTTATGGACAATACAATAACAATGCAGGTTACAAAGGATTCAGAACAAATTATAGTTCATCTAAAGGGGTTGCATCCAGTTCTGGCAACAATATGTCTAGAGGGAATTCAAGTATTAACAGGTCTACTTTAGTATGTGATTATTGCAAGAAGTCAGGACACACGAGAGATAGATGTTATAAACTTCATGGATATCCATCCAATCCAAAGTTTCAAAGGGGAAAAGGAACAAGTTCTGCAGCAAATATGTGTGCTTCTGATATGAATGCACAACAATTTGAGGAAGAGAATCAAATGGGAGATCAGATGCCAATGAACCTGTCCAAAGATCAGTATGAAAAATTACTTAACATCTCGGGAAGTATACAAATTGGAAATGGAGTTTCTAATCCTGATAATTCAAATAGCATGATGAATGGGGCTGTGAACTTGGCAGGTATACTTGCTTGTTATTCCTCTATAAATGATATAGGTGATCTTTCTTGTGAATGTGTTAAGCTGACTGCTGGTTCTTGGATAATAGATTCAGGAGCATCACATCACATGACTTATGATAGAACCACTCTCACAAATATTAGAACTCTTCCATACCCTTTCTTAATATCACTTCCAAATGGTTACAAAGTTAAAGTGACTCAAGTTGGTGATGCTTGTTTAAATCCAGTGTTAACTCTAAGCAAAGTGTTGTTTGTACCTAGCTTTAAGTTTAATCTAATCTCTGTTCATTGTTTAGCACTACAACTTAATGGAGTCATCAGTTTTGACAAATTTTCTTGCTTATTGCAGGGCCCTTCTCTGAAGAGCCCTCTGGAGCTTGGTAAGGCCAAGAATGGTCTATATTTCTTGTGTCAAAAATGTCACAATTGCTGCAAGTCTACTGAAGAAAAGTCACATCATTCTAATTGTCATCTTGTCTCAAAGTTTCACAATGTATCTTCTGTAAGACAATCTCAAACTTCTACTGCAAATAAAGCAGATTGTAAGACTATATCTTCTTCTCATTCTAATGATAAATGTCTTTCATTTGCTGATGTCTCTAGTCAAACATACAATGATGATGAACTTCTATGGCATGCTAGATTAGGACATGTACCATTTGTAAAGATGAGGAATATAACATCAATACCTGTAAGCTTTTCTCCTAAACAACCTTTCACATGCAACATATGCCCCATGGCTAGGCAAACTAGAATGCCATTTCCAGAAAGCACTTCTATAACTACCAAAATTTTTGAATTACTACACGTAGACTTATGGGGACCATATCACATACCTACTCATGATGGTTACCATTATTTTCTTACTATGGTCGATGACTACAGTAGGTCTACTTGGACACAATTACTAAGATGCAAAAGTAATGCCCTTCAAACCATTAAAGCTTTTGTGTCTCTCATAGAAAATCAGTTTCAAACTAAGTTGAAGGCTATAAGATCAGACAATGGTTTAGAGTTTACCTCATCTGAAGCTGTGCATTTCTTTCAAACCAAAGGCATTATACACCAAAAGACATGTCCATATACACCTCACCAAAATGGGGTGGTAGAAAGGAAACATAAGTACTTACTTGAAATAGCAAGAGCACTATTGTTTCAATCAAAGTTGCCCTTGAAGTACTGGGGAGAGTGTGTATTGACTGCCACATATATAATAAACAGATTGCCAACTAAACTTCTTCAAAACAAATCTCCATATGAGATATTATACCTTAAACAGCCTACCTATTCTCATCTAAAGAGTTTTGGTTGCCTTTGTTTTCCAACTGTTTTAAAAACTCACAAGGATAAGTTTGAGCCAAGAGCCATTCCTCATATTTTTGTTGGTTATCCATTCAATACAAAAGGATACAAAGTCTTAAATCTAGCTACAAAGAAAGTTCATATATCCAGAGATGTTGTTTTCCATGAAGGAATGTTTCCTTTTGTTCATGTTCCTGATGATGACTCTAGTTTCAGTTCTGTTTTAAAATTGCTTACTCATTCTGTTAGCATATCTTGTATGCCTGGAAAAACAAACATATTTGCTACTGATGAAATACTGGACAATCTTACACCACATGGAGTCACTGAAAATCAAGTAACCAATACTACTAATATACATGAAACAACATCTGCTGATTTTACAACACAAGAACCACAAGAACCTAGAAGAACTTCTTAAAAACAATCAATACTCCTAGTTATCTTAAGGACTATACATATAACCTACCTAAATTACATTCCCTCAATACTTTTGTATCTCACAATAACCATGTATGCTTCAATAGTCTTTGTTCTGATAGCCAGCAGTTAGTCACAGCTATTTCACATGAATGTGAACCTAATACTTTTGAAGAGGCAATATTGCACCCTGCTTGGCAACAAGCCATGACACATGAATTTGAAGCCTTACATGCTAATGATACTTGGGAAATGGTCATGTTACCTGATGGAAAAAAGGCTATTGGTTGTAAATGGGTATACAAAATAAAGCATAAGGCTGATGGAAGTATAGAAAGGTTCAAGGCAAGGCTGGTAGTGAAAGGCTATACACAACAAGCTGGAGTAGATTACAATGAGACATTTTCACCTGTGGTGAAGATGACTACTGTTAGAACATTAATCTCATTAGCTGTTAAGAAAGGATGGAACTTGTATCAATTAGATGTGAATAATGCATTTCTGCATGGTGATTCACATGAGGAAGTCTACATGGTACCTCCACAAGGTCTTACAACAAGATGTGATAACATGGTGTGCAGACTAAAGAAATCTTTGTATGGGCTAAAACAGGCAAGTAGGCAATGGTATGAGAAGCTAGCAGACAGTCTATGTTCAAGGGGGTATCAGCATTCAGACAGTGACTATTCCTTGTTCTACAAGAAGAGGGGAAGTTCCTTAGTATTTGTTGCTGTATACGTGGATGATATAATCATGACTGGGAATAATGTTGATGAGATTAGTTCTTTAAAGAGTTTTCTGCATGACAAATTCAAAATAAAGGACTTGGGAAAACTACATTACTTCTTAGGCCTGGAAATTTTGTACAAACAGGATGGTGTTGTTGTTTCTCAGAAGAAGTTCACTTCTGATCTTCTGAAAGATTTTGATATGATAAGTTGCAAAACTACTTCATCACCACTTGATTCGACTGAGAAATTGAAGGCCACTGATGGTGAGTTGTTGACTGATCCTTCTCAATATAGGAAGTTGATTGGCAAGCTCAACTTCCTAACTAACACTAGAATGGACATATCCTATAGTGTACAACACTTGAGTCAGTTTATGCAATCACCCAGGGAACCACATTTGAAAGCAGCCTACCATGTGCTAAGATACGTGAAACAAGATCCAACCATAGGTATCTTTATTTCAAACAATGCTGATCTCACTGTAAGTGCATACTGTGATTCTGATTGGGCTGCTTGCCCTGAATCAAGAAGATCTGTTAGTGGTTATTTAGTTCTTATGGGAGATAGTCCTGTCAGCTGGAAATCCAAGAAGCAGGCAACAGTGTCATTGTCATCTGCTGAAGCTGAATACAGGGCAATAAGGCAGGTTATGGGAGAACTAGTATGGTTTGAGAGGTTGCTAAGTGAGTTGAATGTGCAGTTTTCTCTACCAATACATGTTCATTGTGACAGCCAAGCAACAGTTCACATTGCCAAGAATCCAGTTTTTCATGAAAGAACAAAACACATTGAGATTGATTGCCATTTTGTAAGGACTAAGCTTCATCAAGGGTTAATCACACTTCATCACATACCCACAGATTCACAGTTGGCAGACATCCTCACCAAAGCCTTAACTGGAGTTAAACACAATTCTTTATTGCACAAGTTGTCTGTGTTTACATCACCTCCAACTTGAGGGGGGTGATGAGAATATACCATTAACTTTCTGTTAGGTTTGTTAGCTGCAAATCAAATAGTTAGTTACAAATCACATGTTGATTAGTTTCCAATAGTTAGTTAGAAGTTAGTTGAGTTGTTAGTCCAAGTGTATATATAAGTTCACATTGTATTCATTTTTAAATAATACACTATCAATACAATATACATTTCTCTTTCTCTCAATATGCTCTCAATATCAAGCTTTCCAAGATTTAGTAGATGATCATCAATGGAGTCAAATCCATGATCATAATCTCTTCAAACCAAATAAGTGGTTTGCTTCTTCTTCCTGACTTTCGATTTGGTTGAATGTCAATAGTAGTAGATGGTTGTGAAGGAATCTGTACTGCATCTTCATTTACCATAGTCCTTAACTCTTCATTATGTTGACATTGTTCCCTAACTTCATCATGTGTGTATTGTTGAATCTAACGAGTAGGTGCAACAATAGGAATACTGGACCATTGAAATGAATGATCTAATGTTGAATGAGTGTCTTTGAACACAGGTTCTAACAGTTTTCCTTTAACAAATGGAAATATTGTTTCATTGAATATTACATCCATGTTAACAAAAAACACTTTATCAGTTAAATCATATAAAATATATCCTTTTTGCACCTCTGAATATTCCATATGAACAAACATTATAGACCTTGACTTAAGTTTATCATGTTGATTTGGCATTCTAGCAAAGCATAAACACCCTAGTACTTTTAGATGAGCTAATGATGGTTCTTTTCCATATAGTTTGTTAAAAGGAGTTTTTCCTTTTAATACTGAACTAGGTAGCTGTTTATCAAGTATGTTGCAGCTAGGACACAATGTCCCCAGAATTTTATAGGTATATTAGCCTGCAACCTGATGGCTCTAGTCATTTTCAGGATATGTCTAAGTTTTCTCTCAGCTACACCCTTTTGTTGGGGTCACCCATGTTGTTTGATGAATAATTCCTAATTGTTTAAATAAATGTTCACATATTGAGTTAATGAACTCAGTTCCATTATCAGTTCTAACTATCTTAACTATTTTATCAAACTGATTCCTAGTATAATTCATAAAGTATTGAAGGGATACACAAACATCAGATTTCTCTCTCAAAAGAAATATCCATGTATATCTTGAATAGTCATCTATAATTGTTAAGAAATATATGTGTCCATCATATGTATTGGTTTTATAAGGACTCCAGAGATCTACGTTAATAAATTCAAAACAACTATTACTTTTTATACTACTATTTGAAATGGTAATCTATACTGCTTAGCATAAGGACATACTACACAATCCCCTATTTGATTTCTAATAGCAGTAAGATCAATATCAAACAATTTATGTAATATTGAAGTAGATGTGTGTCCTAGTCTTTTGTGCCACAGACTCATATCTATCTTGTCTGTTGACACACTCTAAGATTCTTGAGCAACTAGACTGATAGGTCTTCTTGCATCTTTATTTAGTAGCCAATATAGACCATTCTCCTCTCTACCAATCTCCTTCACTTTCCCAGTGAAGAGATCCTGTAAAACAAAAAATTCAGGGAAGAAGCAAAACATTGCAGTTCTTTTGTTAGTTGTGAAACTGATAGCAAATTAAATTTAAACTCTGGTACATACAATACATTAGATATAGTACTATCATTTAATATACTACTTAACTGACAACTTGCTTAGTAACTCTAAGTTTCAAGCCATATGATTTGTGGCTCCTGTATCCACAATCCAAGTAGAATTGTGAGACACTGTCATAGCTATTGAGTCAGTCATACCTGCATGTTTGCAGCCGTGTTAGACATGGATTCGAATTTGACTTGAGGACTGTGTTGTGTTAGCAACTGTACTATGTGATTGTATTGTTCTTGTGTAAAATGATTAGCATCAAGACGACTTGGCTTGGATTGAACTTGATACATGATACTTGCATTTTTACTCTGACTATACACATTCGTATTAGAACCATACTTGAATTCAGATTGTCCACTTTCAGCATGGAGTACATCATTTTGTGTGCTCTCTTTTGTACTCACATTGTAAGCTGCACTCCCACTTTCAGAGGGTTTTTTCTTCTTATACTTGAACTCAGGGGATATCCCGCTATTTTCCAACAATTTTCCTTGTTGTGTCCTCTTATTTTACACACCTCACAATATAGATGAGATTTCTTTGAACTTTTGATTTCCACTTGTTCTGCTGTACATAACAACTTCATAATTGCTTGTATGTGACATTGGATTTGAACCCAACACTCCAGTCGTGGCTGACATAGACCTTTGACTCTCATCACCCACTACCATAGCATAGGCTTGATTGATTGAAGGTAATGGACTCATGAGCAGTATTTAACTTCTTGCTTGATTATATGAGTCATTCAGCCCCATCATTTTTTGTAGATACAATATGAACTCCTTGGATTTTTCACAGTCACAACCTGATGGTGGTACCAAAGCCTCAAATTCCTCCCAAAGAGTCTTGAGTTTGGAGAAATAGACTGGTACAGAATTCACCCCTTGAGTTTGCAAGTTGAAAGTTCTTGAAACATCTATCTTGGTGAACCTTTCTTGTAGATCTTGCCACACTGCTTTTGCATTGGCTGCATACATTATGCCACCCAGTAAACTCTTTGAAACAGATTTCATTAACCAAGATTGTACAATGGCATCAACTCGTTCCCAGTGATTCCACAAATTTTCACTATACATTTCTTTATCACATGAACCATTTACCATCCCCAATTTATTTCTACCGAGCAGAGCAATAAGATCGAAACCAAATTGCATACTTTTCCATACCTATTAACTGAAATGAGATGATTTGATTTCCACTAACATTTGATGGAGATAAGAACAATGGATGACTGTACTCAATTTCTTGACCAATGGTGACAACTCGATTCACATTTGTTACTAGTTCATCATGAACTCTATTGTCTCCGGCCATTTTTCAGAGATTTCTTTAACTTCTTTCACTTCTACACTTTAAGAATCAACACTTGATTAGCGGAAGCAATAACACTGATTTGAAACCCAAATTTTCACCGAATCAGATCATTTGCTCTGATACCATGTACTTTTTCATGAAGTAAAGAAAAGAGAAAGAAGAGATAAGAAGAGGAAGAAGAATCTGTAAGAGGAAGAGGAATCTGTAAGAGAGAATATCTCAAATTGTATTATCATAAGTATCTTCTAATTTAGATACAATGATATTTATATTGAAGACTAATATGGAATCTTTTTGAGTAACTAACTTCTTGAATAGAAATTTAACTAACTTAACACTTGTAACTCACTTAACTACTAATATGATTAACTAGTTTCCTTCAACAGTAGTAAATATAATTTAATCCCCTTCCTATTTCATCAAATAATTATGTGGCTTACTACTATTGTTTTTTTCAGTACAATTGTAGAAATCAAAATAATACGAGGAAGCTAAAAACCGTAAGCCACGTGGATAAATCAAACGACAAAATAAATTATAAAATAAATTCGATCAATCGACCAACTTTATATATTGTGGTATGTGACTAGTTGGCTTTGCTAGCTAATTTAACAAGTACTAATAGTTTTATCAGGAAGAAAATGCATAATCTAGAGTCATTAATTCTGAAGTACAAGTACAAATTATTTTTATTGATAGTAAAAAATAAAAACCCTCACCTTGTGAGAAGTACAAGTGGGCAATTTTCTTTTGCATACTAATACGTAATGAATCTATTGAAATCGTTATAGATTCATTATTTTATTTAGATGTATAATTAGAAATTTCAAAAGCTAAATCATGATGTATTTATTTTTGAGTAGAAGCAGAAGAAGCTGCAGCATGAGCACGAACATGACCTTGAACAAAAGCAAGTAGCTCATCATTTCTTGGAGGTAAGTATTCCTTGATTTAACTGCAATCAACATACTCATCTCTCCAAGCACAGAAATTTGGAAAATTTTCACCTGTTACTAATACAACTCCACAGGCAGCGCCTCGGAAAGCACGGGCGAGCTACATGCAGGGAAACTTGCACGTGTGGTTCTGGCCGGGGACCCCGGTATACTGTACTAATATGTGTAGGTTCCCGTAATTCGAGTGAGATTGTCATGGCGCAAAGAGGCTTCTTGTTATATTCTAGGTGTTTTGATGATCCTCACAAATGCAGGGACCTGGTCCCTGGCAGAGTTCTCTCATCCATATACAAATGGTATAGTCGTTAAAGTTGTCATGTCAGGTGGTAGGTGAAAAGTGCAGTGACCTACACCAATAAGAAGAGCGGCCGAGATTATATTCATCTCGGAGGCCTTGAGTTGTTTGTGTTAACAATCTTTCTGTTATGAGAAACTCAGGCTAGTGTCTGAAGCTATAACAGTTGCTCATGTTAACTAGAATACTGAAATGGGTTGTCTAAAAGTCCTGCTTCTGAAACAACACTATCAGAGGGACTAAGTGCCAACAAAAAAAATAATAATTAAAAAAATATTTGATTTTAAATCAAAATCTTTTTTAGCGATTTGATTTTAAAAAATAAATAAATAAATTTAATTAAAAATCGCTGCCAAGGGCAGCGATTTGATTTAAAAAAAATTGATTTAAACTTTCTTTTTAAAAAAGAAGCAAAAAAAAAATAATTAATTACACTTAAGTCGCTGCCTCAGCAGCGACATATTAAAAGAATTATTTTTTTTAAAAAAAAAAAATCAAATTTAACAAATCGCTGCTATTGCAGCAATTTTACTTTTTCCAGCGGACAAAATCGCTACTTCGTGAGCAATTTTACCGTTTTGATTAAAAAGAAATTTCATATACCGTTTTAAATTTTTTGTTAACATTTTTCACCATTTAAGCTCCGAATTTATTAATTTAGTCCATGTTTGTTCATAGAATAAAGACATTAAACGATCTACGTATGTAAGTTCTTAGCTAGCAAAAACATAAAGACGTGTATGCATTCATCACGTTCATGAGGTAAATTTATTCAAAAAGGAATAATTTTACTTTTAAAGTTGTATTCAAATTTGAAAATCTGATTTAAAATAGCTTATAACATATTTTTTAAACTCACTTTTCCTTTTTAAAGTCTTATTAATTATGTGCATTTTCACTTTTATATTCTTTGTATTTTGTAAACATCTTTATTTGTGATATCGTCATATTTAGATACTTATATTTTAAGTTTTGTGATAATTATAGAATAGCTTTTTGATGTTTTTATTTTCTTCATGCTTGTTACATAGTAAAGATTTGTTACCTCATTAAGATTAGTAAGATAAGATCTAACCTCTATTTGAGTTTTCAATTTCTATTTATTAATTAATTAAAAAACTAATCTTTGGCACTTTAAATAAAGGATTAGTTTTTTTACAGAAAGTACAATCAAACATAACACCATCTTTAAATTTAACGATTTTTTAAAAAAAATTTCGTGTGGGTTAGTTTATGAATATTTAGAAAAATGACATATGATCAATATTTTTGAAAAATATTATCAGACCTTCCGTAATGAGTTGGGTGAACAGTACGCATAACCTCACTATCCATGAAATTTTTGCACATTTAAAAGCAATTTTAAAGGAATTAGACGATTTTTTTAACTTTCTGTGTGAATTAGATCATAAATAATTGATGGAATGACTTATAATAGATTTTTTAAAAAATAAAATGCACCACAATGAATTATGGAAAAAGTAGGTATAGCCTCGCTATGATCCACTTACTAAACGGTATGCCCAGTGGCAATTTTTTTAGTAGGAGCAATAAATAAAGATCCATACCGGTGAGAAGTAAAGTAAGTGGGGACAATATTTTATTTTTTTCTTTTGCACAACAATACATAATTGAAATCAATGAAGATTCAAAATTTTATTCAGACACATAATTTGGAACTTCAAAAGTAAGTGGTGCAACATTAATAAAGTACAAATATGTTTTATTTTTGAGTAGAAGCAGAAGCTGCAGCTTGAGCACGAGTGAAAGCTTGGAAAAAATCAAGCAAATCATCTCTTCGAGGCAGATATTCCTTGACTTGACTACAATTGACGTACTCATCTCTCCAGCCACAAAAATTTGGAAATTTTTCGCTCGTTACTAATTCGACTCCAGAGCCATCTTGGAAAACTCCAAGCCAAAGTCCAACCAAATTTGCAACAATATCAGCAATTCCAAATTTGTCACCCACAAAAAACTTCTTGCCTTTGAGTTCATTATCAAGAATTTTCAACATC
Organism: Solanum peruvianum; assembly: GCA_027705065.1. Taxonomy (NCBI): domain Eukaryota; kingdom Viridiplantae; phylum Streptophyta; class Magnoliopsida; order Solanales; family Solanaceae; genus Solanum; species Solanum peruvianum. The sequence goes on from JAKWJD010001763.1 coordinate 4,966,845, forward strand.
TCACAAACTTCCTCTTTAGCTTTCTCTTGCTCCTCTCCTTTGCCTAAGAATGCATTTACCACCGTTACCACCTGCACAAAGTACAATGATACTACGCCTCAATCTCAAATAAGTCAGAGTCGCACTATTAATTATATAAATTCTCAGTAATCCATATTATTATATACAAATTTATCAAAAGTGTTTCAAATCTCGATCTAAAGTAAATGTACTAATATGACTAAATTATTCAAATAGGAATATATTGAATGAAGATGAATTTACCTTGTTATCAATGAACTTAGCCCAAAAACGAGCTAAAACACGATCATAAGGGTCTTTAGGCAAGATGGAAGGGCCTTCAAATGTCTCGTCAATGTACTCAAGAATGACCATAGAATCACAAATGGGCTTGTCATTGTGAATGAGCACTGGGACTTTCTTGTAAACAGGGTTCGATTCGAGAAGCAAAGGGCTCTTGTTATGTCGATCTTCTTCTATATATTCATATTTGACTCCTTTAAGCTTTAGAGCCCACTCAACCCTATTAGTAAATGGGCTATACCAAAAACCTAGCAACTTCACTTGTGCCATATCACAACTTTGATTATAATTGATTGCTGATTTAGTACTATGTTAAAGGATATTTTTAGGGATGATTCTCTATTGAATTATGGTTTTCTTTTATAGAAGGAAAAATCAAGGGAATGGTTGAAGGTTCCTAATTTTTCCTCTTTTTTTCCTTCTTATGCTTAATTCTTCTTATAATATTATATTTTCTCTTACCTCGAATCAAAACTTGTGCAAGACTTTGGAAAGAGAAATGGTTACATTAAATTAGTTCAAATGCATTGAACAACTTTCGTAAGCACTTAGCTAACAAATAAATAATACTCTCTCTCTCTCTCTCTCCTCTCTCTCTCTCCTCTCTCTCTCTCTCTCTCTCTATATATATATATATAGATATATATATATATATATATATATATATATATATATATATATACATATATTCCCTCCGTTTAAAAAAGAATGTCTCCTTTTCTTTTTAATCTGTTTCGAAAAAGAATGACCTCTTTCTTTTTATGATAATACTTTCCACATGACATGTTTAAGACCACAAGATTAAAGAGCAATTTGGTACATTTGACGTAACTTTAATTTAGGACCACATGATCAAAAGTCTTCTTTATTTTCTTAAACTCCGTACTAAGTCAAAACTATGAATTCTTTGTGAAACGGAGGGAGCATATATATATATATATTATATATTATATATATATATATATATATATATATATATATATATATATATATATATATTTATTTATTTATATTCGTATATAAAAGTTGTCCATCCAACAATATTTATCTACTTTATAAATTAAATTGGATAACTTCACATTTAGTTTTTGTTTATCCTTATTATTAATTACAGTCATTTTCCTATTATATTTTGTAAGATATTGTATTTATTATATTTAAAAGATAATATAGTAAAATTATTCATCTACTTATAGTTATTTTAAAGTGAACAAGTATTATTGGATAGAGAGAATATATAATAAGATCGAAAGAAATTTCATGTGTTTAAACAAAGTACTTTTGACTTGTAAATATTGTAATAGGAGTATATGTCTTGTGGTTCAAGATATGTCGTCACTGCAAACGATTACTGAATTATAGTCAAGTATTTTTAAGATATTAAAATTATTTGAAACATGTTTAGAATATAAATGATTGAAAAGTCAAAACTATGAAACCAGGATAATGTATTTTGTTTTATAAAATATGGTAGTCAAAATATTAAAAGAATTGATTTTTCCTATCCTTTTACTTTAGCTTTAACCAAAAATTTGAATGTTGTAAATGCATCCTGCAAAATAGGTGTATCAAATCGAATCAAAAATTAAATTAAATTGTAAATTGAATTAAATTAAAAAAAAATTGACTTGTGATTTGGTTTGACTTGGTTTGATATTAAAAAAAACTTAATTATATATGTAATTTAATTTCTTTTTATATAGTAATATTTATTTTGATATAATTTAAAATATTTCTTATACTATTTCATATTTTTATCTTTTAATGTATTATTTTAAGTTTAAAACTTATAATTCGGAATGGTCCAATAAAGATTATAGTTTATAGATGTTGATAATTATGATATGACTTAAATCAAAATCAAATTAATACTAATGCAAAAGAAAATCAATCAAACACTAAGAATGACAATTATATTGAATATTTGTTCTTTAATTTTACATTGGTTTAGACAATTAAAATATATAATCTAATTTTAATTTTTCTTAAATATTTAGTAATGTAACTAATACTTATTAATCTTATTTTAGCATGATCTAGTACTTTTACAATTGATCATTTTCATTATGACTTTACAATATCATTTATTCTATATGATGATTTCATTATTATTTTATTGAATATTCTTGTGTCATTAGTATACTCATCTCATATTTTGTGTTAGTATTTTTTTAAGAAATACCTTAGATAATTGTATGTTGATTGGAGTAGAGAAATATCTGGAGCACAAGTTAATTATGTTTGTATGCAAATTTTATTGAAAAAAATTAAAAAATCTAAAAAAAAATTGAGGTTTATTAGTTTGGTTTGATTTATAAATTTAAAAATTTGATACAATGTTTGATTTGGTATTTGAAAAAACCGAACCAACCCGAGATTGAAAAACCCGAAAAAATCTAAATTTTATTAGTTTGGTTTGGTTTATAAATTTAAAATTTTTCACGAATAGTTTGATTTGTTATTTAAAAAATCCGAACTGACTTGATCATGTACACCCCCTACTGTTAAACATGAAAAATTGAGCTAATTTTGGACGAATGTTAAAATTAAAATTGAAACTTAAAAACACATATAGTTTTTGCAATAACACACTTAATTGGAGAACTCCCGAACTACATAAAATTTCAATCTAACCATCCTTGTTGGAAAATGTGAACAAATTAGGTAAATTATCCACACTGGACGTAGTGGTGAGCTACCTCATTATGCTTACGTATTGTTGGAATGTATGTGTTCACTTACTTAAATGGGACCAGGTCCTCAATACATTAACCCGCAGTCAATAAAGAACAATTTGCAGAAAGTAAAGATGACAATCACTTACGTGAAAAAATCTCCTTGCTCAAGGGAGGAAAACCACGACATGTTCTCAACCGGACTTTCCAAAACCACTTTCACTATTCTTCAACAAGTAAAAGTAAAAGTCGGTTACAAAATAAGAGATTAACCTGCTAATCTACACACTAAGTAATACACCCTATCACTTAGTTGAGAATGAGCAGATACAACACTATTCTCTATACTAATCCTACTTGATTAATATAGACTTGAAGTAAAAGTCTAAGTTACCCGTAACCCAAGCCCTTACAATGATTAACCCAAGTTGAAACGTTTCTACCACAACTGAAATGAATCCTACAATTTAAGAATAATTACAAGCAAACAAAATACAACAAACACAAAAAACACTAAATACACTTTGACTAGTTCTCTTGCTGTTGTTGAAGCTTGAAGAATTTTCCGTTTTTGAATAAATGAGTAATGTTGTTGTCTTTGTTTGATATATATATATATATATACCATGAAAGATTGTTATCCATCAAACAAACAACCTAGTCATTTCTGATTGGTGTAGTAGTATGCGGTTCACCAACCTTCCTGACACAGACAACATTTACAACTGTCCAACACTTTTGACAGTTAGGACTAGTTTCATACTCTGCAGAGGATCAGGTCCCTGCCATTGTGAGAAAATTATCAAAACATCTTAAAGCACTAAGCTCCTATTACGTATGATCATTAGGTAATATTCAGAACAATTTTTAGAACCGCTCAAGGAGTATAGTTATCTTTAATTGAGGTCTTTGTTGTGTAACATAAAAGTTATAGAATTTTAAGATTCTATGTATACGACTTAGAATCCGTTTTTATTTTATATGCGGAAAAGGGTCAAAAATATTCTTGAACTATTCAAAATAGCTCAAATATACCCTTGAAGTATATTTTGGCTCAAATATACCCTTACCTTCAAACTATAAGATTAAAAATACCCTTCTTATTAACAGGATCTGTTAAATGTCATGTGGATACCACATGGCATGTCACATAATTCAATAGAGTTCCACTCATGCCATGTAGAAAATAAACTTACCCCTAATTTCCCCCAATTTTCTCTATTTCCCTGAGAATTTAGAAACGTTTTTACTGAAGAACATAGAACCCCTTTCCCTTAGAACTTATTTATTTTGTGAAATCGTTCTAAGGAAATGGAGAAATGAGGAAAAGGGGTTCTATGTTCTTCAGTGAAATCGTTTCTGAATTCTACGAAAAATGAAGAAAATTGAGGGAAATTAGGGGTAAGTATATTAGTCTACGTGACATGAACGGAACTCTATTGGCTTATGTTGCATGCCATGTGACATCCACATGGCATCTAAATGAAGGTTAACCGATTCTGTTAATGAGAAGAGTATTTTTGACCCTATAGTTTGACGGTAAGATATATTTGAGCCGAAATATACTTCAAGGATATATATAAGTTATTTCTGATAGTTCAAAGATATTTTTGACCCTTTTCCATTTTATATATATAAATAGTCTTGCCTTTTTAAGAATTTGTAGAAATTAAATGATGTTCATATCTATAGAGTCAAACAAGAAAAGAATGATTTTTTTTTGTGGATTACTTGAACTACATATGAATTATATATATTTTCGTAGTGGCTTACACATATTATATTATAAGTCATGATTTGATAGGTTAAATATTTCTTGACTTATGCCACTCACTATTTAATAAACAATGTGGCATACTTCTCTTTTTTTCCTTTTTCTTTTCCGATTCAATGAGGATATTCATGATTTGATTAATTATACATGTAGAATCACTAACTAATCAATACATTAGAACCGTAAGACAATACACTTCGTGGTGACTGGTGTGTTACTAGTTGGCTGTGTTAGCTTAGCGTCTAACAAATAATTTTATGAGGAAGAAATACAAAATCTATAGTCATTATTTTAGAACTACAAACTTATTAAGATTTGTTCTCGATTCACAATTTTATTTTGATACATAATTCAAAACTTATATGAGTATGGGGTTTATTTTTAAGGAGTAGCAGAAGTCACGCTCAAGCTTGGAAAAAAGCAAGCAACTCATCGATTCTTGAAGGTACATAGTTATAGTTATGTATTGAATTATAATCTTCTTTCATCTTTTATAGAAGGGAAAATTGAGGGAGTGGTTGAAAGGTTCCTATTTTATTTTTTTTGTTAAAGAAATTCTTGTAATATTTTACTTTTAACAAACAATAAGTCGTGTTGTTATTGAGAATATAATTAAATAATAAAAATATATTTTTTCTTAGTGGCTAAGTTTTTAAGATAAGATATTATACGTTTCATTATAATATCGGAGCAATCAAAGATTCTGAAATCAAATTACCGCCGCTCATTCTAAATAAATAAATAAAAAATATTATTTTTTAACATACTGAAGTAATTTGAAATATATTTTTTTGAAAAAATAAAAAATGATCGAAACTCAAACCGGTGAAGCCAGGATAATCATTATCTATTTAAATGTTTGCTGATTCATGTTATTTGTTTATAAAATGTGGTTAGTCAAAATATTAAAAGAATTGATTCTCCTTTTACTTTATTTTTTTAGCCAAAAACTTAAAGGCTTCATCGAATTTTCCAATTGACAGGATTATCTATTTAAATGTTTGTTGATTAATGTCTTCCATTTATAAAGTGTGGGTAGGCAACATATTAAAAGAATTGATTCTTTTTCTACTTTAGTTTAGTCAAAAATTTGAAGGGTTCATTGAATTTTCCAATTGGCACGTATCATAAGTCTTGTGAGTTGTGACTCATTGTATTATGTACACCCATGTTTATATTTCAAATTTTTCAAATTTAATATAGTTAAATAATTTAATAAAATTTTATTATTTAGCCTTTCTTATTTTATTATCTACGTCTAGTGTTTGGAGTCTATATTGAAGTTCTGACTAAATTTGAATTGCGCATTGCAGGGCCTATTTGTGGTAGCGCTTCCAACTGAATTTTCTCCATACTCAAACTCGAATCCGAAATCTTTAATTAAGGGTGAAATACTCCCACCAGTGCACATAACCCATGTTTATCACTTCTTGGTGTGTTACAAGTTGGCTAAGCTAGCTTTTTCTAACAAATAATTTTATTAGGTAATTTCTTAATCTTATACAAACACACATTCAATTTCTTTTCTTTATTTGCACAATCTTATACAAACACACATTTTAATTTTTTTTCTTTATTTGCACACTTATACATAATTGAATCTACGAGAGTCTTCCTAGAATCACAATCTTATTCCAAAACAATCCAACACATATAAGAGTATTCTTTTATTTTTTAGGCGTAGCTAAAGTTGTAGCTTGAGCACGAACACGATCTTATAAAAAGCAAGTAGATCATCAATTCTTAAAGGTAGATATTCTTTAACTTGACTGCAACTAATATATGTATCTCTCCAAGCACAAAAATTTGGAAAATTTTCATTTGTTGCTAATACAACTTCAGATGCTTCTTCGAAAACTCCCATCCAAAGTCCCACCAAATTTGCAACCATATCAGCAAAACCAAATTTGTCACCAACAAAGAACTTCTTGTCCTTGAGCTCATTATCAAGAACTTTCAACATCTCACAAACTTCCTCTTTACCTTTCTCTTGCTCCTCTCCTTTGCGTAAAAATGTATTTACCACCGCTCCCACCTACAAAGTATAATGTTACAACACCTCAATCTTAAATAAGTCAGAATCGACTATTTATATATGCAAATAAGAATATATTGAATGAACATGAATTTACCTTATCATCAAGAAACTTAGCCCAAAAACGAGCTAAAGCTCGCTCATGAGGGTCTTTAGGCAAGATGGAAGGGCCTTCAAATACCTCGTCGATGTACTCAAGAATGACCATAGAATCACAAATGGGCTTGCCATTGTGAATGAGCACTGGGACTTTCTTGTAACAGGTTCGATTCAAGAAGTAAAGGGCTCTTGTTATATCGATCTTCTTCTATATATTCATATTTGACTCCCTTAATCTTTAGAGCCCACTCAACCCTGTGAGCAAATGGGCTATACCAAAAGCCTAGCAACTTCACTTGTTCCATATCACAACTTTGGTTATAATTGTTTACTAATTTATTACTATGTTAAAAGGAAATTTTAGTGGTGGTTGTGTCTTGTATCATGATATTCTTTTATAGAAGGAAAATTTGAGGGAGTGGTTGAAGGTTAAATTATTGTACAAGACTTGGAAAGAGAAATGCTTATTAAAATTGTTCAAAGGCATTGATGAACTACGTAAGCACTTAGCTAACAAATTAAAATTGTTCACATTTGACTTGTACATATATAGTGTAATTGGAGTATATGTTCTGTGGTACAAGATAAGTCGCCACTCCAAACGATTACTATGTTTTAGTCAACTACAAAATTTAAGTCACAAACCTATTGTTTTTTAACTAGGCCTCAACTAAATCAAATTTAAAATCACCCTAAATCGTGAATCGAGAAAAAATATTTGACTAGTAATTTGATTTGACTAATTATTGTACAATCACAAATCTATCAATAAACTAAAACAATAATACAATACCAGAGGCGAACCCAGAATTTAAAAAGTATGATGCACCAATAATATTTAAACATAAGCCAAAGCAAAATTTTCAATGCTTAATGGACGCTTGACTTTGTAATAAAAAGACTTTAAAAGAAGAATTTTTGACCAAGATTGAACCTGGGCAAGGAAGGAGGTATTTTCTAACTTCTACCAAGAGACCAAGGACATTGCAATGTTAATTTAGGGTGCACTTTTTCTTATATTTCATTTTCTATCGATTTTTCAAGATATATATATATATATTATATATATATATAATTATATATAATATATATATATATATATAATATATATATATAATTTTTTTCGAATTATATATAAAAACCTAGCAACTTCACTTGTGCCATATCACAACTTTGATTATTATTCTAATTTACTATGGTTCCTGTCTTGCATTATGGTCTTTTATAAAATTAAAAAAATCTATTGAGGTAGTGGTTGAAAATTCCTAAATTTCCTATTTTTTAATTCAAGAAAATCTTAATATATATTTCATCTGCCTTTACTTGGGATCAAACGTTAATTGCGTAGTACTCTTAAACAAATGCTTATTAAGTCAATTCATGTTTGTTCAAGATATTTAATGGCTTCTACGTAACCACTTAGCTAACAATTTACCAAATTCTTTAGTCATGTATTTACTTAGTTCTTATTCCCTTTTAGTTTCCTTAATATTACTAACAATATCAATGAATTATTACGGTGGAGCGGTAAGTATTATTTCATTCTTTTTGGTTCAAGTCCCTTTGAATACGAAGTCGGCTTTGTTAGGGACGCTTATCCCAGTGTGAGACTTCTCTGTACGAATCCTAATTCAGCCAGGCTCTTTTTGTAAAGTTAACCCTTCCCTTAGTTATTTACCAATGAATCAAGTTCAATAATTACACCGAATATTAATTCGTCTTTACTCAATTGTCCTGACCCTAATAGCATGTTTTGATTGATGTAAAAGTTGGTTAAATCTATTTTTAATTTTCTTTTAACTTTTGAAATTGTTGATAAATTTAAAACCATCCTAAATAAGACTCTCCCTAATTTTTATTTTTTTGACTTAAAAATTATTTCAATTTAACTAAAAATAACGTATATTTTTAAAAAGCTTCTTTATAAAAATCAATCTCAATAAATTCCGATCCAAAACAAATAAAAATAAGCTAATAGTCATGAATTAAAGTTTCGAACTTATATAACTTTTGAAATGTAACAAACAAGCCCATGTGGAAAGAAAGAAATATGAAAGCATTTAAGCGTTACTTTTTGACTCATCATTCACTCAAACATCGTCCTATGTGTGATGCCTACTTTAGAAACTTCCTTATATACATCAAAAAGAAGTACTATATTACTTTTGACATCCACATATATTGTACTACACAAACACCAGTTGCAAATGCAAAATCAACCTTAGACAAATACTAAATGTAATGAAATTAAAGAAGAAAAATACTTATGCTTGGCCAACAAGAAATTTTTTAAAAATTTCTTACGATTATAAGAACAAGAACAAATCATAAGACTAAACCAAACCATCATTAAAAAAAAAAATTCTTCAAATACAAAAATGGTAGATGAAGTTAAGTTGCTTGGTGTTAGTGGTAGTTCTTATAGTCGTAGAGTTGAATGGGCTTTGAGAGTTAAAGGAGTGAAATATGAATTTATAGAAGAAGATCTACAAAACAAAAGCCCTCTACTTCTTGAATCGAATCCTGTCCTTAAGAAAATCCCAGTACTAATTCACAATGGAAAGCCCATTTGTGAGTCTATAGTTATTGTTGAATACATTGATGAGACATTTGAAGGTCCGTCCATTTTGCCTAAAGACCCTTATGATCGTGCTATAGCTCGTTTCTGGGCTAAGTTCCTTGATGGAATGGTGAGTCGTTATACGTAGTAATCAATCAAATTATAACTTAATTATTAGTATTACAAAACATATATATGTACTATTTCAGTGATCATACGTGAAATTAATTAACGTTTTTTTTTTTGGTTTTTAGTGCTTGGATGCAGTGAGGAAAGGTCTATGGAGCAAAAGAGAGGAACAAGCGAAAAACATACTAGAAGAAGCTTATGAGATGCTAAAAATTGTTGACAATGAACTTAAGGACAAGACGTTTTTTAGTGGAGATAAAATTGGATTTGTTGATGTTGCTGCAAATTACATCCCATTTTGGGTTGAAATTGTTGAAGAAGCTACTGGAAATGTGTTGATTACAAGTGAAAAGTTTCCTAATTTGTGTGCTTGGATAGATGAGTATCTCAAGTGTAGTGAAGTTCAAGAAAATCTTCCTGATAGAGATATGATGCTTAGTTTTTTCAAAGCTAAAGCACTAGCTGAAATTGGAGCTAAATGAAAATTTTGTCTAATTGATTGTGTAAAATTTTAAGGTATCTTGTGTTTGGAATAAAACTCGTAAATCAGAGGAATCTAGCTAGCTTAATTAATTTTCTAAATAAAATTAATTTTAATTTATGTGTTTGAGTCAACGATACCTTGTGTTCTCTAGTTTGTTTGTAATTGTCTGCTCGAAAAATGATATAGTTTGAATTTATTATGAGATCAAAGACATGTGTATCAATTTAATAAGAAAAAAATCATTTGACTAGTGATTTGATGTGGTATTAAAAAAAAACTGTTACATATATAACGAAGTTAATGTATCAATAAGTTGAAAAACTCCACACAGACCATAAAGTACTATGTCCAATAGAAACGCTTCACCTGAAAATAATGTTACTTAGTACTAGTTATGCCGGCTAATATTTCTCTGAAAATTGCAAAATGTCATCTTTATTTATCATTTGTCCCTTTATCCTATTTTGTCTTTGGGACATAGGTGTTGGGTTATCCCACATCTGAAGTGGAAGGGGCTGGTGGTCAATTTATAAGTGTGAGGGAAAGCCTCAACCTTTGAGCTAGCTTTTGGGTTGAGAAGGCCCAAGACCACCCAACATTGGTATCAGAGCCCAGGTTGTCAACAAGTCTCAGCCCACCGGAGGAACTGGGTTGTCGTTCTCTCCATCCCATTTTTTGGTCAACTTTAGCTATTCAATTGGTACAAGCAATTGTTAAAAGGAATAGTAATTGGAGTTGAAAAAAAAAAGATTTGGTAGTTGGCAATTGGTAAGATTTGCAACCATTCTTGACTTTGCTATGTTTACATATGTCATTAGTGACATAGGCATGGTTTTATAATCCTTCTATAAATAGAGCATTTTTGCTCATTTGTAGACACACACAAGTTAGAGATAAAACCATTTTGAGAGCAAAGTGAGGTATTCCATAGACTATATAAGAAAATAGTCTGTGAAGAAAAATAGAGTGTGAGCGATATTTTAGTAAGACGGAAACAAAAGAGTGTTGTTTCCTTTTGAGTGTGTAGTAGTCACTTTGGGTGTTGTATTCGTGACTACACAGTGTAAAAATTCCTTACTATAGTAATATCAATTGCTCCTCTTGGCCCGTGGTTTTTTTTCCTTATTCAGAAGGGTTTCCACGTAAATTCTTGGTGTCGTTATTTTCCCATTACTTTTACCACATATACTTTTGTGCTTGTCCGCGTTTTCCCAACAAACTGGTATCAGAGCCAAGGTTTTATCTGAGTATGCTCTGTGGTTGCAGCACAGTCTGAACTTCCACATCAGAAAAGATTTACTTTGATTTGCGATAACTATATTTTTTTGGGGAAAACAATGGAAGCCAACACAAGTAGAATGGTTACTTTGGAATGGCGTTAATTATGCCATTTGGAAGGGGAAAATGGAAGATCTGCTTTATGTCAAGAATTTTTATAAACCAGTATTTACCACTGTAAAGCCTGATAAAATGACAGATGAAGAGTGGAATCTGTTGCATAGACAGGTTTGTGGATTTATTAGGCAATGGGTCGACGATAATGTGTTGAACCATATTTCTGGGGAAACCCATGCTCGAACCCTATGGGAGCATCTTGAAAGTTTGTATGCTCGAAAGACTGGCAACAACAAAATGTTCTTAATAAAGCAGATGTTGAGTTTGAAGTATCATGATGTTTCCAATGACAGACCATCTGAATAATTTTCAGGGGATTATGAACCAATTATCTGCTATGGGCATCAAATTTGATAAGAAATTCAAGGCTTGCTTCTACTTGGTTCCCTACCAGATTCTTGGGAAACATTTAGAACGTCATTGTCAAATTCTGCTCCGGATGGTGTGATCTCTATGGATTCCGCCAAGAGTAGTGTCTTGAACGAAGAGATGAGAAGAAAAACTCAAGGTTCCTCTTCGTCGGATGTCCTGATAACTGGCCCTAGGGGGAGAAATAAAACTCGTGGTTCTCAGCATAGAGAACAAAATAGGAGCAAATCCAAAGGCAGACTTAAGGATATTGAGTGCTATCAATGGCATGAAAGGGCACACAAAGAAGTTCTGCAGTTGAAGAGGGAGAACAATAACAAAGAGGAAACTAAACAAGATGGCAATGAAAATTGCCTAGCCACCGTCATCACCGAAGATCTTGTTACCGTTCTTGATGCAAACATGATAAATATTGCTTGTGATGAGTCAAGCTGGGTTGTGGACACTGGTGCCGCATCTCATGTGACATCAAGGAAGGATTTTTTCTCTTCCTACACTCCTGGTGATTTTGGAACCTTGAGTATGGGTAATGAGACTGTTTCTAGGGTGGTTGGTATTGGTACAATTTTTGGAAACTAGTATTGAACTAAACTAGTTTTGAACAATGTGAAACATGCTCCTGATGTTCGTCTGCACCTAATTTCTGTTGGTGTTTTAGAGATGATGAAGGATATGTTAGTACCAACGGTGATGGAAAATGGAAGCTCATTAAGGGTTCCTTGGTTGTGGCTCGTGGTAACAAACATCGTGGTCTATACTGGACTACGGCCTCTGCTTGTGTTGATATGGTGAATGCAGTTGAGAGCGATAACTCTTCAACATTATGGCACAAGAGGCTTAGCCACATTAGCGAGAAAGGACTTAATGTTCTAGCCAAGAAGAAATTATTGTCAAATTTCCAAAGTGCTAAATTAGAAAACGTGAGCACTGCTTGGCTGGTAAACAAAATAGAGTTTCCTTTAAGTCCTACCCTCCTTCGAGAAAGACAGAGTTGCTTGAGTTAGTGCACTCTGATTTATGTGGTCCAATGAAGACAAAGACATTGGGTGGTGCACTTTACTTTGTCACTTTCATTGATGATTGCTCGAGAAAACTTTGGGTCTATGTCTTGAAGACTAAAGACCAAGTGTTAGGTGTCTTTAAGCAGTTTCAGGCTTCAGTTGAAAGAGAAACTGGAAAGAAATTGAAATGTATTCGTACTAATAATGGTGGTGAATATTGTGGACCATTTGACGAATACTGTAAGCATCAAGGTATTAGACACCAGAAGACTCCTCCCAGACTCCTCAGCTTAATGGTTTGGCTGAGAGGATGAACAGGACCTTGATGGAAAGAGTTAGATGTTTGCTTTCTGAAGCAAAGTTGCTGAACTCATTTTGGGGTGAGGCTTTATTGACCGTTGCACATGTTATATAATCATCTCCTCTCTCCTGCTGTTGCTTTGCAAAGTGATGTACCAAATAGTGTTTGGTATGGAAAGGATGTTTCCTATGACCATTTGAGAGTATTTGGTTGCAAGGCTTTTGTACATGTGCCGAAAGATGAGAGGTCAAAGTTAGATGCCAAGACAAGGCAATGCATCTTCATTGGATATGGCCTAGATGAATTTGGTTACAGGCTATATGATCCAATTAAAAAGAAACTTGTGAGAAGCAGGTGATATTATTTTCATGGAGAATCAAACAATTGAAGATATTGACAAAGCGGAGAAGGTAGAATCTTCAAGTTTTGATGGTACAGTTCATCATGATGAAGTTCCTCACACAAGTGTGCATGATGTTGTTGGGTTTGATAATCATGGTGGCGCCCAGAATCATGTATCGAATCAACATGTTGATGTTGATAATAACAATGATATTGTTATTGATGATCCTGTTGCTCATGAAGTTGTGGACGAATCAAATATTCCGCTTCGGAGGTCCACAAGACAGCGGTTTCCTTCCTCCCGTTATTCCCCAATGAGTATGTATTACTCACTGACGGGGGAGAACCTAAATGTTATGAGGAGGCCATGGAAGATGAGCACAAGAATCAATGGATTGAAGCCATGCAAGACGAGATGAAGTCTTTGCATGAGAACCACACTTATGAGTTGGTAAAATTGCCCAAGGGCATGAGAGCTTTGAAGAACAAGTGGGTGTTCAAACTTAAAGTTGAAGAACACAACTTGAAGCCCAGATACAAAGCTAGATTGGTTGTTAAGGGACTCGTTCAAAGGAAAGGTATTGACTTTGACGAAATATTTTCTCCTGTTGTGAAAAGTCCTCGATTCGCACTGTTCTAGGTTTGGCTGCTAGTCTTAATTTAGAGATTGAGCAGATGGATGTGAAGACGGCTTTCCTTCACGGTGACCTAGAAGAAGAAGATTTTATATGGAACAACCTGAGGGCTTCAAAGTATATGGTAAAGAAAATTTGTATGCAAACTCAAAAAGAGTCTCTATGGCCTAAAACAAGCTCCCAGACAGTGGTACAAAAAGTTTGAATCTGTCATGGGGGAGCAAGGCTATAAGAAGACTTCTTCAGATCATTGCGTATTTGTACAAAAATTTTCTGACAATGATTTCATCATCCTTTTGTTGTATTGATGATATGTTGATTGTGGGCAAGAATACTTCGAAGATTGACGAGCTGAGAAAGAGTTGTGTAAGTCTTTTTCTATGAAAGACTTGGGTCATGCCAAACAAATTTTGGGCATGAGAATTACTCGTCTTAGAGATGAAGGAAGATTTATTTGCCCAGAAGAAGTACATTGAACGTGTACTGGAGCGCTTCAACATGAAGAATGCGAAGCCTGTGAGTATACCTCTTGCTGGTCATATGAAGCTGAGCAGAAGATGTGTCCTACAGCTAGGGAGGAAAAAGAGAAGATGGCCAAAGTTCCATATTCCTCCGTCGTCGGAAGTCTAATGTATGCAATGGTGTGCACTAGACCTGATATTGCTCAGCAGTTGGTGTTGTCAGTAGATTTCTCGAAAATCCGGGAAAAGAGCATTGGGAAGCTGTGAATGGATACTCTGGTATCTTAGAGGAAGCTTAGATGAATGCTTGTGTTTTGGAGCATCAAATCAAATCTTGAAAGGCTATACAGATCTGATATGGCAGGTGACCTTGATAACAGAAAATCCACTACTGGATATTTGTTTACTTTTTCAGGGGGAGCTATATCATGGCAGTCAAAGTTGCAGAAGTGTGTTGCACTATCTACAACTGAAGCTGAGTATATTACGGCTACTGAAGCCGGCAAGGAGATGATATGGCTAAAGCGATTTCTTCAAGAGCTTGGTTTGAATCAGATGGAGTATATTGTCTATTGTGACAGCTAGAGTGCAATAGACTTGAGCAAGAACTCCATGTACCATGCAAGAACAAAACACATTGACGTCAGATATCATTGGATTCGTGACAAAGTGGAGAATGAATCATTTCACGTCAAAAAGATTCACACAAGTGAAAATGCTGCAGATATGCTGACCAAGATGATACCGAAAGGCAAGTTCGAGTTATGCAAAGAACTTGTGGGTATGAGCTCTCTCTAAAGAAGTTGAAGATACCTTCTTCTAGTAAATGGGACTGGAGGGGGAGATTTGTTGAATCCATCCCATTTTTTGGTCAACTTTAGCTATTCAATTGGTACAAGCAATTGTTAAAAAGGAATAGTAATTGGAGTTGAAAAAAAAAAGATTTGGTAGTTGGCAAATTGGTAAGATTTGCAACCATTCTTTCTTGACTTTGCTATTTTACATATGTCATTAGTGACATAGGCATGGTTTTATCCTTCTATAAATAGAGCATTTTTGCTCATTTGTAGAACACACCATTAGAGATAAAAACCATTTTGAGAGCAAAGTGAGGTATTCCATAGACTATATAAGAAAATATCTGTGAAGAAAAATAGAGTGTGAGCGATATTTTAGTAAGACGGAAACCAAAAGAGTGTTGTTCCTTTTGAGTGTGTAGTAGTCACTTTGGGTGTTGTATTCGTGACTACACAGTGTAAAAATTCCTTACTATAGTAATATCAATTGCTCCTCTTGGCCCGTGGTTTTTTCCCTTATTCAGAAGGGTTTCCACGTAAATTCTTGGTGTCGTTATTTTCCCATTTTATTTCCATTACTTTTACCACATATACTTTGTGCTTGTCCGCGTTTTCCCAACAATAGGTACGTTCGTTGATGAGTTCCCACATTATAAATAGGTCGATCATCAATCGCTATTTCTAAACTTCAAGGTTGAACGCGCGTTAAAGAAAGCAGCCTTTGACAACTTAGATACATCATGTATTTATTGATTTGAGCTTGATAGATCTTTATTAGTTGAATAGAACCTTCTACTCAATTTTTACCTAATACATGTAAATTGACTTGTCAAAGAAGAAAAGTACCATTTGCTTGGTTACCAAACCACTTCCTTATTTTACCTTCTATAAAAAGAAGAACAAAATTCAAAAGATCAAAACAACAATAGAAAATTCCTAAAATGGCAGATGTTAAGTTGCTTGGTCTATGGTATAGCCCTTATAGTCACAGAGTTGAATGGGCTCTAAAGATTAAGGGCGTCGAATATGAATTTATAGAACAAGATCTACAAAACAAGAGCCTTCTGCTTCTTGAATCGAATCCTATTTACAAGAAAATCCCTGTTCTCTTTCACAACGGCAAACCAATTTGTGAGTCAATGGTAATTGTTGAATACATTGATGAGACATTTGAAGGTCCTTCCATCTTACCTAAAGACCCTTATGATCGTGCTATAGCTCGTTTTTTGGCTAAGTTTTTTGACGAAAAGGTATATTTTAGTGGTATTAATTAGTAGGTTTATACCTATGTTCTTTTTTGCTTTATAAGGCAAATTTATTGTGCTTTTTATTTGTATAATATTGGACTTATTATAGTCTGACACGAGCATATAATTGATTCTAACTTGTTTAAACTTAATTTCGGTATACGGAAATAAGTAAAATTGTTATTGATATCTAACTTTTTATTATTTTAGTTAGCAGGGGTCATCAGTGTGGAGAAGTTTCTTTCTCAAAGGAGAGGAGCAAGAGAAAGCTAAAGAGGAACTTCATGAGATGTTGAAAGTTGTTGATAATGAGCTAAAGGACAAGAAGTACTTTGTTGGTGAAAAATTTGGATTTGTTGATATTGTTGCAAATGTTGCAGCCCTTTGGCTAGGAGTTCTTGAAGAAGCATCTGCAGTTGTTTTGGTGACAAATGAAAAATATCCGAATTTTTGTGTTTGGAGAGATGAATATATTAATCGCAGCAAAAACAAGGAATATTTACCTTCGAGAAATGAGTTGCTTGCCAAATTCAAAGCTCGCATTCTAGCTGCATCAGTTGCCGAATAAATTCAGGAGTTCAATTTAATTACTATATTGGTTCGAGCTGTGTATCAATAACAATAACATATCAGTGTTATTCCATGTTCGAACTACGTATACATTAGGAAAATAAATAAAATATTAAGATATATGTAGTTATGAACTGAGCTTGAGTTTGCGTTTGAATAAAATTATGAAGCTTAATGGCTGTTACCCATTTGTATTCTATTGTATTAAATTATTGTTTTGCTATGGATTAGTGATCATACAATAATTAATCCACAGTTCATTAAAGTTATCCGTGTAATATATTTAGATACATTAACTAGGATTTATACCTATTAGACACATAAATTGTTCGAAATATATACCTATTAAACACAAAAAATTCATTAACAAAATCGCTGCCTAAAAAACCTTTTTTTTAAAAAAAAAAAAAAATCTCTCACGTGGTGGCGATTTCAAATTTAAAAAAGAATTGTGCAAATCGCTGCTCGAATAGTGATTTGTCATACGGCCAAATAAATCACTACATCAGTAGCGATTTTACCATTTTTAATAAAAAAAAATTTGACATACCCTTTTAAAAATTTGATCAATATTTTTCAGCCTTTTGACTCCGAACTACATATACATTAGAAAAATGAAATTAAGATATATGAATTTGTAAGCAGAGCTTGAATTCGCGTTTTAAATAAAATTATTTCTCAAATGAAGCTAGTTTGAAGGCCTCATTTTCTTTTAATAGAACGAAGCGAGAGAGCCTACGTGACGAATTGGATCGGGTCAGTTCACACGAGCGACTCAACATCCAAACATGTTCAAATTTTAATTTATGTTTGTTGTGCAAATACTTTATATTAGAAGGATATTTGAATAATCAGCAATTGACACCCCAAATTTAATACAGACGGACTTAACAATATGGAAGCTGGAGCATATGCAAAATTTTATAAATTTTAAATATCATCTAAAAATCATTATTGATGTTGCAAGCCTCAAAAAATGAATTATGAGTTTTTAATAGAAAAACTTCAATAAAAATAAAGATTGGTAGTTCAAATTTCAGGAAAAAAACTATTTTTAATTCTGTCTTATTTTATCTGACATCTTTTCTTTTTTAGTTTGTCTAAAAAAGAAAGTCGTTTTAGTATAATTATAAAATGATTTACGAATTATTTTAGCCTATAAGCTCCGTAAATCTTTTTTATTTTTGAAACATCATGCCAAATCAAGCAATGCATTCAGGCGTCAACTTCTACGTGATTTAACCAAATCACTACAAATTAAAATTTATGATGGTTTTAAATGATGATTCGATATATATCCACTTGCACCCATATCTACGTAAACACAACCTTCATGCTTCAACTACAACCACTTATTTTAAGACTTAAAAGTCCTCAGTCAATATACATCATTAAATTAGAAAATTGACTTTGTCAAAAAGAAGAAAATTATATACTTGTTCTCCCTCTATAAAAGAAAAACAAATCATTAGAACCAACATATAAAACTCATCAACATATTAAAATTGTAGAACAAAAATTGTGTGATGGAAGAAGTGAAGTTGCTTGGGCTATGGTATAGTCCTTTTTGTCACAGAGTTGAATGGGCTTTAAAAGTTAAGGGTGTGAAATTTGAATTTATAGAAGAAAACTTACAAAATAAGAGCCCACTACTTCTTGAATCAAATCCAATTCATAAGAAAATTCCAGTGTTAATTCACAATGGAAAGTCCATTTGTGAGTCTATGGTGATTGTTGAATACATTGATGAGACATTTGAAGGTCCTTCCATCTTGCCTAAAGACCCTTATGATCGTGCTATAGCTCGTTTTTGGGTTAAGTTTTTCGAAGATAAGGTATATTCTTTTTTACTATCTATATTCATCTTTACTTGTTCAGTATACTATTTTGTCTATAGCTTATAAAATCACTGAATAATTTATCAATATCATGCTATGTTTATTTTATCCTTGCTATTAAATAATTATTTCATCCGTTTAAAAAGAAATTACCTCTTTTCCTTTTTAGTTTGTTTAAAAAGGAATGATTTTTTTTTATAACAACTTTCCACGTGACATGTTTAAGGCAACAAGATTAAATGACAATTTTATACATTTAACAAAACTATAGTTTAAGACCACATGATCAAAAGTATTTTTATTTTCTTCAACTCCGTGTCAAGTCAAACTAGATTGTTTTTTGTGAAACAAAGAGAATTTTTAATTTTTTAATGTTTAAATGACTTAGATAATAAGGATGGTTTGATAAAAATTACCTCTAATATTTGTGTACTTATTTGTAGGGGTCAGCAGTGGGGACAAGTTTCTTTCACAAATCAGAGAAGGCTAAAGAGGAAGTTTGTGAGATGTTGAAAATACTTGATAATGAGTTGAAGGATAAGAAGTTTTTTGTTGGTGATAAATTTGGATTTGCTGATATTGCTGCTAATTTTCTTGCACTTTGGATGGGAATTCTTGAAGAAGCAACTGGAATTATTTTGGTAACAAAAGAAAAATATCCAAATTTTTATGCTTGGAGAGATGAATACATTAACGGGAATAAAGAATATTTACCTTCGAGAGATGAGTTGCTTGCTTTTTTCAAAGCTCGCTTTCAAGCTGCTGCAACACCTCCTTATTCAAATTGATTTCTTCGTATGATCAGTTAATTAATAGTTATTATCTAAGAAAGTTATTTTCTTAATTGAAAAAAATTGACTTTCTGAAATAATAACTAGTTAATTAAGTATTTGAGAAATCAATCCTATTTATTCATCTTTGAAAATTCAAGATTTTGTGTGGCAATAAAAATAGAGTGAATTTAGGGAGTGTTTTGTTGATTCGAATGGATAATAAGTATTAGTTCGAACTATGTATACGAAAAAAGAAATCGAACTACCTGTTTAGCCTTTTTTATTTATTTTCTGTAACCAAAAATACTCTGATTTATTAATATAAATATACCTTACCGCCGTGAAAGTTTACTCACGGGGTGTTACCACGAAATATTGGATTTTCTCTTTCTCTCTCTAGATCTCTCATCTCTTTCTCTTGAAAGTTCTTGTGTTCTTCATTCATCAAGTGTGTGTGCGTGAATTCGATCCTAACACTATTCACATATCGATTTTATAATTTTAAACTCTATCAAAAAGGGCAGCTTAGCTATTCACGTTGTACAAGGAATTAGGATGAATATGATATGATAGATATTGGATAATATATTAATATTTGGAAAATTTTTATATCACGACTTTGATATTATTGTATTTAATAGACATTTTAAAAAAATGGTATTTGCTAGCTCATAGTGTAAGGATCCTCTTAGTCGTTTTATGAATTTTAATTTTTTTTTTATATTAATTCTTTTTTGCGGCTTCTATGAATAATTTATGGCCTATAAGAATAAGAGACATTATTTTCAGATTTAATAAATGATTATTTTGTTGCTTTTAATAGTGGAAGAACAAAAAAAATAATAAAAAAGATTAATAAATAAACAAATCAATAAATAAAAGAAATAAGTACCAAAAACCCTAATTGAAAATTTGAGATAGCTGCTGATGAAAAAAAAAAGAAAAAGAGAACGAACGGAATAAGATGAAGAGAGCAGCCGCACTCCATCAGATTGCATTAATTTGAAAGCTTAACAAAAAGGAAAGGCTTAAAACCCGAAATAAATTGTTGATTAATTGAGGCAAGTGGATTTCTAAATCCTTGTTAAGTGTATGAAATTCGTGTATTTTCTTGTGGTATGTGTTTGGGAGTAATCGAACTTGGTGAAAGATTGACTTGTCCACCTTGATTAATTATAACGATGAAAATGGGGTAATCAAAGATAATGTGATTAAATGTTGATGGGTTGAGAATGGTACGAGTACCGATGTTATAAATGCAAAATTTATTACTATGAAAATGTGGATCGTAATTCGAGAATGCCAAAACATATGAGCATTAGCTGATATATTTATGACTTGATTTATTATGTGTGATTTTGTTCTTTACTGAATCCATATAATTGTTATAATTGAGGTGATTCTATGTCATAGCGACATTTGATTTATTGAGATGTTGCATCATCCCTTTTCTTTGATATCATATTGTGCACATGCATTTACATGAGATTGGGTATGAGTAAAGGTGTAACACGTGGAGATCGTCCATGTTGAGATCGAGTTATGATTATTTGGGCACGTCGAGATCGTCCGTGCGATATAAAAGTAATGATTATGATTTGGCACGTAAAGATCGTCCATACGAAATTTGTTTGATTTATGATAGTGCGTTGAGATCGTTCGCACAGACACGTGGAGATCGTCCGTGTCGGTTATGGACCTCGCGAGTAACTCTTGATGTATTTCCGAGGAGTATCATGTATATACGGTTGATAGAGTACCTGGTATTTAGAGGTATATCATTTCATGGTGTCATATTGCATTGTATCACATGACATTCTTCATCCTTTATGATTACGTATTTATTGGTGATTGAAAAGTATTTGATATTTGGTTAACTCTATTTAATGAACTTGATCTTGTGTTTTGTTGATATTGCGAGTGCCTTTTTGTGGAGGGTGTAATTGATGAATATTGAGCTTGTTGTTGAGTATATATGCTATGAAAACTGTGAACTGTTAGGTTGGACTGATTTTTATGCAGGTTATAGTTGTGGAGGTTTGGTAGGTGTGTAAGGAGCACCCGTATTTTATCCACTTAGCTTGTATTTAGAAGTTTACTTGCTGGGTACCGTGTGGTTTGGTACTCACCCCTTGCTACTACAATTTTTTTGTAGGTTACTAGCCCGGACCTTTGTGATATTTCTCTTCCCCTTGTTCGAGGCTTTTTGTGGAGAATTGTGAGGTAGCTGCTTGTTATCTCAGCGAACCTTCTAATTCTATTTATGATCTTGTTCAACCCGAGAAACAATGTCATTTGAGACTTATTTTTTTTCTTTGAATCAATTGTTATTCTTTATAGGCTTGTACACGTGACAACCAGATTTTGGGAATATTTTTTTTTTTAGTAAATTATGAATTTTCCACATTTTATTTGTAATGGTAGAGTTTTAGATTGACTTGTCTTGTTGGGATAAGACGAGTGCATCACGTTCATTTTTGGATCGTGACACATAGAGTGTTTGATATTTATCAAAGAGTTATCAAAATACTAAAATCAAATCAAAGTGTATAATTATGTATGTTATACATATGTGTTATTATAATACTTCCTATATTTCAAAATAATTAAATTGTTGGGTGTTTTATATTCTTTAGAAAAAGAAGATTAAGAATATAAATTAGATATTATTTTTTATTTTTCTCTTGTTGATTCTTGTCAAATTAATCTTTATAATAATTTAAAAAACAACTAAAGTTTCTTGAACTAATCACATAAAATATTCAAATGTGGAGTATAGAAAAAATATTTTTAAAAATAATGTTAAGATTAAATAATGAGAAAAATATGCTCCTAAACTATTTGAAAAAGTCTAGATATATCTTCCGTTTAAAGTTTGGTTCACTCATGATCTCGCCATTCAACTTTTGATCCAAATATGCCCTTATGGGTGTTAGTTGTCATGTTGGACATATCCAAGTCATTTTTTTCATTTTTTAAAATGTCACATGTAATTGTCATGTCATTTTGACATTACCACATGACATTTATACGAAAATAGAAAGATATTCAGACTCATAAACACCTAATCCGACCCATAAATAAACTCCCTTTAAATAAATTATCAGAATAATTTTCAATAATTTTGTTTAATTTTTATTTTCCAATAAATTTCGAAAATGAGTAATTGATTAATAAAAAATAGGAAGAATATGCAAAAAAATAAATAAATAAAATTAACACAAAAAATTCAGAAATAATTCAATTTTAAACTTTTTTAAAAATTTTATTTCTTTGATAAATTTCGAAAATGAGTAATTGATTAATAAAAAATATGAAAAAAATATAAAATTAACGCCAAAAATTAAAAAATAAATACAATAACCTTAAATTCAACATTTTCAACATTTTTTTAGTTTTTTTATTTTTCGACAAATCCCAAAAATGAGTTTATTAACAAAAAAATATGAAAAATATAATAACACAAAAATATCACAAATAAAAAATAGGAAAATATGAAAAAAATATATAAAATAAAAAAATTGTTGAAATTATTGAATTTAAGGTTACTATATTTATTTGTAAATTTTGACGTAAATTTTTTATTATGTTTTCATATTTTTTTCTTTTTTATTAATAAATCACTCATTTTCGGGATTTGTCGAAAAAAATATTTTTTTTTAAAAAAAATTGTAGAATGAAATGTTACTATATTTATTTGTGATCTTTTGACGTTATTTTATATTTTCCCATACTTTTCATATTTTTTTATTTAATCTATTACTCATTTTCGAGATTTACCGAAAAATAAAAAATTTTAAAAAAATATTGAAATGTTAGATTTAAGGTTACTATATTTATTTGTAAATTTTGACATAAATTTTTTATTATGTTTTCATATTTTTCCTATTTTTATTTAATCAATTGCTCATTTATAGATTTACCAAAAACATAAAAATTAAACAAAATTGTTAAAAATCGGATAGTGAATTTAAAAGGAGTTGATTTATGAGTCGGATTAGGTGTTTATGAGTCCGAATATCTTTCGATTTTCATATAAATGTCATATGATAAGGTAAAAATGACATGACAATTCTGTGTGACATTTAAATAGATAAAAAAATGAGTAGGATATGTCCAACATGGTAACTAACGTCCATAAGGGCATATTTGGATCAAAAGTTGGACAAAGAAGACTGTCACGACCCAAAATTGGACGTGATGGCACTCGTCTTATCCTACCAAGACAAGTCAGCCTAAAACTCAACAATTACAATAATATGTGGAAATTTTTTTTCAATAAGCTAATTTATACCCCAAAACCTGGTTGTCACGTGTACAAGCCTCTATAGTATTACAATTGATTCAAAAGAAAAACTCAAGTCTCAAATGAACTTGTTTCTAGAATAGAACAAGATCATAATTATGGAGAAGAAAGTCTGCTGAGATGGAAACAGCTACCTCACAAATCTCCAAGAAGCCTCGAAAAAGAAGAGAATGACAAGTACAACAAAAATCCAGGCTCATAACCTACAAAAAAAATTGTAGAAGCAAGGGGTGAGTACCAAACCACACGGTACTCAGCAAGTAAACCTCTAAACACAAGCTAAGGGGGTGAAATACGGGTACTCCTACCAACCCCAACCGAACCTCCACAACTATAACCTGCATTAAAATCAACCCAACCTAACGGGTCACAGTTTACATAGCACGTAGCTCAACAACAACACTTAGACAAATTACATATCCTCAATAACAAGCTCAATATTGATCAATCACAAGTTCCACAGAAAGGCAATCAGAAGATCAGCAAAACACGATATCAAGTTCACTAATGATAAGTATGTGCAATGCAATGGAATGCAATGCCAAGTATAATGATGCATGTCTGACCTAGTGATACACACCCGCTGTCTCTCAGTCCGGGACCCATGGGGGACATATCTGTCCATGCATCTGTCGCGGCGCACGACACGACCCTCGATAATAGTAACCATCGCGGCGCGCGATACGTCCCTCGAAATATAGTATCCATCGCGGCGCGCGATACGTCCCTCGAAATGGTACATCCGCTTTAAGTTATCATTCTTTCTCAATGCACATAACACTTTCACAACCATGTCTCAGAATAATGCAAATGACATGTTCACACAAATAATGAGGAGATGACCATTTTCATAACATTGCACAGTTCACAACCACACAAACATGAAATCACATCAACAATGATTCAACAAGCCATCAAACCTTTCTCAACACATCACACATAAACAATTGATCACATTGCCTTTTATTATCCCTTTTTTTCATCATTAGAATTAATCAATGTGGATAAGTCAACCCATCACCAATCCCGTTACTCCCAAACATATACCACAAGGAAATACACGCATTTCATACACTTAACAAGAGTTTAGAAATTCACTTGCCTCAAATAGTCGAACCATCACTTCGGGACTTTAGCCTTCCCCTTTCGTTGAACATTCCAACTCAAGGCAATCTATTCAAATAGATAATCATAATAAAATTTCGACATTAACAACACTCATACGTCAAACTTAGACCCAAAACTCACTCAAAGGAATAATAAATTTCCTAAATCTTGATTCCAATCAAAAGGTCAAATCTCATATTTTCTAATTTCAAATATAGAGTTAAGTCATAATTTCTCCAAAAACTACCATCTTAATAGTTTTCCTATAATATAATACACTTAATTTAATTATAGATAATATTGTATCAAAGCTATGCTAATTATTTAAGAATAGGTTTATCAAATTCTTTTGAAAAGAATAAGAATAACCAGAACATTAACTTCTTGTAATATGATTTATTTCCCTTTTGTTTCAAAGTTTAAAACCTTCTTCCAAACACGTACATCATTATCATCTTTCGACCTTTGATTTCTGCCCAATTAACAAATTACAAAATAATATTTACAAACCTAGTTATACGATATTAAAGTTTTAGATATTCCTTCCATGGTTAATCATCCAGAATCCACCCACTATCATTATTGCACAATAATTAATTATAATTATTGTCATTATACATGACCAAATTGTTATACAAATTCATACGGCCAAATCAAGAAAACAACAGAAACAGTACTTTAGTATATGACCACCACATGATTTCTACTCGTCCTCCAATTGATATTTTTATAACTTTAGGAATAAATTTAATTGAAGTATCTTACCTGGACTATGTTGAGAATTTTGTTTCGACGGCTTAGGCATTAAAAATACTTTGTAACTTTCGTTTTCCAATTGCTTCTAATTAGTAGTAATTGATGATATTTTCTCTTTTACATGATAACCTTAAGTATATGGGCCAAGTGGTATAGGGTATCAAATGATAGACTTGACCCATTAACAACTTAAAAGGTTATTATTTAGAACTTAGCACTAATTAAATAATTGTAGTTATTAAGTAATACAAATTTTTTAAATAAAATATACCGGCTAATCAAAAAAAATACTCGGGGAAACTATTAAGGGGGTAAAACGCTAATTTTACGAAAATTTCTAAAAATGACCTTCCGGGTCATTACAAAGACATGAGTAAATCAAACTTTAAACGGAAGATATATCTAAACATTTTCGAATAGTTTAAGGACATATTTAATCTTTTTCTCTTAATTAATTAAATTTAATTTAAAATATGAAAAATATGTAACAGTTTGAATTATTTTAAAACAAAGGCAATACTAATCAAATATATAAATTAATACAAAATCTATTGGTTGGATTTGCCGGTCGGTGGGTCAGTAATTGCATTTTAATTAATCATAGCAAGCCACTAGATTTGACCAAAAAGTGGCTGACCTTAGCACTAAGTCATCTTTGTTATTGTATTGCTCACTTCTAAAAAAAATAATTAAGTTTACTAACCAAAAAATCAAATATTCACCATTCATTAGATAACGAGAATATATATATGCACCATTTATTAAACGGATAGAGAATAAATATGATTTCTCTTTTATCAAGTGGCATGTCATTCTAAATGGCAAGATTAAAGAAATATATTTACTCTTTTTCCTCTTAATTTATTTCAAGTGCCATTTGAATGTGAAAGCATAATTAGATTACTAAACCTAATAGTAAAAAAGGAAACATTATTCAGTTGGCAGATTGCTAACCCTATTTTTCCCTCTATAAAAGCATTTACATCAAAGGGAGAAAACAACCACACAATAATTCCCTCAATTAGTAAAGCAAAAACATAGTTTACTAAAGTTGATAGATGGGAGATGTTAAGTTACTTGGCATATGGTATAGCCCTTTTAGTCATAGAGTTGAATGGGCTCTCAAGTTTAAGGGTGTCCAATATGAATTTATAGAACAAGATCTACAAAATAAGAGTCCTCTACTTCTTGAATCCAATCCAATTTACAAGAAAGTTCCTGTGCTAATTCATAATGGCAAGCCCATTTGTGAGTCAATTGTCATTCTTGAATACATTGATGAGGCATTTGAAGGTCCTTCAATCTTGCCTAAAGACCCTTATGATCGAGCTTTAGCTCGATTCTGGGTGAAGTTTTTTGAAGACAAGGTATATTTGTGTATATTTTTTCTCATGGTATATAAGTCTACTAATTGAAAATACTTTTGAGTCACATAAGTGGAGACATTTACTTTATTAGGTATTAACTCGTTTTAATTGTGTCAATTGAATAGTACTCCAACCTATAATACGATCGTCTAGATACCTTCAATTATGTGTCAACGAGACATATTAGTGGGGATGAGTTAGAGTGTTTAACTATCAGTTAAGAATAATTAATATGTTTGAATACGTAGTTTTTAAGGTTAAAGTACTTACTTATCAGCTAGACTTGAATTTGAATGTTTATTTATGTATTATGCACTATTATAGAGTTGAACTAAATGAAAGAATTAGTCAACAACAACTAATGTACTTTTATTGTTATTGACTATTGTATATTCCTATTTTTTGAAATTGAGTATACATTATTATTGTTATGTAGGGTGCATCAATGAGGAAAAGTATTCTTCTCAAAGGAGAGGAGCAAGAGAAAGCTAAAGAGGAACTTTTTGAGATGTTGAGAATTCTTGATAATGAGCTCAAAGACAAGAAGTTTTTTGTGGGTGACAAATTTGGATTTGTTGATATTGTTGCAAATGCTGGGGCACTTTGGCTGGGAGTTCTTGAAGAAGTATCTGGAGTTGTTTTGGTGACAAAAGAAAAATTTCCAAATTTTTGTGTTTGGAGAGATGAATATTGCACGCAGAACAAAGAATATTTACCTTCAAGAGATGAATTGCTTATCCGTTTCAAAACCTATATTCGTTAATGCTTCAAAATGAGTACACCTCTAGTAAATTTCTAAGATTTTGTGTGGCAATAAAAGTTAGACATGGATTTAGGGATTGGTTTTTGTTAATTCAATTGAAGGTTGATTTCGAATTGAACTAGTGGTATGTAAGAAAAAAATATGCATGTTATAAGATTCCTCTTTATTTCATTTAGTTAATTTTAATTTTTAGATTCACTTATAAATAAAAATATTTGTTTGAGAAAGCTAGATAGAAATTTGTCACGACCCAAAATGATCTCGTAAGTGGCACCCACCCTTATCCTACTAGGTGAGCGAACCAACAAATCTAAACTCCAACATTTACCAATAGTTCAACTGTAATTAATAAAATAATGCGGAAGACCCAAAACTCTTATTTAAGTTAACTAAGTAAATAGGATTCTAAGTTTACACTTATCCTCCCCAAAATCTGGAAGTCATCACATCAAGAACATCTATCCTCAAATTACAAAGTCTAAGAATGTTTGAGAAAACAAAATAAGTAAGAAGATGGTCCATGTCCGAAATTCAAAGACATCAAGACGTGAAGAAGAGAATCTAGTACGAGCTAGGAATAATAGCTCACCCCGAACTCTGATATGCTGAAGACTGGCTAGAACTGAGGGCGAGTCGAAGACGATGGCACACTTGCTGCACTCCACAAAATAACAAAGAAGAAAATACAAGTAGGGGGTCAGTACAAGGAACACGTACTGAGTAGGTATCATCGGCCAACTCAAAATAGAAAATAATATATACCAAATAATAATATACAGTCAACCACAATACTTAATAGATGGCAAGCAACAAATACATAAGTCATTGACAACAACATCATAATGGATACACCATCAATCACAATATCAAGCACACCTTTGAGGACTCATGCCTCCACATCATACTCATTTGGGAAAATAATTTCTTTGAATCTGAGTAAAATAATATAATTCAAGATTCTTTTCATTTAAAAATATCGTGTCGGAACGTGACACTCCGATCCAAAATACCGTGTCGGAACATGACACTCCGATCCAAAAATACCGTGTCGGAACGTGACACTCCGATCCAAAATGCCGTGTCGGAACGTGACACTCCGATCCAAAATACCGTGTCGGAACGTGACACTCCGATCCAAAAATACCGTGTCGGAACGTGACACTCCGATCCAAAAATACCGTGTCGGAATGTGACACTCCGATCCAAAATGTATTAAATTTATTAAAACTGTTTTCAAATCATTTTATTTCCATCAAGCCTTCTTTATTCAAGGCATCATTTCAAAAGAGAGTTTTCAAGAATAAAATTCAATAGTCTCATATTTTAGGCAACCACAAACCACACAATCATAATATACAACCACAAAATCAAGTAATAGGAGACTTTACAATATCATCCAATACATATCAATCGCTATTTAGAGTTTATCTATCACATAGAAATAAACCATAACCTACCTCCACCGAAAACCGAAATCAAGCAAGCTACCTCTCCAATGCCTTTGCCTTCCTTATTGCCTAAGAACCTTTTCAATTTGAAGATACCAAATTTTAATGTTGAGTTTCTTCCTTCCTCCTTGTGATTAATTATCCCTTATTTATAATGCATAAGACTAATAGTAAAAGTAACCCACTAATTAAAGAAATAATAAATAAATACCCCATTAACTAAAGAGATAATAAAAAAATTACCCCACTAATTAATTTCATAATTAAAGTTACTCCACTAATTAATTTCATAATTAAAGCTACTCCACTAATTAATTTTCATAATTAAAGCTACTCCACTAATTAATTTCATAATTAAAGCTACTCCACAAATTATATAAATATAATAGTCCAAAACACCCATAAAAACAAATAAATAGTGGAAGCTGACATCGTGTGGGGTTACGCCGCGTGTGACGGTCGGTCGCATCTAGTAAATATTTATTAGAATAATTTTACTGCTCAAACCGACTAAATGGGTTGTTACAAAATTTAAATTAAAATGTTAGCATCTAGAACCTATCCCAAATGCCAGCCTCAAGTTCTCACAAGATACTAGGATAGAAGTGTTTAGTTGTCCCTTAATATCAAATTAAGGTGTCTAGATATGCACTCTCAAAGTTGGATGATTTACTTGTCAGCTATGAAATTTATATCATCTCAATTAAAAAAAACTCAATATCAATCATAAAATAAATTTGAATTAGGTTGAGAGAGGTTTCAAATGGATAAAATAAATTTATAAAAATTAGTAAATTTAGTGTGTAAAGGAAAAAAGTAAATATGCACAATTTATTAGCTGAAGATATATATAAAAACTTTATTATAAGTTATCTAAATTCCATAGTGTAAAATTTAAATGACATTTTATCCCTACTCTTTTTCAATTTATAAAAATCCCTTCAAAATCAGTGTTATTCAGATACATAAAAAATAATTCAGATTCATTAATTCCGATAACGAGGATATGTCCTTTCTAAATTTCAAGATTACAAAAATATCTATTTGTCCTTTTCCCCTTTATTATGAATAGTCAAACAAGAAAGGTTAATGCATTTGGTGAAATGCTAAGAAATTTCCCTCTATAAAAGAATACTAGACCTCAAGGAAGAACACAACCACATAAAAATAATTCCCTCAATTAGTAAAGCAAAAGACAAAGTTAACCAAAGTTGAGAGATGGCAGATATTAAGTTGCTTGGTCTATGGTATAGCCCTTTTAGTAAAAGAGTTGAATGGGCTCTTAAGACTAAGGGTGTGGAATATGAATATATAGAAGATGATCTACAAAATAAGAGCCTTTTACTTCTTCAATCCAATCCAATTCACAAGAAAGTCCCTGTGCTCATTCACAATGGCAAGCCAATTTGTGAGTCAAGTGTCATTCTTGAATACATTGACGAGACATTTGAAGGCCCTTCCATCTTACCTAAAGACCCTTATGATCGAGCTTTAGCTCGTTTTTGGGCTAAATTCTTCGAAGATAAGGTATATCGACTCCTTAACTTGTCTCTACTCTGTTAATTGAATATTCTAACTTATAAAATGATCAGCTATACATCTCCAAAATTTATGTGGCATGTCAGCATGAGGTGTCTACGAGACACATTAAAGAGTTAGAGTGCTTAGTTGTTAATTGAGACCAAATTGATATATTTAGATATGCACATTCAAAGTTAGAAGTACTTATTATCGATACAACCAAGTCTGAATGTCATTTTATATATATTATATGTCTTGTGTAAAATTAGACTAAAGTAATAACATATCATATTGCCAACAATCTATTGTTGTAGATTTATATCTTTAAAATTTTGTTGAATTTAAGTTCCAATTGTTATGTAGTGGCCATCAATGATGAAAAGTCTATTTTTCAAAGGAGAGGAGCAAGAGAAAGGTAAAGAGGAAGTTAATGAGATGTTGAGAATTCTTGATAATGAGCTCAAGGACAAAAAGTTTTTTGTTGGTAACAAATTTGGATTTGTTGATGTTGTTGCAAATGCTGTAGCCCTTTGGTTTGGAGTTCTTGAAGAAGTAATTGGAGTTGTTTCGGTGACAAGTGAAAAATTCCCAAATTTTTGCGACTGGAGAGATGAATACTACATCCAAAACAAGGAATATTTACCGTCAAGAGATGAATTGTTTGCCCATTACCAAGCTTACATTCAACGTGTTGTTGCTTCAAAATGATTACTCCTCTGTTGAATTTTAAGATTTCGTGTGGCAATAAAAATAGAGATGGATTTCGGATGTGTTTTTTGTGAAATCAATGGTAATTGAAATATACACTTTATAAAAAAGTGATAAAGTTTTTATCGGCATTAGTTAATTATTATTAGATTTACTATGACTTTAGACTTTAAGTACATTTATAAAGAGTATTAATTGTCGTTAAAATATATATCTATAGCAGCAATTAAGTTATTGTCATTAACTAATTGCTTTAAAGATCATTTTTTATAGTGAAAGAAGTTTTTTCCTCATAAAAACAACTCACGAATATGAGTCCCACATTTAAAAAACAGATAATCCGCAAAGATTTAAAAAAGATTGTTGCTATCCAGCTATCTTGAAATTCAATATACAATAATAAGAATTCAAATTTTTTTGTTTGCGGGGGCAAAAGTGTAAAGAACTCTTCACAAAAGAATCTTCTAAAGAGTGTAGAGCAGGTTGTGTAACCTTAGTTCTACTCCAATCCTGTTTTTGTGGTATATTAATGAATTTAAATATTTTTTAACACTTAATTATTTTGTTTTATTTTTAAATCCAACTTGACTATTAAGAATTTCTATTCAATTATTGTTTGAGTGGTTGGTCAGTCATTGTACAACAATTAATTAAATACACCACTAATTTTCTCATGATTGACTTATGACTCATGGTATGCAAGCAATTTTATATTGGCCTTCTATGTTACCAAGGAGTAAATTTGAAGGAAAAGGATAAATATATCTTGAATTATATGTAGATATTTTTTTATTATTTTTAAGGAATATTAGTATTTTTATCGTCTAAAAATTAGAGTATGTATATTATTTATATTGACGAAAATACACGCGTTATAATTTTATTCATCGACTCAACATCGAATCGATAGATAATATTGCGTCACATGTCCCTATTTAGTCTTCCGTTAGAGTGAAGGGCATATGCGCTCTAGTTTTTAGTCGGCAGGAGCATTAATATTCCAAAAGTATGACAGATGGTATCTGCACACCATTTACAATGACTCAAGGATATATATTTATCCTTTTTCCCTAAAATATATTACTTCCTCTCCTCTATTTTAATTCATTTATTTTAAAAAATTATTATTTTTAATTCTAATTTGACATAATATTTTTTTAAAAAAGTTGAATCATTGTAATTAAAATCGTCAAATAAGGCTTGATCTTTGAGGCCAATCCAACTCAAATTGTTAACTAGAATACCGGATAGAATAGAGTTAAAATTTTGCAAGGCAATTAAAAATTGGAGCTTATAAGCCCAACATCAGTCAGCTCGCGCCCTTGTGGCTTGAGTGACGCTTGGTTGAGGTTGCGGCCAAAAAGATATGTGGTTCAAATTTAATAATTAAAATAAATTACAATAAAAGATGTAGAAACTAAATATATTGATTGTCGAATATATCTTAATATCTTCCTCTCCTCTATTTTAATTGATTTACTTAAAATTTACTTTTTTTCTAATTTTAACTTGACATAAAAAAAATTTAAAATTATATCTTTGTGATTAAAATCGTCAAATAAGACTTAATCTTTGAGGCCAACTCAACTCATATCGTTAACCGGATAGAATTGAGTTCAAATTTTGCAAAGGCAATTCAAAATTGGGGCTTATAAGCCCAACATCAATCAGCTCGCGACCATTGAGGCTCCCAGCCAAAAAGATATGTGATTCAAATTTAAAAACTAAAATAAATTATGATAAAAGAATTGAAAAGTAAAATATACTATTGTCGAATACGTCTTAATATCTTATCTTAGGCAATACTTTTTTCATTTAGCGTAAATCCTAATCTCCTAGTGAGCAAGTTGCATGTATAATTGCGTAAAGTAATTAGCAGTGTAGAGTTTATTTTTTATCGAGTGTTTGGTTTATGACCGTTCACCTCGTCTCGTGTTTAGATTAAAAACTCTACAAAAAGCTCCTTTAATTTCTAATTCTATCTTTGAGTTATTATGGATTTTGTATTCATGTAACTGGGTCAAGGTAGATAATTGTCGGACAATTTTTTTATGACCTTCTAACTAGCTAGGAGAAGAACAATTTTGTTGTCATGTTTACTATTTTCTCACATGAATAATTTTAGGATAAATAATTATCATCTTAATAAATGATCACCTACAGAACGTCAATTTTCAATGTTTCATATTTTTTTTAGATCTTATGATTTTAAACATGTCATGTGAAAAATTGAAACTAAAGAATTGCTAAAAAAGAAATAGATATTTTTTTAAAAAAATATTCCTTTATAGAAAATAAATAGTATTTTCTACTAATTTTTCTTTAATTAAATGTCTTGAAAAAGAAACAACTCTTTTAAGTGTTACGTAAAACTGGACAAGTATTATTAGACATTTCAATAATTCAAAGAATTCGAACTCACAACTCTAGCGCGGAAAATATTCAATTTCCATGACTCATTCCTTATACTAACTTATCAATCAGTTTTGTTAGGAGTTCATGAGTTAATATTGATATACATTTTTATAATTTTTTAGTAAATATAAAATTTACGAAAAAATAACTATATATTCGAATAAAATTATTCCATTATTTCTTTGATTTAAAATTTCGAATAAAATTCTCTGTCCGAGAAAAGTATCTTAGCTGTTCACATGCTAAGGAACTAAGAAGTTTCGCCTTTGGTGGGCCAGTGATTGTATATTTTATTATTTAATATAAATCATTTTCCTCATCAAATTGAAAATGAAAGAAAAATCAAAAGGTGACACGAAATATTGAAAACTCCCTCCATTTTAATTTTTAATACTTTCAATTTTTTTTTAAATTTTGTTTAATTTTAAATTTAAAATATATCAAACAAACAAAAAATTCATTAATTTTATATCGCAAAGCACGCTATATGAAAAGTTAAAAAAAAGGCCATCAAACAAATGAAAGGGAATATCATTCGTAAAATAAATTATAAATAAAAATAGGCCGAATAAATTAAAAATATAAGTATCATTTATAAAGAGAGTGATTTTTCTAGCCACTAGATTTGACCAAAATATTGGTGACATGAGCGCACAAGTCATCTTTATTATTGTATTATTCTTACAAAAATAGGGAAGATGTTCAAACAAGTGGCTAGTTAGTCAAATATAATTTTTAATATTAAAAAATTGAATAGTCAAACAAGAAAAACATTAATGTATATCCCTATTTTTTTTCCTCTATAAAAATAAAAAACACTATACATCAAAGGAGCAAAAATAAAATAAAATTGAGAACCAAAGTAGTAAGATGGCAGAAGTGAAGTTGCTTGGTCTAAGTTATAGCCCTTTTAATCATAGAGTTGAATGGGCTCTAAAGATTAAGGGAGTGAATTATGAATTTATAGAAGAAGATTTACAAAATAAGAGTTCTTTACTTCTTCAATCAAATCCAATTCACAAGAAAATTCCAGTGTTAATTCACAATGGCAAGTCCATTTGTGAGTCTATGGTCATTCTTGAATACATAGATGAGGCATTTGAAGGCCCTTCTATTTTCCCTAAAGACCCTTATGATCGAGCTTTAGCGCGTTTCTGGGCTAAATATGTCGATGATAAGGTATATTGCTTTTAACTTATTCTGATTGATTGAAAATTTTGTTTTAGTTGCATTATTATAGCTAAATAATGAATACCATATTTGATAGTTGATTTGGAGGTAAGTTATTTATGTATAAAATTAATAAAATATTTGATTTGTAATTTAGAAATACATAACTAATACATGTATAAGTTATGAAGAAATTTATGTATATTGTATAGGGAAAATGCACAAGTATCCCCTTGACCTATGCACGAAATTTTAGAGACACTTATATTATACTAAGGTCCTATTATCTCCCTAAACTTATTTTATAAATAATTTTTTATCCCTTTTCGGCCTATATGACACTATCTTGTGGGTGCAGCATGTGTTGACATTTTTCTTTAAATTAGTGCTACGTAGACCGGAAAAGGATAGAAAATTATTTATAAAATAATTTCAGGGGTAATAAGACCTTAGTATAGTATAAGTGTGTATCTGGAATTTCGGGCATAAGTTGAGGAGATAATTCTACATTATCCTTATTGTATAACTATTTTAATTACATAGATTTTATCATAACTAATTATTATATTATTAATACCTGCATAACTCTAATTAACTATCAACAACGAGTCGACAACCCTTAGTAAGTTTGTTTGTTGGGCAGGGGTCAGCAGTGTGGAAAAGTTTCTTCTTCAAAGGAGAGGAACAAGAGAAAGCTAAAGAGGAAGCTTATGAGATGTTGAAAATTCTTGATAATGAGTTCAAGGACAAGAAGTACTTTGTTGGTGACAAATTAGGATTTGCTGATATTGCTGCAAATGGTGCAGCACTTTATTTGGGAATTCTTGAAGAAGTATCTGGAATCGTTTTAGCGACAAGTGAAAAATTTCCAAATTTTTGTGCTTGGAGAGATGAATATTGCATCCAAAACAAGGAATATCTTCCTTTAAGAGATGAATTGCTTATCCGTTATCGAGCCTACATTCAGCCTGTTGATGCTTCAAAATGAGTACACCTCAAGTGAATTTCAAGATTTTGTGTGGCAATAAAAATTGGATTTTTCTAAATTCAATTGAAATATATTAAAGTTGAATGTAATAAGATTTATCTTTATTTCACTAGTTAATATAATTTTTGGATTCACAAATGAGTAAAAAGATATTGTTAAGAGAAAGCTAGCTTAATACGCTATTTTATCTGATTTAAAATTTTAAATTATTTATCTTATTCTAATTTGATACAAATTTTTTTAAAAAATAATAACTTAATTTTATAGTTAAAGCAGAAAAAAATAAGTTCTATGAACCCATCTCTACCCACATCATTAATTGAGTAGAATTGGATCAAGATTTCAAACCAGTCTATGATTCGGACTTATAAGCCCGGCCTTAGTTAATTTGCCACCCTTGTGGCTTGAGTGAGAGTGGGTCGAGGCCGGTCATGAGTCAAAATAATTTAAAATGGAGAATTAAGCGAGTACTTTATAAATGTAAAATAATTATAAAAATATTAATTTTTTTTATATTTGTACCTTTATTAAATAATTACACTATAAAAACATCAACTAATTTCACTTAATTGATACTAATTAGTATTATGTACTGTATTGGTATCATTAAGACGGATAACTTCATTTAATTGATACTTAATTTATTTATATATATTATTTATTGCTCCCTTCCTTCCTACCTATATGTTGTTCTTATTAAAATAGATGATCCTTTTTAATATTTATCATTTCATATAATTAATGCATAAATGAAAATATTTTTCCTTTTTTAATCTTGAAAGTTGTTGTCTTAAAATTATATATTTGATCAACATATATAGGAAAATTAAATGATTAATTATGTTCATTGACAATTAATAAAAATAAATTAATTTATATTCATTTATTAAAAATTTGACTATAAGAAAACACTAAATAAGAACACATAATAAACTTATTTAATTTCTTTAAAGATGTAAAATCTAAAATAATGTGATACGAACAACACAAATGACGAATATAGTATAAAATGGTGACTTATATATGTGCTATTTGTTAAACAAAATATATATATAAGTGTCAAAACAAATTACTTTTGGAAACATCAATGCACCTTCATTTTTTAATATATAAAAGAAGACCCTAGACCTGGAAGGGAGATCACAACCACATACAAATTCCCTCAATTAGTAAAGCAAAAACATAGCCAAAGTTGAGAGATGGCTGATGTTAAGTTGATTGGTTTATGGTATAGTCCTTTTAGTAGAAGAGTTGAATGGGCTCTAAAGATTAAGGGTGTGGAATATGAATATATAGAAGATGATCTACATAATAAGAGCCTTTTACTTCTTCAATCTAATCCAATTCACAAGGCAGTTCCTGTGCTCATTCACAATGGCAAGCCCCTTTGTGAATCAAGTGTCATTCTCGAATACATCGACGAGACATTTGAAGGCCCTTCCATCTTGCCTAAAGAACCTTATGATCGATCTTTAGCCCGTTTTTGGGCTAAATTCTTCGAAGATAAGGTATATTGCTTTCATAAAATATTTACTCTACTAGGTCTTATATATGATTTTTCATAAACTTATATATGTGTAAGTAAAATATACTAAGAATTTAATACATAGATAGACTCGACCTGTAATTAAACAGATCAACTTTGAGTACATACATCTAGACATCTTATTTCAACTTTGTGTCAATTATATTGAACATTGGTCAATTAAATTATCTAAATATGCACTTTCCAAAGTTAAAATGCTTACTTACCAATTAAGGTCGAATTTTAATGTATGTTTATGCATTGTGTAGGGGCTAGCAATAAGGAGAAGTATATTTTTCAAAGGAGAGGAGCAAGAGAAAGCTAAAGAGGAAGTTTATGATATGTTGAAAGTTCTTGATAATGAGCTTAAGGAAAGAAGTTTTTTGTTGGTGAAAATTTTGGATTTGTTGATATTGTTGCAAATGCTGCAGCCCTTTGGCTAGGAGTTCTTGAAGAAGCATCTGGAGTTGTTTTGGTGACAAATGAAAAATATCCGAATTTTTGTAATTGGAGAGATGAATATTGCACGCAAAACAAGAAATATTTACCTCCTAAAGATGAATTGCTTGCCCATTATCAAGTTTACTTTCAACATGTTACTGCTTCAAAATGAGTACGACCTTTAAGCTAATTTTAAGATTTTGTGTGGCAATAAAATGGAGATATGGATTTAGGATGAGTTTTTGTTGATTCAATTGAAATGGGAATAAAATGGAGATATGGATTTAGGATGTTGTTGATTCCATTGAAATTAATTTGACCAAACTAAGCCATTATATAAAGTCATTCATCAAATAATATGTTTTATAAAATTTTACAAAACTAGTATAAACGTATTCCACAGTAACGTTTTAGGATATATATTATTTTTTAAAAGTTGATGGCGTCAGATTAATATACGTTACTCACAGTAATGTTTTACTCCTAAAATATTACTCATAATAACGTTTTAGGAGTAAAACGTTACTGAAAATAACGTTTAGGAGTAAAACGTTACTTAAAATAACGTATATCAACATAATGCTGTTAATTTTCAAAAAATAAAATTTATCGTAAAACGTTATCGTGAAATACGTTTATACTAGTTTTGTAAAATTGTAGAAAAATGTATTACTTTGAGAAATTGTTTTATATAATGGCTTAGTTTAGTTAAAAATTCCATCATATGATTTGTCTTGTTTCGGTTAATATAAATAAATTTTAGGTTAACGTATTTAATAAACACTTTTTATTCATCTCTCTCTGAAAAATTTATTCGTCATTTTTCTGATCTCGCTCGCTATTCTCTTTTATCTATATATTTGAATTTATTATAATAGGAGAGAAAACTATATATATCTATAACATATAGACATAATTTTTTCAACCTAATATTAAAACTTTTAATTCAATTTCGGTGGTTGGTACAGTAATTGTACAACAATTATATAATTATTCCATTAATTTTCTCATCGATTTGGAAAGAACAAGAACTAACTTGTGACTCATAATGACTAATTAATGTGAAAGCATTTTTATATTGGCCTTCTATATTTCTAGGGAGTTGAAATTTAATCATATATAACTTTGTCTTATTATCATTTGATATAAAATTTAAAAATATAACATTTTTATATAATTTTAAATTAAAAAAAAAATATATTAAATGTACATATCATAATATCTAATTTACAGACTTAAATATATTATCTAAAAATAGAAAAGTTCCCACATGGGCATCGAATAAAAAATAAGATGATATATCTAATATATATATATATATATATAATATATATTCTATATTATATATATATATATATATATATATAATATATATTTTAACCTTTTTTTCTTAGTAGAATATTTTTAAAAAAAAAAAGTTGAGAAGGAGCAAGACATTTTGTGCGTGAGTCACCTAGAGAAAAAGTAGGGTAAAATTTACCTGAATATGCTATTAACGGTCAATTTAATACATGCTTAATGCTTTATATTTAAATTATAATTTATTCTATTAATTTTAATTAATTTAATATAAATTTTATTTCATTAATCACTTAATAATAATAATAATAATTACATTAATTTGATATAAATACTTAGTACAAGTAATTTTTTTTTCAAAAAAGAAATAAATATTAATATGCAAGTGTAACAAAATCAATTCAAAATTTAAATTATATATATCTTTAATAATCTTAATTTTTAAATGAAAACATCTTCATATTTATTAAAAAAATCAAACTCCTGTAAGAAAAACCAACTAAGCAAAAATATATACTTGAGCTAAAATGATGATCAAAATCAACGGGATTGATAAAGACCATTTCACGGAAAAAGATATCCAAGAAATCAATAATTGAGCCCCAAATTTTAATCTAAAAGGGAATGTTAAATGACAAGAAAATTTGGTCAGAAAATTAAAAAATTTATGATATTTTTTTAATTTTAAAATAAATTATTTTTTTTAATTAAAAGATATTAAATTAAAATAATAAAAATATTTTTTTTAAAAATAATATAACTAAAATTATTCTAGCCATATTTTCTGGTCAAAAGGATTTTTCATTATCAAAATTACAACCTCATAGAGTATTTAATATTTCCTTACTTCAGTAATATCACATTTATATATTTTTATTTAAATAATTTTTGAAATTTGAACACTACTAATTATAATTTTTTATTTTTAAAAAAAGCACTACTAACAAAATGATTTGTTTATTTATTTTTTAGAAAAAGCAATATTACTAACAAAATGAGTACTTAAAAAAATATAGTATCACTTTCATGTTTTGAATCTTAAGATAACTTTATTTTGAGATAATATTTTTTTCCCAAAGATGTAACACTTATTTTTACATAGAGGAAATACCAATAATAATATTCAAAGTCTTTAGTCAACATGGAAACATTACTAAATTACAAAACTAAGCTGTCAAAGAAAAATCAAGAATATTGTATGTGGTGTATGCTAGAAACTTCCACACTTATTAACGGTAGCAGACCCCTAATTTTTATTAAGTGATGTCAATAGTCATAGTAAAAAATATAATTATGAGGATAGTATAACTAGAATCCATGACTTTAAGAAATTTTTACAATACTTTAATTATAAAATTAAATATTTAATTTGGATCAATAGATTCATGACTTTAAGAAATTTTTACAAAACTTTAATTATAAAATTAAATATTTAATTTGGATCAATAGGTTTCAATGCTTACATGTGTATCTACTAAACCAAAATTTAATATGTAGATATAATGTATCTTTTGACGAAGGGATGTCGCTTGGCACCCCTTTTGATAAAGATGAGTACGCCACTGCTTATCAACATGGGTTGTGGTATAGTAGTGAAACTGTTTCACCCTTAATCAAAGGTTTCAGATTCTAGGTCTAGGTCTAGGTATGAAGAAAATCAGAGTCCGGAGCCTAAAGGGTATAAAATATTAACAAAAATTCCAAAACAGTATATAACATTTTATATTAATCGAAACTGCAAAATCGCTGGAACAACATCGATTTACTCCACCGAAAAAGCAAAATTGCAAGCTACTATGTGATTTTTTTTTAAAAAATTCCAATCGCTAACTAGGCAGCGATTTTCAATTTTGTTTTTAAATTTTTCTTTTTTTTTTGAAAATCGCTGCCTAGACAGCGATTTCCATTAAAAAAAAAAAAAAGAAAAAAACACTTTTTTTTTTAAAATCGCTGCCTAGGCAACGATTTTCAATTTAAAAAAAAAAAAATTTAAAAAAATCGTTTCGATTTCTTTTTCTTTTTTTTAAATGTAAGTCGCTGCGAAAGGCAGTGATTTTTCAAACAATTTTTTTTAAAAATGGAAATCGCTGTCGCTGCCAAGGTAGCAATTTGATTTTTTTAAAAAAAATATCAAATGTTGCAAAATCGCTGCACTAGCAGCGATTTTGCTTTTTCCGGTGGAGTAAATCGCTGTTGTTCCAGTGATTTTGCCGTGGTTAATATAAAATTTTATATACCGTTCTAAAATTTTATAATATTTTATACCTTTTAGGCTCCGAACTCAAGAAAATCCTATTGAAAACATCACTCTTAAATGAGTCGTGAATAGCAAAATTCAAATTTAATCAGTGCTATAGACTCCGAACACGAGAGAAAAAAAACCTCTATAAAACAAGACTAAACCTCAAGGAAGAAAAACCACACAACAATTCCCTCAAATATTATAGTAAAGATTAGAAAAAATAGTTTACCAAAGTTGAGAGATGGCAGATGTTAAGTTGCTTGGTCTATGGTATAGCCCTTTTAGTCATAGAGTTGAGTGGGCTCTAAAGATCAAGGGTGTCCAATATGAATACATAGAAGATGATCTACATAATAAGAGTTCTCTACTTCTTGAATCCAATCCAATTCACAAAAAAGTTCCAGTACTAATTCACAATGGCAAGCCACTTTGTGAGTCAATGGTAATTGTTGAATACATCGATGAGACATTTGAAGGCCCTTCCATCTTACCTAAAGACCCTTATGATCATGCTATAGCTCGTTTCTGGGCTAAGTTCCTTGATGACAAGGTATATTTTTTTTAAAGTTCTTCATTTCAATTTATCAATGGCCGTTACTATTAAGACAATAAAAATTTCTTATTTTTATGTAGTTTTTGAAATATATAATTTTTTTCTAATCAAACAAAATGAAACCGATAAATATATGTTCTTTTAATTTTTGTCATCACATAGGTTTATATAAGATATAGAGAAACTTTTATAACTTTTATAATAATATTGGACCAAGACAAGTTTAAATATAAGTATTACAATCACTCAATCAACAAGAATTCATATATTTAATTACAACTTATTTAGGACTGACGCGTAGTTATTGTTATCATATTATACAACCTAATTTTCAACTTGTTGTCCAGATGCCACCAGTAGGGAAAAGTTTCTTTTTGAAAGGAGAGGAGCAAGAGAAGGCTAAAGAGGAAGCTTATGAGATATTGAAAATACTTGATAATGAGTTAAAGGACAAGAAGTACTTTGTTGGTGACAAATTTGGATTTGCTGATATTGCTGCTAATTTTATGGGAATTTGGGTTGGAGTATTTGAAGAAGCCTCTGGACTTGATTTGGTCACAAGTGAAAAATTTCCAAATTTATGTGCTTGGAGAGACGAATACATCAATTGTAACGAAAACAAGGAATATTTACCTCCAAGAAATGAATTACTTGCCCATTTCCAAGCTCGCTTTCAAGCTGCTCCGAAATAAATATTTTTACGTAAAATAATTATAAATAGAATAATAATTATACTGTAAGGTAGCCAAAAATACTATATTTTCGTATTCTGTCATATGATTGTATTAGATATATTATTATTATTGTTATGTCGCTATCGCTTTTTTAATAGAAGTGTGGTGTTATTATTGCTGGTTAGTCAAGTATTATACATTAATTATTCAGATAATTATTTTTTTCTATCGAATTGACTAAAGAAAAGAAGAACTGTTGGGTGGAGTATGAAAGCATTTTTATATAATTAGGAAAAAAAATTAATAGAAAAAGCAAACAACATTTGACGAAAATGTGGTGACATGAGCACATAAGTCATCTAATTAGGAGGCTTCTCATGTTAAGCATGGCCCGAAGCATCATTACTGCTAATTATTCAAATTATTTCATTATATAAGAATGTACATAAGAAATTAGGCAAATGTATCGCTAACTCGTGTGATACTCCTAGTTCAGATAGAAAACTCATATTCTTAATATTCAAATTAGGATGAACATAGATAACGAAAGATCAAAAACTTAACATGACTTTAAGTTTTTATGTATTTATGCTTTGATTTGGTTAGCTAAAGATCAAAAACTTAACATGACTTTAAGTTTTTAAGTATTTATGCTTTGATTAGGTTCATATTTTATTTTTTATTTGCATCAAAAAATGTTTTAAAAACATCCAATAAAATTGGATTAAAAAAATCAAATCAGACTGAATTAATTTGATTCGATGCTCGATGCATATTTTTTTAACAACCAAACAATTATCCCTAATTCAAATATGAAACTCAATAAACTAGATCTCTAAATTTTTTCTGATATTCTTTTAATAATTTTATACTCTCAAAAGTTTTGTGATAATGTCAACAACATAAAATACAAACAATGACAACATTATCGGATGCATTCAATAAAGTTTATTTTCAAGTATCTTAGTCGATGTTAGTTCATTATTAAATTACAAAAATTAAATTGTCAAACTAGAAACCTTATTGCATTTTCTTGATTGCTAAGGAACTTCCCTATTTTTTCCTCTATAAAAGAAGACTAGACATCAAGGGAAAACAACACATAAAAATTAGTAAATTTAACAAATAGTCAACCAAAGTTGAGAGATGGGAGATGTTAAGTTACTTGGTCTATGGTATAGCCCCTTTAGTCATAGAGTTGAATGGGCTCTCAAGATTAAGGGTGTCCAATATGAATTTATAGAACAAGATTTACAAAATAAGAGCCCTTTGCTTCTTGAATCTAATCCAATTCACAAGAAAATTCCAGTGTTAATTCACAATGGAAAGTCCATTTGTGAGTCTATGGTAATTGTTGAATACATTGATGAGACATTTGAAGGCCCTTCCATCTTGCCTAAAGACCCTTATGATCGAGCTTTAGCTCGTTTTTGGGTTAAGTTCCTTGAAGATCAGGTAAATTTACTTTATTTACGTGTCATAGTTTACAAGAATCCTTTTATCTTATCGTAAATGTACTATATGCCAATTATAAAAAATGTTGAGAATCCCTAGTATTTTCAAGCTTAAATATTTATATAATAGAGATTTATATAGTCGACCCACTTTGTTAAACAGATTGCGGCCGTGGGGAAAAGTATCTTTTTGAAAGGAGAGGAACAAGAGAAAGAAAAAAAGGCAGCTTGTGAGATGTTGAAAATTCTTGAAAATGAGCTCCAGGACAAGAAGTTTTTTGTTGGTGACAAATTTGGATTAGC
Source organism: Solanum peruvianum (assembly GCA_027705065.1). Taxonomy (NCBI): domain Eukaryota; kingdom Viridiplantae; phylum Streptophyta; class Magnoliopsida; order Solanales; family Solanaceae; genus Solanum; species Solanum peruvianum. The sequence goes on from JAKWJD010001763.1 coordinate 5,011,673, forward strand.
TGATATTGCTGCAAATGTATTGGCAATTTGGCTTGGGGTTTTTGAAGAAGCCTCTGGAGTGGCTTTGGTTACAAGTGAAAATTTCCCAACTTTATATGCTTGGAGAAATGAATATTGCAATCAAAATAAGGAATATTTACCTTCGAGAGATGAATTGCTTGTTCATTTCCAATCTCGTTTTCCAGCTAAAGCAAAATAAATGAATTTTTTAAAAATAAATAAATGAATTTCAAGAATTGTGTGATAATAAAAAATTGAGATGGATTTAGGACATGTTTTTGTGAGTTCAATTGAAATTGATTTTGGATTGAACTAGGTATACTTAAGCAAAGAAATATTATTAAAAAGTATGGTTGTCACAAGATTTATATATCTTTACTTCATTAGTTAATAAAGATCTTTGAATTCATGTAATGAATAAAAGTGAGGTCATTTGGTATGGTGTGTATGAATAATGTAAAATATGATATATTAGTAATGATAGTATTAGTTATGTTTGTGTAATTATATTAAGATTATTTTTTATTTAGTATTTAATTTGGTGTATTAAAAATAATGTACATTGTATGATTTATAAAAACATTATTTGTTTATAAAGTACCCTCTACAATACAATGGAAAGAATAGGGAATACGTTTTGATGAACAATTTTGCCTTTAGTGTTGGGTTTGAAAGTGATTAGACGTCATGCGGAAATTTACAATTACAATTAATGTAATTGATAAATTAGATGACAAAAATTATACTAAAAATTAATGTTATTATATGAAAACTAATATAAAGAAAAATATTAAAATAATTGAGAGATTAAATCTCCCAATAAACAAAACTCATTAAACGACTACTTTGTGGATTCTATTGTGTTATGCTATGAGAATAAAGATTTTCAATTTATAGATCACCAAATTTTCCCTCTAAGAAAATAATAAACCAAACATGAAAGAAAATTGTATTTTTTCTTTCTGCAAAAATTAAAACATTTATGATAATACTTTGACTTTTCTTTAAAAAAAAATTAAATTTTAAATAAAAAAAGAAAATCAGTACAAAACCCTAACAAGCATGCATTAAACCCTTGTTAATACCATAGTTCTCCATATATATTAGAGAGTGTGAAAAAGTGTACCACATTGAATATTATTAATATATAAAGCTAAATCATCTATTATTTTTTTCTAATATGCTCTATCAAACAAATTCAAGGTGTCTTTAATTAGGGTAAACACCATAAGTTTCACTACTTTAGGAACTAATTACTTCCCTTCACGTTAGTTTTCAATACTATGATTCTTACCATATTTTGTGGGTTGGATACATGTATATGGCTCTTCGATATCTCAGATACATCTAATTATGTGTGTTTAAATACGAAATGTAGCTGAAACGCATCAATTTAAAAAAATTCGTCTATTTTTCGTTGATATATCTTTTAAAAAAAAATTCAAATATTACAAATTACGCCTCCTCACCCCTTTGTCTCTCTCTTCTCTTCTTCAACTAGAGAGCGGCGTCTTCGATGAAAATTCCACCAAATCATGGATGTATTTGAAACTTTCAGCCATGTATCTATTACTATTTGTAGTGCTGACAATTTAAGTCCACCTTTCAGTGACCCGCCCAAATAGTTCATCAAATATGTGTTGAAAGAGTGATTTTAAATATGTGTAATATTCGGGCTCATACTCATAACATTAAAATATGAGTATATTATGGGTAAACTACGGGTCATATATGGATATTGCAGGTTTTCTCCAAATTTTCAAAAAACCTTCCGTTGCAAACTTTTAAAACCCACTACCAACCCCCAACCAATCCATACCCTTCAAAAATTAAGTTTGTTTTTAAAAAATATTCTTAACTTCAAATATTTATTTTTTCGCCCTCCTCCCTCCACTAGTCCCCCATCAGTCCCCCTCTCTCCCAACCCCATTTTTTTACTTTTATAATAAATAAAACTAAATGAAGCATTTTCAACAAATCTCATCTAAAAAAGACTAAAATATCTTCTCCATATTGAATTCTTAAGTTTAAAACTATTTATTCATGAAATATGGATAAATTAATATTTTACCCAATCAATTTATTACGCAACCTATATTTACCCAGATCAAGTATAGGCGGGTTTAACGGTACCCAGTTTATATTTACTCATTTTCAAATCACTCACATTTGACCCAACCCGTCAATTTGCCACCACTAACTGTTTCGTTGATTGGTTAGTGATTGTACTTTATTAATTTTTTTCATCTAAGGAAAAAGCAAGAAATGACTTATGACTTGTTGACACCCAATTTCGACCCTCCTCGGTATAAATTAGTTCTCGAGCTTCTTAAATTTTCCATACAATCTAAAATAGTTAGTTTTATAAATTTTGCGGAAAAAAAATAATGTATGAATTTGGCGTTATTGTGAATACTTTTGCCATTTTCTTATAATTTTTAGATAACATATACCTTACATGATTATGTATATAATTGGCATATCTTACGATTATCTCTCAAAATGTTTTAATTTTTAGTAAGTATTCTATTAAACTAAGTTAGTTTAAATTATGGTTGTATTTTGAATCACTATTTTACAAATTAAATAATTATATTACCAAGATAAAGAAGCTCGTTGATTAATTAATATCAATTCGTTTATTTAAGGTTTGGCCAAATTCATTATCTTAACAAAATTTGGCTATTTATTAAATTTAACCCATCTTAAATTCCCAATTTAATTCAATTTTGGGCCATTCTTGCAACTCTCCATCCCGGGCCAATTACCCAGTTTCTTTAGATCAGTCGAATTCGTTTTTAATTCTTAGCTTACCTCAGCTGGCCCAATCCCCTTTTCCTTTTGCCAATTATCAGCAGCTCAGCACCTCTTAAAGCTTTCAGCAAGCCCAATGCTGCAGCGACTCATTCCCGTTTAAAATTCTACTCTTGTTTTTTAGTTTCCAGCCCAATCCGAATCTTCGCCAAACGCCGTAATGTTTCATCAACTTAAGTGATCTCAAACTAATTCTAAAGGAGCAAATAAAATTCGCAAACTAAATTTTAACATTAGTTCATAATTCTAAACTGTACTTTACAAGTTTAGCCAAATAGCTAGTTGTCGAATAATTGTATTAAGCGAAATATTTTAGGTGCCTAATACCTTCCTTAAACATAAATTTGAATCCCCGGACCTTTTAGATTGTTGTCAAACGATTTTTCGCTGTTAAGTCTTTTGAAAACCTTAGTTTTCTTGATTTTCTTAAAAATTTAATTGGCGACTCTCTAAAAAATCAAAAACTTTTCAAGACAAATATTTTTTCCGATTTCGGATAAAACAGAAATGACGACTCTGCTAGGGATGTAGGAGGATTCAAACCTTAAAACTAACATTATTTGTCTATTTGTGATAAATTATTTACTTGGTTAGTTTACCTTAGTTTTAAATTTGTTGCGTTTCTATGACATTCTTCCGCCAAACGGCAAATAGTATACATTAAGAAAATGAAAGTTACGTGGCTTTTCATGACTTTCTTCAGAAATACACAAGAATTCATTTTGAAGTATCAATTAAATAGTTGGAACGTGGTCATCCGATGTTGTTTCGTAGCTTCACCCCGATGTTTGTTCGACTCGGGTAACCGTCAATTTGAAAACTATTCTAGTAAACCTAAGATAGAACAGAATCAAAACCAAAAATTAAGCATTAGCCTAACACGGCTTAATAGCCAAGGTGTATTAAGTCCATTTAGTAGAAAACCGCCAAAATCGTGTCTAAGGTTTTCGACCTCACGACACATCATATTATTTGACATTTGAATGATGTACGTGTAAAAACCAATTTGGGGTGGGGAAAACTTAACTAAGTTTCTGTTTTGTAGATATGGACCATTTCCCAAGGTTTAATATGGTCATAGCGGCGCCACCTCAACTCACAATGTGGTGTTGACACCCAAATTTTGACCCGTGTTGGTATAAATTGATTATCGAGCTTCCTAAATTTTCCAAATATTTTAAATTAATTAGTTTTATAAATTTTACGAATACAATATAATACATGAATTTTATGTTACTTCGAATACGTTTAACATAATCTTCGATACTATATTTCTAAACATAGTTATGTATAGAATTAGTATATCTTATGATATTCAAAAACCATCAAAATATACATTTAAATGTTTTATTAAACTAGCTTAATTTAATTATAATTATACTTTTGAATCACTTTTTACGATTTTAATAATTATTTTACTAAATAAAAAAGGGCTCATTAATTGGTTAATGCAAAATTCGTCATTTGCCATCCCCATTTTAATTAATTCTATTCAGCCCATTTCTTTTTTTATTTCAGCACACCTTATTCCTAATTCCCAGGCCCAAGTTTCCCTTCCCAAATCCAAATTCTCAATCCCACATTTTCAGCAGCCCATCCTCTCAAACAACCCAAACAATTTACCCCAGGCCCGCTTCTTATCCCCCAACCCGATTAATTCCTCAACCCGCCCCTATTTCCTTTTACCCGACCCGACCCCATCGTTATTACCCTTTTTCCCTTCCCATCTCCCCCACGATTCCCAGTAGCCCCACGCGCCCCTCCCCTTCTTCTTCCCCTTTCCTCGTTCAAAAATCCCCAGAACAAAAAACCCAGAAAAGCAAAAGACCCCCCCCCCCCCCAAAAATGGAAACTTCCCTAGACGCGACCCCTTCCCCCGCGTCTCCCTCACGTTCTCTCCCTCCCTCCCCTTTGTCTGTTTGTGCATCCGTTTTCAGAAGGGTGTAAGGTGCTCGTACGAAATGGAGAGCGACGTGGCTATATCGCAGCACTCCTCTCGTCCTTGCGACGAAATCAACGGTTGTTCGCTTCATGCCGTTGGATAATCGTACAAGGAGCGTACTATCGACAGCTCCAATCTTATCATTTAAGGGATTCCAATTTGAATTGGGGGGGGAGAATTTCGATTTTACCCCAAACCTTTTCCTGAAATTCCCCCGCCCTCCTAATCCGAAAACCCTAGCTTTTCACTCCTATATAAACCCCTTCCTTCTTCAAGAAAGGGGTTGGAATTTTTGGGGAAAAAGTTTTAACGGGGAGAGTTGAGAATCGAGAGGAAAATTTTGGTTAGCAATTTTAGGTTGGAAATTTTGGGTTGAACATTCTTTCGCCTTTTTTGTTACTCCGAAAAAGTTTAAGGGAAATTTCGGGGTTAGAAAGTTGGAAAATTTAGTTGAGATTTCGTTGTAAGGGTTTGCCGGAGTAAAACTTCTTTCTGTTTAGCATCGAAATATCAAGAAATTTGAGAGAAAACATCGCAAATACTTTCAAAACGACTAATAGACGGAAAAGTTGCTAGTGTTCCGTGTTTGGGTCTAAGTTCTCGACTAGACTTCGTTTCTTCGCCACGGGTTCGAGTCTTCGTAAGGTGGTGAAGTCATCTGCTCGCTCGTCCTTGCTTCGCTGCTTTCGAAGAGGTAATCCCCCCCTGCTCCATGTTATTTCTTCGTCTTTTTGTTCTGTTTCGAAAGTGAAATGTTGTTGTTTTGGTGTTCTGGATGCTACCGCTGGTCGATCTTCTGCTTTTTCATTTTGTTGTTTTCGTTGTGGAATCGAATCTGTTAAACGTTCTAATATTAAGTAATATTGAGTATATATGGTTTGTGTTGCTGCAATTGTAATACGTATATTTGTTGGCTTTGGACCCATTGTTTGTCAAATGGATCCTTTCGTCGTCCGCATTTCGCGAATTGTTTCAAACATGGTTCGATAATGTGTTTTTCTTATCTGCTTTGTCTGCATATTACAACAAATATTTGCTTGATTTTCTTTATATGATACATGGATTGTTCGCTTTGATCGAATGTCGATATAGAGCCGTATCGAATTCAGTTGTCGGTTGATATGATTTTTGCTTAGTAGCTATACAGTATACAGATGAATGTCGAGTCTGATTATGGTTTTGAAGTCCTTCGGGGTCAGAGTTTTTTTTCTCGCTATGAAGTTGTGTTTTAGAGGAGAGGATCAGTTTGTTTTGCACATGTATGAATATATGTATACATATATACATGCGTGTACATATATATACATTCGTTCTTCTTTATCGGCCACCTTTGAATATGACAGCAGTTTGGAGCCTCCACCGACTGTTGGTTTAACTGGCCGAATGAGAAATGTCTTTCGTGTTAAGTTAAATTTCGTATTGCATGCTGTTTTGCTCAATTTTAGTCAAAAAAATTTCTTATTATTTGTGGATGTCTCTTTGAAATATTGTGAAACTTATCCGAAATGGACACTTGTTTCCTTTTTTCTGTCTGTCTTGGTTTGATCTATCCTATAAGCGTGCTTGGTCAACTCTAGTGCCCGATTAGAGGCATTTAAAACGGCTGTTGTCATCCCTAGATTAGAAATCGCGATTTCGGTTTGGATCATAAGTATCAATTAATTGTTTGATATATTGAGGTGTAAAAACTGTTTTTTTGGAGGATGTTGTGAGTTAGAATAACAATAGTTTTCTTACCTTTGATTTACCTTTGAAGATACCTATCTTAGCTTTAAGTTGCCATTGTTCTCGGCTACTTGTATGGTGTATTTTCCAAATAATGATTTCTTTGCATTCTATATTTATTTCAAGCCTATTAGTATTTATGAATAACATGTTAGCTCGTAGGAATAAATTCATTTGATTTAGATTCTTTACATTTATATTTTACTTTCGTTTACAATGATTTGGCAAAGAACGTTTACCAGTTTTCCCTTTGCCTAAAAGGTTGGATTTAGCAATGTAAAATCTGTTTTGTTCAAGATATATCATGTTTATTATATTATGTAATATTCTAACCCACTTCTACTTTATTGCATATAAAACCCCCTCTTGAGTCCGCTTTGTGGACTCCCTTCTCTTCTTTGCATGTCGGGAGGGAGCCATAAAGGCTCTAATACCTTTCCATCGAGTCAAGGCAAACATGCAAGAATCAAAGTTCCATGAGGATCGAAGGAACTCGAAAGAGCCGAATTGGAAGAAATTTTATTTATGTCTATTTTCTTGTATTTTATTTGTAATTGGCATAAGCCCTTGTTGTTTCTTCTTTTTACTTCCTCGTAATTATATTTGTATGTTTAGATTAGGACAGGTACAAAAATGGGTCAAACACCCAAAAGCAGTTGGGTCCAAGATTCGGTCAAGGCGAACAGAACCCGAATCTGGACCCAAAATCTCTCTCTCTCTCTCTCTCTCTCTATTACTTGTTTGTGCGTTTGTTTAAATTATCGTTAGTTTAGGATTAGAAGACTCCAAACTCCATCGGACGCCTTTTGCTTTATCAAACTTAAAACGTAAAATTGAAACTTTAAAACAATAGATGTTTAAATTTGAAAGTTGCTTAGAGTTAAGGTTTAAAAGGTTTAACTTTAACGGAATCTTCAAAATAAATATTCTAAACTTGAAAATTCGCCTAAGTAAGTTTCTAATAAGTTCAAAAACAAAAGATTCGCAAATCTTTTTAAAAAAATAGTCAAGTAGTTAATCGCCGGAAAACCGTATTTTAACGGAGTGTCTTAGGTGCCTTCAACACCTTCCTAAGACACTAATAGGAATCCCGAACCCTTAAAATATTTTCAAAAACTGGCTGGCTAATGTTGTTCCGCTCGTCAAGAAGGACAGGAGAATCAGGATATGTGTTGACTATAGAGATCTCAACAAAGCTAGCCCGATAATTTTCCGTTGCCGAATATTCTTATTTTGATCGACATCTGTGCCAAACATGAGATGCAGTCATTTGTGGACTTTTACGCGGGTTATCACCAAATTTTAATGGATAAATAAGACGCAGAAAAAATGGCTTTTATTACACCTTGGGGCGTATATCACTACAGGGTGATGCCGTTCGGCCTCAAGAAAGCCGGTGCCACCTACATGGAGCCATGACGACTATTTTTCACGACATGATTCATAAGGATATTGAAGTGTACGTGGACGACGTCATAATCGAATCATGTGAGAGTTCGGATCATTTGACACATCTTAGAAAATTCTTTGAACGTTTGCGTCGTTACAACTTGAAGTTAAATCCCGCCAAATGCGCTTTTGGAGTTCCAACCGGGAAGTTGTTGGGATTTATAGTCAGAAGAAGGGGTATTGAGCTCGACCCCTCCAAGATTTAAGTAATTCAAGAGTTACCTCCGCCAAGGACGAGAAAAGAGGTGATGAGTTTCTTAGGGAGGTTAAATTACATAAGTCGATTTATAGCTCAATCAACAGTGGTGTGTGAGACTATTTTCAAGCTGCTGAAGAAAGACGCCCCGACTAAGTGGATTGAGAAGTGTCAGACTGCTTTTGACGCTATCAAGAACTACTTATCCAACCCACCGGTATTGGTTCCTCCGCGAGAAGGGAGTTCTTTGTTGCTGTACTTGTCTGTTTCAGATAGTGCCTTCGAATGTGTACATGGTCAACACAACGAGACAGGAAACAAGAAAAAGGTTATCTACTATATAAGCAAGAAGTTTACTCCGTACGAGTCTCGTTACACTTTGCTGGAGAGAATGTACTGTGCTTTGACATGGCTTGCCCAGAAATTGAGACATTATTTGTCTTCATATGCTACATATCTCATTTCCAGAATGGATCCATTGAAGTACATTTTTCAGAAAGCGATGCCGCCCGGAAAGTTAGCTAAATGGCAAATATTGTTGAGTGAGTTTGATATTGTGTATGTGACTCAGAAGGCAATAAAGGAACAGGCTTTGGCTGATCATCTTGCAGAAAATCTCGTTGATGAAGAATATGAACCACTTAAGACTTATTTTCACGATGAAGAAGTGTCGTTTGTGGGTGATGATATTTCTGAAGCATATCCAGGTTGGAGATTATTCTTTGACGGAGCGGTAAATCATCAAGGTAAAGGAATCGGAGCAGTCTTAGTGTCAGAGTCTGGTCAGCACTATCCCATGGCGGCTAAGCTCCAATTTAATTGCACAAACAACATGGCCGAATACGAAACTTGTATTCTTGGTTTGAAAATGGTCACCGACATGAATGTCTATGAGTTGTTGGTTATCGAAGATTCAGACCTTCTAATTCATCAAGTTCAAGGAGAATGGGTCGTGAAGAACCCAAAGATCATACCTTACGTACAGCATGTGCAGAAGCTCTGCAAAAGGTTTCGTAAGATCGAGTTCAAACATACTCCCAGAATACAGAATGAATTAGGTGATGCTCTGGCCACCATCACTTAGATGATAAACATCCGGATACAGATTACATCGACCCGCTGGGTATAGAGTTGAAAGAACATCCAGTCCATTGTTCCCATGTTGAAGCAGAACCAGACGGTTTGCCTTGGTATTTTGACATAAATAGGTACTTGGTGTCTGGGACTTATCCCGAAGACGCTACATCTAATCAGAAGAAGTCGATACGCCGTATGGCTCTCAATTTCTTTCTAAGTGGGGAAGTCATTTATAAGAGGACTCCAGATTTGGGTCTTCTAAGATGTGTGGATGTTGATGAAGCTGTGAGGCTTATTGAACAGATACATGCTGGAGTTAGTGGTACACATATGAATGGGCTCACTTTGGCAAGAAAGATTCTTCGAGCAGGATATTTCTGGATGACTATTGAGAATGATTGTTGCAAATTTGTGCAAAAATGCCACAAATGTCAAGTGTACGGCGATTTGATCAGAGTACCACCCCACAAACTTAATGCTATGAGTTCACCTTGGCCATTTGTAGCTTGTGGAATGGTTGTCATCGGTCCTGTAGAGACAACCGCTTCTAATAGACACAGATTCATCTTTGTTGCCATTGATTATTTCACCAAGTGTGTGCAAGCAGCTTCTTACAAGTCGGTAACCAAGAAGTGGTAGCTGATTTTGTTCGCAACAATCTGATATGTAGATTTGGAGTGTCAGAGTCCATCATTACTGATAACGGTGCAAATCTCAATAGTCACTTGATGAGAGAGACATGTGAGCAATTTAAGGTCACTCATCGTAATTCAACTGTTTATCGTCCCCAAATGAATGGAGCTATAGAGGCCGCCAATAAGAATATCAAAAAGATTTTGAGGAAAATGATTGACAAACATCGAGGTTGGCATGAAATGTTACCATATGCTTTACTGGGTTATCGAACGACGGTCAGAACATCGACTGGTGCTACTCCATACTTGCTAGTGTATGGAACAGAGGCAGTCATACTTGCTGAAGTTGAGATACCGTCATTGAAAATCATCCAAGAAGCTGAATTAAGTAATGTTGAATGGGTCAGCAAGTGGATTGATCAACTAACTTTGATTGATGAGAAGAGAATGGTTGTCGTATGCCATGGTCAGCTGTATAGACAGAGAATGACTCGTGCCTTTCACAAGAGAGTAAGAGCCAAAAATTTTGAGGTTGGTCAGTTGGTTCTTAAGCGTATTTTCCCTCATCAAGATGAGTACAAAGGAAAGTTCGCACCAAACTGGCAAGGTCCTTACATGGTGCGTAAAGTATTGTCTGGAGGTGTATTGGTCTTGTCAGAGATGGATGGCATGGCAGTGTATGGCCTAAACCTATCAACTCAGATGCTGTGAAGAGATACTACATGTGAAGCTTCGTTTTGCATTTCTGTTATTTACTTGTAATCATTCTGTTTGCTTGTATTTGTTTCACTTAAATTCTTATCCCTCTTGTAATGAACTACGTCGGACCTGAATTCTCGAGAACGAGATACGTAGGCGGCCTATGTCGGCTTCGATCACCCCATTTATCCCCTTTAATTATTTCTTTGTATCTGAACTACGTTCGACCTGAATCCTCAAGAATGAGATACCTAGGCGGCCTATGTCGGCCTCGGTCGGTTTTCTTTGTAATTTCATTAACCTTTGGGGGGGAACTTCGAAGTGTCTCTGAAAACTCACTGACAAATGATTAGATAGACCTCTAAGTGTAAGACTCAAAGAACTTTGTTAAGCCTGATATGACATGACTTGGTAGTGACCTTTTCAAGATGCTATTTCTTAAAAATTTATTTCTCTTAAATTTTTCTTTTTATGTTTCATTCATTTTGGCATAAAATATTTTGTCTTATCTATCAAGAGTCGGGAAAGCGGGAAATCAACAGGAGATATCAAGACAAGGAGCAAACAACTGAAAAAATCGACACAAATCAGTACGTTATTAAAACTAACGATTTTTTTGTGGACGCAGGTTTATAACTTTGCTTTGAAATTGACAAGTTCTTCTGATGAATGAATATGGAGAACTCCAAAGAGGAGAAACTATCCAAAATCAATAGTTTTCCTGGAAGCAAGAGGCATTTTTATATCACTTATGTCGAAGACTTGGGAATATGAATTGTTTATTTCAATCAAATGCCAACAACATGAAATTTACGAAGAACGTCTATTCAGATTCAAAGGTGAATCAAACAGGAATCTCAAGGAAGAGTTTACGATTTTCGTAAAGGACACTATTTGCATTGCATTATCAAACAAGTTAGTTATTGTCAATCAAGACAATGCATTACCCCAGAGGGGATGGTTATTTTATTATCAATCAAGGCGATTTATTATCTGGAGGTCATTTTGCTGTTATCACCAACAGAGACGATATGAAAATCATGTATCACGGGAAATCATGCATCGCGGAGAAAATCATGCATAGTGGGAAATCATGCATTACGGAAAATCATGCATTGCAGAAAAATCATGCATCGCGAGTCAATAATTATACGCCACGAGAAGATTTCATGCCTCGACAAAATTTCTATATTGCGACAAAATTTCATACCTCGCTGAAATTTATGCATCGCGAGAAGACTTCATACCTCGCCGAAATTTATGCATCACGAGAAGAATCAATGCCTCGTTAAATTTGTGCATCGCGAAATGATTTCATGCCTCGTCGAAACTATGCATTGCGAGAAAATTTTATATCTCGCAGGAATTTACGTATCGCATGAAGATATTCATGTCCCGCAAAAAGGCATGCATGGATAAAGAAAAGGAAATCGTGTATCCCAAAAGGGATATTTATCCATTGGCCTCAACTGCATTTTTTTATTTTTGGTAAAAGTAAACATCTAGAAGATCATCGAAGATGATATCAATAGAAGTATCAACATCGCATCAGCATTTATTTATTTATTTCTACATCAAGTAAAGAGAACATTGAAGATTATATTGCAAATGCCAGGCATAAGCTTTATTTGTTGTACGTCAGACCGATCGAGTCAACATCGAATATTAAGGAGAACAATGAAGTGTCGACATGGTAAAAAAACACTGTCTCCCATCCTAATTGCATTTTTAAGCTGACGAGTTTTTATCTCAGTCTTCGTCAAGAGCATCCATAAGGATGAATTCTCCAAAAACCACAGGTGCAGACGACATCAAAAGGGATGCAGCACAACGTGAAACTTTTCTTAGCAGTGAACTAGGACACAATCCAAAGAGGAATTCCAAACTCTTTGGACGCGAGCCGAGGAGCGACTGTCACCACAATCAAACTACCCTTATCGTAAAGACATGTGGGTTTTTCTTGAGTTTTGTCAGTTTCAGTTTTGCATCCGGAAATTTTGATTTACCGAAAGAAAGTATCCAATAACAGTGCACCACAGTCGTGGCTAGGAGGTCACAAGCCTCCTTTTTATGGTCGTTTAACTTGTCACTTATCCAAAACCAAAGGTTACCTAGCATAATAGATTTCTTTTTCAACCGATTGAGTTGAACTACAAGTGGCCTGAATTCTCATGTAGCACGAGATATGTAGGAAACCTGTTTCGAGGGATCGACCATACTTCCTAAAGGTCCGTAGTAAATCCTTCCCTTAAAGATGAATGGGGTTGGTCAAAATTGGTTTGGTCAATTTCACTTTTCTCGAATTGCTTGCATCAATCCAAGTAAAATGAGGGACAGTTGTTGACACCCAATTTCGACCCTCCTCGGTATAAATTAGTTCTCGAGCTTCTTAAATTTTCCAAACAATATAAAATAATTAGTTTTATAAATTTTTTGAAAAATAATAATATATTATGAATTTTGCGTTATTGTGGATACTTTTGCCATTTTTCTTATAATTTTTAGATGACATATACCTTACATGGTTATGTATATAATTGGTATATCTTACGATTATCTCTCAAAATATTTTAATTTTTAGTAAGTATTCTATTAAACTAAGTTAGTTTAAATTATGGTTATATTTTGAATCACTATTTTACAATTTAAATAATTATATTACGAAGATAAAGAAGCTTGTTGATTAATTAATATCAATTCGTTTATTTAAGGTTTGATCGAATTCATTATCTTAACTAAATTTGGCTATTTATTAAATTTAACTCATCTTAAATTCTCAATTTAATTCAATTTTGAGTCATTCTTGCAACTTTCCATCTCAGGCCCATTTCCCAGTTTCTTTAGATCAACCCAATTCGTTTTTAATTCTTAGCCCACCTCAGCCGGCCCAATTTCCTTTTCCTTTTACCAATTATCAGCAGCCCAACACCTCCTAAAGCTTTCAGCAAGCCCAATGCTGGAGCGACCCATTTCCGTTTAAAATTCTACTCTTGTTTTTTAGTTTCCAGCCCAATCCGAATCCCCGCTAAACGCCGTAATCTTTCATCAACTTAAGTGATCTCAAACTAACTCTAAAGGAGCAAATAAAATTCGCAAACTAAATTTTAACATTAGTTCATAATTTTAAACTGTACTTTACAAGTTTAGCCAAATAGTTAGTTGTCGGATAATCGTATTAAGCGAAATGTTTTAGGTGCCTAACACCTTCCTTAAACATTAATTTGAATCCCCGAACCCTTTAGATTGTTTTCAAACGATTTTTCTCTGTTAAGTCTTTTGAAAACCTTAGTTTTTTCTTATTTTTCTTAAAAATTAAGTGGCGATTCTCTAAAAAATCAAAAACTTTTCAAGACAAATATTTTTTCCGATTTCAGATAAAACATGACTCATAGAGTGATTCTATATATTCTTAGCTAATTTCTTAAACATGGATGACTATCTAAAAAAATATTTTTTATCTTTTATATTTGTGGGGACTAAGATAATATATGAGAGTTTGACTAAAAGGTGGTTGACATAAGCACATAGATCATATTTTTTCTAATTTCTAGTTTAGATCAAAATGAAATTCCTCAATAGAATAATTTTTAATTTTATGACTAGTGCCTGATGGCAAATGGAATTCCCCCAATTTCAAATTTACTATATTCGAGTTTTTGGCCAAAATATTATTTAACTATACCCCAAATTTAAATTACATCCTTAAAATATTATTTTTAGTAGAAAACATCCTTTAACTATACCCCAAACTTAAACTACGTCCTTAAAGTATCATTGTTAACCGAAACATCCTTTAAGTATTTGTAAGTGAACAACCTTCATCCTTTTTAAGATATTGTCAAAAAACTAAGAGATCTTACGAAAACATGAGCACTTAATGTGACTATCAACAAAAATTATTATGCATAATTTCAGTACTTTCTACAAGAAGTTCTTGAAAAATATAAAAAATCTTAGACACTGTTGCTTATGGAAATTAAAAATGATTGGAAGGTGTAAGCGTACATGATTTGCCTTTTCCGTGACGGAAAGAAGTTGGAGATTAATTATTTTTATCTTTTTCTTAACCAAGTAAATTAATAGAGTTTTCGGTCAATCTAATATATCGAAGTAACCAAAATATTGATTATGTCTCGTATTTGAGTTTCACTCGACATTATTAGGAGGGGAAGTCTCCAAGAAATGTCGCTTCTAGCATATTCAATTGAGAAGAAACATATTTAATCTAATACTATTTATAATTAAAATTATATTAAAAATGAATGAAAAGACAGTCAAATTAAAAGATTTTGCATAATTCTTAACTCAATTACGAAAAGGTTTGCGATAATATTCTTCGCATATCTAAGAACAACAATTAAGAAGAGACGACTTATTTTTTGCGGGATATATCGATAAGTTTTCTGATAAATTCAAGTAGAAGAATGAAAATTGTGTATTTTAAATACTTGAAGGATGTTTTATGATAAGAATGATACTTTAAGGATGTAGTTTGAGTTTCAGGTATGGTTTAAGGATGAGTTTTGCCAAAAACTCAAAATAATTAATCTTCAACTTTCTTCCGTTACGAAAAAGGCAAATCATGTACGCTCACACCTTCCAATCATTTTTAGTTTTCATAAGCAACAGTATCTAAGATTTTTTATATTTTTCAAGAATTACTTGAAGAAAGTAATGAAATTATAAATAATAACTTTTGTTGATAGTCACGTTAACTGCTCATGTTTTTGTAAGATCCCTTAGTCTTTTGACAATATCTACCAAAAGGATGAAAGTTGTTCACTTACAAATACTTAAAGGATGTTTTCTGTTAAAAATGATACTTTAACGATGTAGTTTAAGTTTGGGGTATAGTTAAAGGATATTTTCTGCTAAAAATGATACTTTAATGATGTAGTTTAAGTTTGAGGTATAATTGAAAGATGTAATTTTTGGCCAAAAACTCTACTATATTTATATAAATTATGTCTTATACATTTACAAGTATGAGATAAAACTTATTTGTATCGGTGTTTATACCAATTCAATACGTGTATGTCATGTGTTTAATTTATAGTTCATTTTATTTAACTTTGATTAATTAACATGTGATACTTCATTAACTTACATAATAAAAAAAATAAAATTGAATTAGTTTTGTGTAAACACTCGATGTGAATAAATTATTTCTACAAATATCACATTCGTAAAATTCACTAAAATAAATTAAATAATATAATTGATAAAATAACAAGTAATGAAATCACAATTTTTTATCTAAATACCAATAAAATTTATAGCTTCAAAGATAATTTTTTCACAAGAGACGAATTCGATCTCCCTCTTATATTATTCATGCTCAATAAAAAAAACCTAGTTTAACCTAACTTAATCTTGTATACTATTTGTTTATATTCTATTTGTTTGATATCTAATATTTATATTGAAATTGAGTAAAAATACTTTTATATATTAGATATCCGAAACACATTAATGAAAAAGTGGGTGACATAAGCACATATGTCATCTTATTGTTCTCACCACCAACTAATTAAGATATAGTCAAAACTATGGCTTTTTTGTGAAGCGATTGATACAATTTTCTAAGCATAGTAGTTTCCATAAATAGAAACGACTTCGTATCAAACACATTCGAATCTAAAATTTCTAATTAAAATGTACATGTTATTCTACCATCATTTTCTATATTAAATATCGAACTTAAGTTGTAACCATCAACAACTCATATTTATTGAATTATATTTAATTGAGACTAAGTCGTCGGTCAGCATAGAGAACATAAAAATATTCGACAAATGAATTGTTGATCAAGAAACATTATACTACTTTTTTGTTGTATTTAATCATCAAATACACAAATATATTAGTATATTTTAAACAATTTTCCCATCTATAAAAGAAGACAAAAAAATTCAAACACATACATAAAGCCAAAGATAACATAATTAAGTTGTGAGATGGCAGGAGTAAAGTTGCTAGGTATTTCATTGAGCCCTTTTAGTCGTAGAGTTGAGTGGGCTCTCAAGATTAAGGGTGTTGAATATGAATTTGTTGAAGAAGATTTACATAACAAAAGTCCTCTACTTCTTGAATTGAATCCAATTCACAAGAAAATTCCAGTGCTAATTCACAATGGCAAGCCAATTTGTGAGTCAATGGTGATTGTTGAATACATTGATGAGACATTTGAAGGTCCTTCCATCTTGCCTAAAGATCCTTATGATCGAGCTATAGCTCGTTTTTGGGCTAAGTTCTTTGATGATAAGGTAAATCCTTTTCGTTTTGAGTTTATATATACTCTAAAACCTAAATAGTACTCCATCCGTTTCAATTTATATGACAAAGATCTGATTTTATTTTTACCTCGATTATTCGTATTCCTCTTCAATATTTTAAATTGCTAATTCTTGTGATTTACTAAATATGCAAGTTATTTTTCACAAACCTTACAAGATAACATTTCTTGAATGCAACTTTTGAAATTCAAATTATTTCATATAAATTGAGATATTGGGAGTACATTTTAAATAGTGCTCCCTTCATCCCCAATTGGCTGCTCAATTTATTTATGTCTTTTAAATATTTTAAATTATAAATTTTTGTGACTTATAGTAATTTTTACGTTATTTTGCAGTGCATGCCAGTAATGGGGAAAGCTATATTTGGTAGTGGAGAAGAGTCAAACAAAGCTAAAGAGGAATTGGGTGATTTAATAAAGATTCTTGAAAATGAGCTAAAAGACAAGAACTTTTTTGTTGGTGACAAATTTGGATTTGCTGATATGGCTGGAAATTTGATGGCATATTGGATGGGAATTGTTGAAGAAGCATCTGGAAATATTTTTGTGACAAGTGAAAAATTTCCAATTTTTTGTAATTGGAGAAATGAGTACGTTAATTGCAGTACAATCAAGGAATATTTACCGCCGAGAGATGAAATACTTGCACATTTCAAAGCTCGTTTTGCAGCTGCCCAAAAATAAAAACTTTCTACTTTGTGATTTTTTTGAGTTTTTATTTTGTGTGGCTATTAAAACTACCTTATGTTAGTAGGTAGTATGTTGTTTTTTTGTAAGTTTGTTTATGAGTGCATGTGGGTTGTAATATCTTTCGAGCTAATAAATGATAGTGTCATCTTATTGTATTTACCTTTCCCCATAGTAGTTGAGTTTGGAAACAAAAGATGGTTGAGTGGACTCCTAATTAATAAAAATTATTTTTTTGCGCAATAAATATTTGATTTGATATATAAAAAAAGCAATATTATTGGGACAACTATGCCTTTGATTATGCTATGAGTTAGATATAGCTTAATATTAAGGGAGAAATATTTTGAAAAAACACTCTTAAATTTGACCGCTAATTATTAGTTTCATTTCTAAACTATTAAAATTTTAAAAACATCTCTTTACTTGACAAACAGAACTTAAATACATTCTCGATTTGCCTCATAACATAGTAAGTGGTCTCAAACCCTTATAGAAATATGTAGCTCTTAATAAAAAATAGAGAGGAGTGTTGAAAACACTCCTAAATTTCAAGAAATGAATATTTTTAATAGTCCATGAATGAAAGTAATAATATGCGCTTAGTTAAGGAGCATACTCAATACATCGCTCTAATATCAAATAAAGTATATAACTAACCAAAGCAATAATTATACATAAATTAAAAAACAATACAAAATAAAATATTAGTAATACATTAAACTACATACATATACATTAATTTTTCTTATGCATCTTATCTAACACCAAAATAAAAATAAAAAATTGAAGACAATTTGTTTCTATCCATCTATGGAAGAAGACAATGAAATCTCACCATACAAACATAAATTTCATCAACATGGAGAAGTAGTAAAAAAAATGGTTTCCATCTATAAAAGATGACAATGAATTCAAGAACGAAAACTTAGCTCACATACATAAATTTTATCAAACTAGAAAAGTAGTAAAAAAAATTAATAATTCCATTTCTAAACTATTGACAGTTATATTAAAATATGACAGAAGTGGAATTGATTGACGTTACACTGAGCCCTTTTAGTCGAATAGTTGAGTGGGCTCTAAAATCTAAAGGAGTTGAATATGAATTTATAGAAGAAAATCTACAAAACAAGAGAGCTCTACTTCCTCAATCCAATCCAATTCACAAGAAAATTCCAGTGCTAATTCACAATGGAAAGCCCATTTGTGAGTAAATGATTATTCTTGAATATATTGATGAGACATTTGAAACATTTGAAGGTCCTCCAATATTGCCTAAAGACCCTTATGATCGAGTATGGGCGGCTCTATGCATAAAAAAATAAGGCCTTTGCCTTAGGTCTCTAAATTTTGGGGATCCTAAATTTTTGTCAAGAATAAAGTGTGTTAAATTTTTTATAAAAAATTAATTATTTATGATAAAAAGTATAATTTTTTTAAAAAATAAATTATTTTATTCACTTTAATATTTTCTGTGGAGTACTTTGTTAAAAATGAGAATTAACAGAGAAAAGTGTTATAAAGTATATTACAAATTCTTTTTTATTTAAATTTTAGTTTCAAGCATTATTCTAAGCATATTAAAATGAGGTTATACCAAGTCACCAACTTTTTGAGTCAAATTCTATGGTTCTAACTCTTATCTTTATTTAATATTTATCAACTTATTACTTGTATCATTATGTTAACAATACATATAATAATTGTCTCACTTAAAAATATTTTTCAATGTTGAGTTGATAAAATCTTACCTAAAACTAGTAACTGAAAAAATAATATTAAGTACTAATAATTTTTATCTTAATAGTGTAATTTTTTGTAAATAAATACGTATATGAAGTATATTTGTATTTTAAGACGCAAATTGAAATTTCGCTTTAAGCCCCCAATCACATTGAGTCGCCCCTGTGATCGAGCTTGTAACGACCCGGTAGGTCGTTTTGAGAATTAGGACTATTTTGACTCTTTCTGAAAAAAATTAAAGGGGGGTATTTTAACTATTGATAACTACAAGTACCTAGTTGATGAAACTTTTATTAATATAAGTAATATAGATAATAGATTAGTGGGGTTTCACGGTTAACAAACTCTTGTTCAGAAAATAAAAGGGGTGGAGGCAGAAACTTACTGTAAGCGACGAACGAGAGGAAAAACAATAAGAATTGCTCAGGTAAACGCAAGAAATTTTCATTCTTTCTCAGTTCTGCATATTAAAATAGGTTGTCAGAGGGCATTAGATTGTTGTTATTATTATATATTCTTAGGTTGTTTATTAAGGGTGTTTTTTTTCATGGGTAAGATGTAGTGTATAGTGAGTTGAGAATTTATTTATTATCACGGATTGGGATTTCTAGGGACGTTAGTGTGGTTATTAGGTGATAGTCTAATAAAATCCTAATCGCTAGACGTATTGTGAAAATCTGGGAATTTGATCTGCAAATTCCCTCCCGTATAATTAATTGTTGCATAAGAATGATGGGAAGAATGTTGAGCCAATCATTGGGCAATGATTGCCAATGATTGGCATGTGACAAACAGGCCAAATTGTCACCTGTACAGAATGACAAATTGGCACTGTTATGAAATTTTGGGAATTGCCAGTGATTCCCATCGATTGCCAACGATGATTTATTTTTTTTCTGTTTTTTTTTTTGAGATAGATAATTAATTATTAGGTGTTATTTTATATGATTTAACATTGAATTTTAGTCCATTTGAAGAGGTTAGAGTTAAGTTCTTGGCTTGAAATTTAGCAAGTATGAAAAATTTGGCATACCAATATGTATCAAGATTTGGAGTTTGGTTGAAAATATGAGTGAGTTTTAGCGTCTATGATAAACATATAATAATTTGAATGTCTACAAAAAAATTGCTTACTTAAAAATATTGCAAAATTGGTAGATTAGGAACGTTTGGAAACCTTGCGAAAAGGAAAGGAAAAATCTTAAAAGATTCGTGGCACAAGTTCGGCATCTGAGGTATGTTAAGACTTTTTAGACTTGTTGAAGGACGTTTTCCTAATTAAAGATTAAAAATGAAAATAGACAAGGGGTAAGGGGGAAAGATGGTGGTCTCGTATCAATGGTGTGACGGGCATTGGTACGAGTACCGGTGTTATAAAAAGGAAAAGTACTATTATAGAATGTGGACTGAAATTTGAGAATGCCAAAGCATATGGGCATTAGCTGATATATTATTGACTTGAATTCCTTGTGTGATTGTGTTTTATTTATTTCACCCGTATAATTGAGATAATTGAGGTGGTTATGTATTATATTCATATTGATTGATTGAGATGCATCATCATTCCCTCTATTGAAACAATATTGTGCACATGCATAGAGATGAGACTGAGTATAAGTTGGGAACGTGGAGATCGTCCGTGCTGGGGATGGTGAGATGTTAAGATTGTAATTTGGGCACGTGGAGACCGTCCGTGCAAAAATTGTTTGATACTATGATAGTGCGTTGAGATCGTCCGCACAGACACATGGAGATCGTCCGTGTCGGTATATGGACCTCGCGAGTCCCCCATGGGTCATGAACTCTCGATGTATTTTCGAGGAGTATCATGTATATACGGTTGAGTGAGTACTGGGTATTCTGAGACATATCATTACATGACATCATATTGCATTGCATTTCATCCCATCATTCATTCTTGATGACTATATGTTTCGTTTGGTGTTTGGAAAATATTAAATGTTGATTTTCTTTATTGATGAAACTTAAATAGTAAGTGTAATATATATATATATACTTGTACAATCTAAGAATTTATTTTCTTATATAACTCCCGTCACTACTTCTTCGTTGTCGGTCAATGAGACATACTGGGTACACGTGGTTTCGTACTCATACTACGCTTGTTGCACTCTTTGTGGTGCAGATTCGATTCCGAGTAGGAGCACATCTCGTGGAGCAAATTGAGTCCGGCTTGAAGTTCTTGGAGTTGTGGTGAGCTGCTTGGCTGTTCCGTGGCCCACACCTCCTTCTATCTTTTATTTATTCTGTTATTAGTATTCAAACAGGATATCCCTTATGTTAGATTTGTCATTTAGTTTCAGACTTGCTTCGAATTTTAGAAGCTCTTGTACTTAAGACACCAATTCTTGGGGTGATATATTTTATCTTCCGCATTTCGTACTTATAAGGAACTCAATGTTGGAGATTCTTGCTAAGCGTTGGTCTTTTTA
This sequence comes from Solanum peruvianum, assembly GCA_027705065.1. Taxonomy (NCBI): domain Eukaryota; kingdom Viridiplantae; phylum Streptophyta; class Magnoliopsida; order Solanales; family Solanaceae; genus Solanum; species Solanum peruvianum. The sequence goes on from JAKWJD010001763.1 coordinate 5,033,394, forward strand.
CTCATTAGTTAGTTAAGTTTGTTAAAATATGTTCGTTGGCTTACCTATTAGTGGGGAACGTAGGTGCCATCACGACTCGTGATTCTTGGATCGTGACAAATTTGGTATCAGAGCACTAGGTTCATCGGTCTCAAGAGTACAAGAGCAATGTATAGTAGAGTCTTGCGGATCGGTATGAAGACGTCCATACCTATCTTCGAGAGGCTATAGGACATTTAGGAAATATATTCTGTTCTTTTATTCATTATCGTGCACACTTGACCTTGTAGAAATTCTAATCTTGATATCTCATTCTCTCAGATGGCGAGGGATCGTACATCGGCGAGTGGTGGTCAGGATCCTATTCCTGCGCCTGCTTCTGGGAACACTGTCCGAGGTAGAGGTAGGAGACGAGCTCGAGGTCGGGGTAGGGGCCGTGTTGCAGCACCTGCGGATGTTCAAGTACCAGTAGCTACCCAGGGTTGTGATAGGACCGTACCTCCTGATGCAGAGGTTATTCATGGGGATGTGCAAGATCGTGTCGAGGGGGATGTGCCAGCTCAGGCTCCAACCAGTACTATTGTCCCCCCAGTACTTCAAGATACATTGGCTCGTATGTTAGGAATCCTAGAGGGGATGGCCCAGGCAGGAGCTTTGCCTGTCACTTATGATGGCTCACAGACCCGTGTTAGAGGTCAAACTCCAGATCCGATAGTTGCTCCAGATTCTCAAACTCCCAGGACTCAGCCAGCTGCCGCTGTAGCTCCTCGTTTGGATAGCATGGAGTTTCCAGATATGACATCACATTTGGTGAACAGGCCTTCTATGACTATTGATGAACAAAAGATGTTTGGGAGGTTCAGACTAATGAATCCTCCTACTTATACTAGTGACTTAGCTGAGGATGCATATGAATTCATAGTCAGTTGTCATGAGAGGTTGCATAATCTTGGATTAGTGGAGTCTCATGGAGTTGACTACACAGCGTTTCAGGTGACTGGCTCTGCTAAGCAGTGGTGGAGGGATTATATTAGTAGTAGGCCAGCTGGATCCCATCCACTATCCTGGACTGAGTTTACTCAGGTATTTCTATCCAAATTTGTTCCACGCAGTGAGAGGGAGCGCAAGAGGGCCGAGTTTGAGGGTTTGCAGCAAAATGGTATGTCAGTTGCAGAGTATGAGGGTAAATTTCATGCCTTGGCTAGGCATGCTTCGATGATACTTCCCACAGAGGCTGAGAGAGTGAGAAGTTTGTTAAGGGGCTGATTATTCCGATCCGTCTAGGAGTTTCTCAGGTTGCTGCTTCTGGTGTTCCATTCCAGAAAGTGGTGGATGCTGCTAAGGAGTTGGAGATGATTCGACGTGAGGGATTTGAGCAGCGAGAGGGCAAGAGGACTCGTTATTCAGGTGATGATGGTGGTGCTCCGCCTAGGAGTCGGGGTTATTTGTGCAGAGGTTATCACCCTCAGTCCAGCAGACCCATTCATGCTGCTATACCAGCGTCTGAGGCTGGTTACGCTGGGCATAACTCTTCAAGCTCGGTACATACTTCGCAGGGTTCATCTTCTAGACCTGTAGTTCGTGGAGGGCATTCTGGTCATTCGGGTTCCTCTCATCAGCCTGCGTCTCGTAGGGGTTGCTTTGAGTGTGGTGATATGGGACACTTTGTGAGAGACTGCCCTAGGACCAGACGTGGTGGCTTACATCAGGGTTCTCAGGCTTCGACTTCCAGGGTTGCACAACCTCCAGCTAGGGGTGGTGCACAGAATGGTAGAGGTGGTTCTCATTCAGGTAGAGGTGGTTCTCCTTCTGGTCGAGGTGGTGGTCATGGAGGTTCACAATCTGATGGAGGTCATTCTCACTGTTATGCTTTTCCAGGTAGGCCAGAGGCTGAAGCCTCAGATGTTGTTATCAGTTCACAGTATTATTCCGGTTTGTCATCGACCAGCTACTGTATTATTTGATCCAGGCTCTACTTATTCTTATGTGTCCACATATTTTGCTCCTAGTCTGGATATATTGTGTGAGTCTCTTGATTTGCCGATACGTGTTTCTACTCCTGTCGGGGATTCTGTAGTTGTAGATCGGGTGTATCCTTTATGTACTGTTACTTTGATGGGGTATGACACTCATGCAGATTTAAAGGTCTTAGATATGATAGATTTTGATATGATTCTTGGTATGGATTGGTTATCTTCTTACCACGCAATTTTAAATTGTCATGCCAAGACCATCACTTTAGCGATGCCTGGAATTCCTATAGTAGAGTGGAGAGGTACTCTTAGTCATCCTTCTAAGGGTGTGATATCATTCCTTAAGGCTCGTCAGTTGGTACAGAGAGGATGTTTGGCGTACTTGGCCCACATTCGAGATACTAGTATTGAGACTCCTATGCTTGAGTCTATTCCAGTAGTGAGTGAATTTTCAGAAGTATTTCCGACCGATTTGCCAGGTCTTCCACCAGATCGTGATATTGATTTTTGTATTGATGTGGAGCCAGGCACTCGGCCTATTTCCATTGCTCCTTATCGTATGGCACCGGCTGAATTGAAAGAGTTGAAGGAACAGTTGCAGGATTTGTTGGGCAAAGGTTTTATTAGACCGAGTGTATCTCCTTGGGGTGCTTCAGTGTTATTTGTGAAGAAAAAAGATGGATCTATGCGTATGTGTATTGACTATCGGCAGTTGAACAAGGTAACCATCAGAAATAAGTATCCGATACCTCGTATTGATGATTTATTTGATCAGTTACAAGGTGCTTCAGTTTTCTCCAAAATTGACTTGCGATCTGGCTATCATCAGCTGAAGGTTAGGGCGGAGGATATCCCTAAGATGGCTTTTCGAACACGTTATGGTCATTACGAGTTTTTGGTGATGTCTTTCGGACTGACTAATGCCCCAGCAGCTTTTATGGACTTGATGAATGGAGTGTTCAGACCGTATTTAGATTCCTTTGTTATTGTCTTCATAGATGATATATTGATATACTCACGCACGAAGGAGGAACATGAGCATCATTTGAGGATTGTTCTTGGAATTCTAAAGGAGAAGAAGCTTTATGCAAAGTTTTCAAAGTGTGAGTTTTGGCTTAGTTCGGTAGCATTCTTGGGACATGTAGTGTCCAAGGAGGGTATCATGGTGAATCCTAAGAAGATTGAGGCGGTTAGATATTGGGTCAGACCTACTTCAGTTACTGAGATTCGGAGTTTCTTGGGCCTTGCAGGTTATTATCGACGATTTGTTGAGGGTTTCTCATCCATTGCATCTCCATTAACTAGATTGACACAGAAGGAGGTGACTTTTCAGTGGTCTGACGAATGTGAGGCTAGCTTCCAAAAGCTCAAGACTTTATTGACTACTGCTCCGATTTTGACCCTACCCGTGGAGGGAGAGGGTTTTGTCGTATATTGTGATGCTTCTCGGGTTGGTCTTGGTCGTGTGTTGATGCAGAAGGGAAGGGTGATAGCTTATGCTTCGAGGCAGTTAAAGTTTCATGAGAAGAACTACCCTATTCATGATTTAGAGTTGGCGGCTGTTGTGTTTGCATTAAAGATTTGGAGGCATTATCTTTATGGCGTGCATTGTGAGGTGTTCACGGACCATCGTAGCCTCCAATATATATTCAATCAGAGAGATCTGAACTTGAGGCAGCGGAGATGGTTGGAGTTGCTCAAGGACTACGACATGACTATTCTTTATCACCCAGGCAAAGCAAATGTTGTAGCAGATGCCTTGAGTCGGAAGGCGGTAAGTATGGGTAGTCTAGCCATGTTACAGGTTGGCGAGCGTCCTTTAGCTAGGGATGTCCAATCCCTGGCAAATAGATTTGTGAGACTTGATATTTCAGAATCTGGTAAGGTGTTGGCTTATATGGAGGCTAGGTCATCCTTGTTGGAGCAGATTCGGGCTCAACAGTTTGATGATGGTGATTTATGTAAGATTAGGGACAAGGTTTTAAAAGGAGAAGCCAAGGCTGCAATTCTTGATAGTGAGGGAGTTTTGAGGATTAAAGGTCGTATATGTGTTCCTCGTACAGGTGATTTGACTAGATTGATCATGGAAGAGGCTCATAGTTCGAGGTACTCTATTCATCTGGGGGCTACTAAGATGTATCGTGACTTGAAGCAACACTATTGGTGGTGTCGTATGAAGAGGGACATAGTAGATTTTGTGTCTCGATGTTTGAATTGTCAGCAAGTGAAGTATGAACACCAAAAGCCTGAAGGTATGACTCAGAGGATGCCCATACCTGAGTGGAAGTGGGAGCGCATTGCTATGGACTTTGTGGTAGGGTTGCCACGTACCTTGGGTAAGTTTGATGCTATATGGGTCATCGTGGATCGACTGACTAAGTCTGCACACTTTGTACCAGTTCAGACTACCTATAACTCAGAGAAGTTAGCCAAGATCTATATTCAAGAGATAGTTCATTTTCATGGGGTTCCTATATCTATTATTTCAGATCGTGGCACCCAATTTACCTCTCATTTCTGGCGGTCTATGCAAAAAGAGTTGGGCACTCGGGTGGATCTTAGTACAACCTTTCACCCTCAGACTGATGGTCAATCTGAGCGGACTATTCAGGTTCTCGAGGATATGTTGCGGGCGTGTGTGATTGACTTTGGTGGTCAGTGGGACCAATTCTTGCCTCTAGCGGAGTTTGCTTACAATAATAGTCATCACTCGAGCATTGAGATGGCACCATTTGAGGCTCTGTATGGCAGGAGATGTCGATTTCCAATTGGCTGGTTTGATGCGTTTGAGGTTAGACCATGGGGTACAGATTTGTTGAGGGAGTCCTTGGACAAGGTCAAGTTGATCCAAGATAGACTTCTCATGGCTCAGAGTAGGCAAAAGAGTTATGCGGATCGAAGGATTCGTGATTTAGAGTTTATGGTTGGAGAGAGGGTTTTATTGAAGGTTTCACCCATGAAGGGTGTGATGAGGTTTGGAAAGAAGGGCAAGTTGAGCCCAAGGTATATTGGTCCTTTCGAGATTGTTGAGCGTATTGGCGAGGTGGCGTATCAGTTGGCTTTGCCACCAGGTTTATCAGGTGTTCATCCTGTATTTCATATTTCAATGCTTAAGAAGTATCATCAGGGTGGTGATCATGTGATTCAATGGGATTCAGTGTTACTTGATCAGAATTTGACTTTTGAGGAAGAGCCGATCACCATCTTGGATAGGCAAATTCGGAAGCTAAGGTCCAAGGAGATTGCTTCAGTAAAGGTTCAGTGGAAGCACTGTCCAGTGGAGGAGGCTACATGGGAGACAGAGTCAGACATGAGGAGTAAATATCCTCGTATTTTTGAGCGTTTAGGTTAGCTCTCTTCTTTTTCCGTTCGAGGACGAACGTTTGTTTGAGTGGTAGGTGATGTAACGACCCGGTAGGTCGTTTTGAGAATTAGGACTATTTTGACTCTTTCTGAAAAAAATTAAAGGGGGGTATTTTAACTATTGATAACTACAAGTACCTAGTTGATGAAACTTTTATTAATATAAGTAATATAGATAATAGATTAGTGGGGTTTCACGGTTAACAAACTCTTGTTCAGAAAATAAAAGGGGTGGAGGCAGAAACTTACTGTAAGCGACGAACGAGAGGAAAAACAATAAGAATTGCTCAGGTAAACGCAAGAAATTTTCATTCTTTCTCAGTTCTGCATATTAAAATAGGTTGTCAGAGGGCATTAGATTGTTGTTATTATTATATTCTTAGGTTGTTTATTAAGGGTGTTTTTTTTCATGGGTAAGATGTAGTGTATAGTGAGTTGAGAATTTATTTATTATCACGGATTGGGATTTCTAGGGACGTTAGTGTGGTTATTAGGTGATAGTCTAATAAAATCCTAATCGCTAGACGTATTGTGAAAATCTGGGATTTGATCTGCAAATTCCCTCCCGTATAATTAATTGTTGCATAAGAATGATGGGAAGAATGTTGAGCCAATCATTGGGCAATGATTGCCAATGATTGGCATGTGACAAACAGGCCAAATTGTCACCTGTACAGAATGACAAATTGGCACTGTTATGAAATGAAATTTTGGGAATTGCCAGTGATTCCCATCGATTGCCAACGATTTTATTTTTTTTTTCTGTTTTTTTTTTGAGATAGATAATTAATTATTAGGTGTTATTTTATATGATTTAACATTGAATTTTAGTCCATTTGAAGAGGTTAGAGTTAAGTTCTTGGCTTGAAATTTAGCAAGTATGAAAAATTTGGCATACCAATATGTATCAAGATTTGGAGTTTGGTTGAAAATATGAGTGAGTTTTAGCGTCTATGATAGACATATAATAATTTGAATGTCTACAAAAAAATTGCTTACTTACAAATATTGCAAAATTGGTAGATTAGGAACGTTTGGAAACCTTGCGAAAAGGAAAGGAAAAATCTTAAAAGATTCGTGGCACAAGTTTGGCATCTGAGGTATGTTAAGACTTTTTAGACTTGTTGAAGGACGTTTTCCTAATTAAAGATTAAAAAATGAAAATAGACAAGGGGTAAGGGGGAAAGATGGTGGTCTCGTATCAATGGTGTGACGGGCATTGGTACGAGTACCGGTGTTATAAAAAGGAAAAGTACTATTATAGAATGTGGACTGAAATTTGAGAATGCCAAAGCATATGGGCATTAGTTGATATATTATTGACTTGAATTCCTTGTGTGATTGTGTTTTATTTATTTCACCCGTATAATTGAGATAATTGAGGTGGTTATGTATTATATTCATATTGATTGATTGAGATGCATCATCATTCCCTCTATTGAAACAATATTGTGCACATGCATAGAGATGAGACTGAGTATAAGTTGGGAACGTGGAGATCGTCCGTGTTGGGGATGGGTGAGATGTTAAGATTGTAATTTGGGCACGTGGAGACCATTCGTGCGAAATTGTTTGATATATGATAGTGCGTTGAGATCGTCCGCACAGACACGTGGAGATCGTCCGTGTCGGTATATGGACCTCGCGAGTCACCCATGGGTCATGAACTCTCGATGTATTTTCGAGGAGTATCATGTATATACGGTTGAGTGAGTACTGGGTATTCTGAGACATATCATTACATGACATCATATTGCATTGCATTCATCCCATCATTCATTCTTGATGACTATATGTTTCGTTTGGTGTTTGGAAAATATTAAATGTTGATTTTCTTTATTGATGAAAATAAATAGTAAGTGTAATATATATATATAATATATATATATATATATATATATATATATATATATATATATATACTTGTACAATTTAAGAATTTATTTTCTTATATAACTCCCATCACTACTTCTTCGTTGTCGGTCAATGAGACATAGGGGTACACGTGGTTTCGTACTCATACTACGCTTGTTGCACTCTTTGTGGTGCAGATTCGATTCCGAGTAGGAGCACATCTCGTGGAGCAAATTGAGTCCGCTTGAAGTTCTTGGAGTTGTGGTGAGCTGCTTGGCTGTTCCGTGGCCCACACCTCCTTCTATCTTTTATTTATTCTGTTATTAGTATTCAAACAGGATATCCCTTATGTTAGATTTGTCATTTAGTTTCAGACTTGCTTCGAATTTTAGAAGCTCTTGTACTTAAGACACCAATTCTTGGGGTGATATATTTTATCTTCCGCATTTCGTACTTATAAGGAACTCAATGTTGGAGATTCTTGCTAAGCGTTGGTCTTTTTACTCATTAGTTAGTTAAGTTTGTTAAAATATGTTCGTTGGCTTACCTATTAGTGGGGAACGTAGGTGCCATCACGACTCGTGATTCTTGGGTCGTGACAAATTTTAACTCGCTTTTAGGCTAAGTTCCTTGATGATAGGGTAAATTTGTTTGATTTACCTTATATATACTTCTCGAGCTTAACTTTTTTATACTACTTGTACAATTAACATGTTATTCGAAATATTTTTAGCAAATTAGTTAGTACTATTTTTATGAATTTGCAAATTAACAGTGTTTCTTATTAAAATTTATTACTCTTTTCTCTCAATTTATGCGATATTATTTTAAATTTGAGATTCAAACAAGTCTAATTTTGATTACGATTTTTTCATATATCTTTTGAATATTGCAACTTGCAAATTGTCAATTATCGTGACTTGTACTATATTTTACATAGTTTTCAAATATATAAATTTTATGTCTATAATTTAAATATTTCATAGCTAAATTTTACCGGCCGAACTTGAGATATTTAACTTTCAAAATTCAAACAGTACCACATTAACGAAGTGATGTTGCAGTGTATACCACTATTGGGAAAAGTATTGTTTGGCAAAGGAGAGGAGGCAGAAATATCAAAAGAGGAATTTGGTGGACTATTGAAGATTCTTGATTAAGAGTTCAAGGATAAGAAGTTTTTTGTGGGTGACAAATTTGGATTTGCTGATGTTGCTGCTAATTTTGTGGCATTTTTGTTTGGGATTCTTGAAGAAGCCGTTAGGATCGAATTCACGCACATACTTGATGAAATAAAAACACGAGAATTTTTAAGAGAAAAAGAAATGAGAGATCTAGAGAGAGAAAGAGAGAAACTAATATTTTGTGGTAACATCCCGTGAGTAAACTTCCACGGCGGTGAGTATATATATATATATTAATAATTCAGAGTATTTTAGGTTACAGAGAATAAATAGAGAATAAATATTGCAGCCTAAATATTAATATATGACAATACATCAAATATTAATCGGGCTCCACAAACTAACATAAACCTCTGGAGTTGTTTTAATAACAAGTGAAAAAATTTCAAATTTTTGTACTTCAAGAGATAAATATGCTAATCGCAATCAAATCAAAAAATATTTACCTCTGAGAGTGTGTTACTTGCCCATTTCCAATCTCGTTTCCAATCTCTCAAATGAAAAATATCAAGATTGATTTTGGCAATAAAACTACCTTATGAGTTATATTAAACAAAACTAGCTAGCTTTTCACTTATTAAAATATTAGGCAATCAATATTGTATGAGAGTGTCATTTCTTCCGTCTATAATATATCCTTTATTATATAATCAAAATAGTTTTTATATTGAAAAACTAATAATTAAAATAAGAGGTGTCAAGTCTTTTACCATCTTGGGATTGAGGTTTTTTTTGCAGGACTTTGTCATAATATTGTCATCAGAATAAACTTAATTATAGATTATCTTTTGAAATACTATAAAATTAAATTCTTTTTAATATATATAAATACCTTAACTAAAATCATTTTTTTTTTAAAAAAAAATGTCTATTAGATTTGAATATTTTAGTCTAATAAAGATAAATATTTTATCGTCAAAATTATTCAACGAATCTTAAATTGGAAACAAACTTTAACCACTACAAAAAAAAAAAAAAAAAAAAAAAAAAAAAAAAACCTTACATTTATTTAGACTTATTATAAAATAATATAATTTATGAAAAGTCGTTGGTCATTGTAGAAGCATTAAATTAGACGAATGATTTATGTAACAAGTTCATTGGAATTACTTGATTGCAAACACAATTTTTTTTTTCATTCACTCTCTAAAAATAAGGCAAAAAATAACCAAAGTTGTGATATGCAAAAAATAAAGTTGCTTGGTGTTTCACTTAGTCCATTTACTCATAGAGTTGAATGGGCTCTTAAGATTAAGGGAGTGGAATATGAACTTATAGTAGAAGATCCACAAAATAAGAGTCCTCTACTTCTTCAATATAATCCAATTCATAAGAAAATTCCAGTGCTAATTCACAATGGAAATCCAATTTGTGAGTCAATGGTAATTGTTGAATACATTGATGAGACTTTTGAAGGCCCTTCCATCTTGCCTAAAGATCCTCATGATCGTGCTATAGCTCGTTTTTGGGCTAAGTTCCTCGATGACAAGGTAAATATTTCAAGATTTAAGTTAGACGCATACATATTTTGTATGAGAAATTTTCATATTAGTAGTATTGATCAATTTGTTAGCAGATTAGTTATTGTTTTTGTCAGGTTATGCATTATACTTCCACTATTTTAATTTGTTCGGCTTGATTCAAAATAGGAGGAGATCAAATTAATTGATGTTCGATTTGAAATAAACTTTACATAGAATAAATGAAAAGTTTTATTAGTTGCAATAACTAATAATTCAAAATATTTAAAAAGTATTTGAAAAACTTAAGATCAAAGAAAATGATTTTTAACTGTTCAGATAATAATTAAAACAAATTAAATTGAAATGAAATTGAGTAATTAATTAATATCTACTAACAGCGTAGAGAACTTTTATTTTATCGGGTAAAGTTAACCTCTACTTATTGTAACCTTATTTCAAGATTACAAATTTCATATTGTGTATATAACATTTAGACAATCTAATTGTGTGAAATAATTCTAACAATATATATATAAGTTAAACTCATGCTTATAATGCAAATTTACTTTTAATGATCTGATTATGTAAATATTTTTATCGAAACTCAAAATTTAGAATGTTTTGTAGTGTTTGCCAACAATGGGAAAGGCTCTATTAGGCAATGAAGAGGAGAAAGAGAAAGCTAAAGAGGAGTGTGGTGAGTTGTTGAAAATTCTTGATAATGAGCTCAAGGATAAGGAATATTTTGTTGGAGATAAAATTGGATTTGTTGATATTGCTGCAAATGCATTGGCATTTTGGATGGGAATAATTGAAGAAGCCTCTGGTGTTATTTTGGTGAAAAATGAGAAATTTCCCAATTATTATACTTGGAGAGATAATTATATTAACTGCATTCAAGTCAAAAAATATTTACCTTCGAGAGATGAATTATTTTCACATTTTCAATCTAGATTTCACTCTGCATCAACTACTAAATGAACAACCTCTCTTGTCAAATTCTAAGATTTTGTGTGGTTGCAACAAAATGTTATGTTTCACACCGCTTTTTCAAGATAGTGCAGTATTCTATCGAAGCACTTTAATTGTCGTTTTTATTAAAAGTAGAATATTGGAGTTTGTTTTGATTGATTTTATTGTTCTTGATTTATAAGACGAAAGTCACAAGGTAGGATTTTTAGCTTATGTTTTTTGATTTATTTTTGTTATCTTTTACTTAAAAACAAGTGTTTATATGTATTCTTAAATTCTATTCAAACACTTTAAGAGTGATTAAGAGCTATTTAGCTTTAAAATACCTAATATAAATCTAATTAGCAAAAAAACACTTGAAGGGAATAAACATTTACTTAATTAGCATAGAAATAATGTAGAGCACATACATATACTTTAAAATTTAAATTACTTAGGGTCGTTTGACCGTAAATTTTCAAATAATATTGGGGAGAAATTTGACAAATAGTGTTTGTTCATACGATTTATCATTATTTGAAAAATATTTTTGGCAAATATCTCAAATTCTCAAATACTACTTTTTTTATATTTGGGCAAAATCTAATTATTTGAGATCTTTTCAAAATTAAAAATTTTACATCAGACTTTTATATTTTACAAAAACACCCTCTAAAGTAATGGTTCTGTTGTATTACATAATTTTTTATGTGAAAATCAAAGTAGTGATGAAATATTCAGTGAATATGAAAGTGATGATGAAAATGATGAACAATCGGCTCAAGATAATAAAGTCATATGCTTTGTCTACTTCACGGTGTATGGAAATGATGCTTGTTGCACTCCAAACTACCATATTACTGGAATATCATGGATACCACTTGTTATTTGTTGTAACGAAGATCCAATTGACTTGTTACAAACTTATTGTTAGTTTTGAAAGGTTATGGATAGAAATCATATTTTTTTAATTAAATATATTTCTCAAATACTATGATCAACCACATGGTGAAAATTCACCCAAATAATATATGCCAAGAATATTTGAAAATCTATGACAAAATGCTAGCTTGGATTAACGGTCTTTTATTAATCGAGGAGAGATAAAAGATATTATAATACCAACATGGGTCGTGGTGCACTGCTAGGAGTGTTTCATTTCTTAACTAGAGATCTCAGATTTGAGCCTTGGGTGTGGAGAAAATCATGTTGAGAGTGTCACCCTCAGATGGACCCTGCACTGCATGATTTGAATTTAGTCAAAACTTCAATATAGACTCCAAACACCGAGTGAAAAAAAAAAGAGATGATATTTATTAAAGAAAAAATTAGATTTTAAAATGATTAATTATAATAAATAAATATATATAATAGTAAAAAAGACATTTTTTAAGTAATGTATAACGTAAAAACATAAGAAGTGAAGTGATCCAAAGAAAGTAAATTTTATCATATGATTTTTCATCCAATTGGTAATATGATAGCACTATTATTTATATTTCAAAAGGAACATAATCAAGATTGGGACAAAAATATTCAACGATCGGCTGTATAATTTAATATTCAAGCAAAGCGCAAGATACGAAAAATATGCAGAAGAAATTGTCAAGAAGCACATGATCATGTGTCAGAAGTATGGGATCTATCTCTTTTAAAATTTAAATTGTTAGATAGAGTAATTTTATTAGTTAATAATATTTTTGTATTTTCTTTTATATATGGGATTTTTTTTATGAGTGAATATTTTTATTAGTTAATGATATTTTCAATATTTTCTTTCACATACGGGCATTGACTCTTTTTTCATGAGCTAAACACATAAAATTATTTTTAATTTTGAGTGACAGTAAAATTCAACTCTAGGACTTCCATGCTCTGATACCATGTAGAATTTTCATATCTAGGATTAGAGAAGTTAAAAATTATATTTATACCATGTTCAAATAGATCATCAGTTCATCTAAAATCTCAAGTTATTATAAAGAGATAAAAGTATATTTTTATTAATTAATGATATTTTTAATATGATGCATGAATAAATATACCGAGCGAATTTAAAATTTAAAATTTAGTAGAAGAATTGAGATTGCCTTGAAACTCATCTCTTGGTGTCAGTGGACCCATACATATTCACGAGATGGTACGTACGTGCAGTCGTTATTTTTGGATAAAGGGGAACGCTAGTTGATGCAAAGTGAGGTACAAAATTAACAATCCACAAACGAAACTTCAACGACTAGTATTATCTAATTTATATTTATATATTATTAAAATATTAATTTTATTTTTTATATTTAATAAAATTATCATAAAAATTGATATTGAATAACACACTTTAACTAATATATATAACTATGATAACATTTTAAGATTGGCTGCCAAATAAAAATACTACTGGCGGGCTATATAATTGTAATATTCAAACAAAACGTTATATATATTTGTAAACTTTTTGTCTCACACACTCACATGTTTGATCAAAAGTCTACAAAATTGTATTCTAAACAATATAAAATCATCTCTTTTTTCTAAATTTTTGATCAATTAATTATATATAGTAAATCGAAATTATAAAAATTATACCCATGGAGTGCCAACGGTACTCTCCTTTCTGTCCTCATAGCCATCCTTTATCATGAAGCAAGAAGTTTATACACAAATTCGATCAATATAGGATTTTTGTTCAAATAATATTTATGTTAAAAGTCTTTTAATACTGCTAAGATAAAAAGAAATATCTAATAAGCAAAACCAACTTAATAAATATATCTTAATAATAAAAACATGAAAAAGTCTAAAATAGTAACAATTTTAAAATAATACCGAGGGGGTAAACTAATAATATATTTGACAAATAAAAGTATTTTTTAAAAGTAGGAAAAAAGAAACTTGGACAATTACAATAGGACAATTAAAATTACTTTTTTAAATACAATTAAAAACCTTCTTTCTTTTGTCTTATTTTACGTGTAATTGTTTAATTTAATATAATTTTAAATTGTAATCTAAAATAATTATAAGATAATTGTGTATTAAAAGTTAAAGGAAATTCCAAAATTATATTATTTTTTAATTATATTAATATGACTATTTTTTAAAGCAAAACTAAAAAAAAAAAAAGTAAGTCCCATATATTAGTAAAATATTTAGAAAAAATAATTCATGATAATGAAAAGCCAACTAACACTAAATCCATATATATTTTTTTTCTAAAATATTTTTAAAACAAAAGTCTAAAATAAAAGTATTCCAAAACAGAAGTTTGAAAAAAAGAAATGGAAGAAGTAAAATTGTTAGGTTTTTGGGTAAGTCCTTTTAGTTTAAGAGTTGAAATGGCCTTAAAACTTAAGGGTATTGAATATGAGTTTATTGAAGCACAACGTCCAATAAAAAAGTGTCCTAATATTATCAAGTATAATCCTATTTACAAAAAAGTTCCTGTATTTTTGCACAATGGAAATCCAATTCCTGAGTCTCTAGTGATTCTTGAATATATTGATGAAAATTGAAAAGATGACACATCTCTTCTACCAAAAGATCCTTATCAAAGAGCCATAGCACGTTTTTGGGCTAAGTTTATCGATGAAAAGGTATGTTTTCGAGTTTATTCGATTAAAAACACATCTGAACTATTATTTTTTTCATGATTCGCTAGTTTTATTATCAATTATACTTTTTTTGGTGGAAAATTTTCCTATACAAATATATTTTCTTATAATAAAACAGAGAAAAATAATTTTATTTGTGGATAATATTTTCCTTTCCACCAAATGTGAAATTCTTTTTAAAATTTTATTTGTTTTACTTTTTTTTAAGTCAATTTTTTATGTGACACCTCATGGTGTCTTGAGACCATAGGGTTAAAAACATTTTGTACATTCTACCCGTCTTAATTTAAGATTATATAATTAAAAAGTTTATTAGATAAATAAATTGAATCTGAATAATTAACAAGTGTTCATTGTCCAATTTCAGTGCATGCCAGAGATACTAAAACTTTGTTATGACAGCAATTATGAAGTAAAGGTGAAAGCCATGGGAGAACTTCAAGAGCTACTTAAACAACTTGAGAATGAATTGATGAAAGATAATAATAAAATATTCTTTGGAGGAGAAAATAAAGTTGGATATATGGAAATTGTTTCAATTGTGATAACTTATTGGCTTGGAGTTTTGCAAGAAGCATTGGGAGTAGACATATTGAACAAAAAGGAATTTCCAAATATATGTGGATGGGCTGATAAGGTGATAAGTTTTAGCTTTATGAAGGAAAATTTGCCACCTAGAGAAAAATTACTTGCAATTTACAAAAAATATGCCCAACCACTTGTGCCACCAAATAATGAAATAAATCACACACACAAATAATTGTATTGAAATACTTAAGGAAAAGTTGTGTTTGATTTCAAATTGATCATGTGTGTGTGTGTTTTTTAAAATTTGTATAATTGTTCATCTTGTAATGGTTCAAAGGTGAAATGAAATAAACCATATGTTGCATTTTTATGGTCAAACTTGTGTTTCTTAAAATTAGGGATTTAAAACAATCAAATAGATATATAAATACATTTTGGATAAACTAGTAGTTACAAAGTTACCCACAAAAGTTCATGTCACCCTGTAAATATACATATATAATTACAACTACTTCATAAATAAATCAAATGTACAATACACTATTCAATGATTTTATAACATTCTAATTATTATTTCTCACTATAAAAATATTTTTTATCATTTTAAATTTTCATAATAAAACATAATCAATGACCTATTTAAAAGATTCCATATTGGCTTTTGGGGAGATATTTCAATATTATAAATAAGAAGAATTTATTCTTTCATCTACTTATCTTTTCTTCTTTCAAAGGTGAATCAAAAATTTGAAGACTTTGGATGCACTAATATAACCATAGCTCAAATATGAAGTCTAAGCTAAACTAAAATAAAAACAATTAAAATAGGCTTTAGTTGGATTCGCACCCTGATCTAAAGGGTGGTGTCTATAACTTCTACTAATAGCACAAGGACAATTCTATGTTTTTAATAGGTGCACTGTTAATTGTATATTAATTTTTACCAGTTTTTTAATATATATATATATATATATATATATATATATATATATATATATATATATATATATATATATATATGATTTTGTGAAAGTTAGTAGGTGCACATGCACCCCTCCATATAGTGTAGGTCCGCCCTTGCCTTCTTCACTTAATATTATATTGATCTGAGCTTGATTTTATAAGATAGAAGTTGATGTTGTATTTTTGGGAAAAAGGTGTGAAAAATACTTCAATTTTGGTCGAAATTGTTGTTATGATATCAAATTTTATGGATGACATTTTACCTCTGCACTATCTAATAATGTATTTTTAAGTTATATATGTGTCCACGTAAAATCATAAATATTGTATCATTATAAATAGTATCATGTCCACTGAAGACATATATACCTTTAATATACACTATTAAATAGTGCGGAGATAAAAAATCCTCTATAAAATTTTGTATCATAGCAACAATTTCGGTTGAAATTGAAGTATTTCTTCAGTCCATTTTCCCTTTATTCATGAAATCAATTAGAGTCATTTTTATTTTTTTGTGAGATATTTAAAACAAAAAAAGGTGGTTTCTTAAAATTTTAATTTGGAAAATACTAAAAATTTGAAAAAGAAAAAGAAATTAAAATTTTATGACAAGACATATTTTATGGAGTTTAACTCTAAAAATGATTTTTTTTTAAAAAAAAAATTATTTAATTACCCTCTTAAATTTTTAGAAATTATATTCGCATTTTCAAAACTATATAAAGTATATAAATATATTGTTTTAAAACATTTAAATTATATAAAAGCTTACTCAAAATCATTAAAAATAGCATATAGATAGATTAAAACAAATAGAATATATAAAGCAGGATTGATTTGGGAAGATAAAATAAGATATTGTTATTTTCGTGCCACTTTGTCTTCTACCCAAAAGTTTATGGATGGACAAAGTATTGCCCCTATTATTGAAAGAGATTTATTCCATGTTTTTTAGACCTAAGAGGAGGCAAATATACCCCTTATTATAGGAAATAGTTAGACAAATAAAGGTATACCTGGTCTAAAGTATAATGAGAGGGGTATATTTGATCCAAAAGTATGGGTACCTTATCTTTTGTGATCGATAAAATAGGTTCACGAATACAAAAAAATATTCTTAAATATATATTTTATCAGTTTAACTTTTAGGTTCTTAAAATGAATCATTAATTTTTTACACTTATAGGACAAAATATATAATACTTGTAGTTTTAAATTTTAATACGCACATTTGATTTAATAATATATAAAAATTACATTGCTAAATTTTTTAGGAATTTTCAATCAAACAAACTTGAAATTATTTAAAATAATAGAAAATGAGTTGAAATGTCAAAAGTGTAACTGATAACCACTTGGAGAAGTGATACTCAAAACAGAAGATAGATATAAGATTTAAATTTCTATTCTCATTTATGGAGGTGCACTAGATTATCATCATATTATTATATGATACTTGGGTTCAAACATCTATATTAAAATATATTTTGTAAAAAAAATATAAACATTACTACATATGATCTAGACAGGGGAGCACGAGTTCACGTGAAGCCATAACACCCCTCTAGATACGCCCCTGCACGTACATAAATACTATTTTAGTACTGGACAATTATATTGAAAAAGAGATTTGTAGTTGTAATGAAAAAACTAGAGGAAATAGTCATTTTTGGAAATAATAAAAAAAATCTAAAAAATTAATTAAGTTAAAAAAGAGTTTTGGGTCAACTTCAAACAATCATAACTCCTAACTCAGAATGAGTTAGGTGTACTTCCAGATATCGTAAAAATGATCTTGGAATTATCTTTCCAACGCCACTGAATTTGCACGATTTCGAGTTTGAAGTTGAATTGTTCGAATAAAGAAAATCTCGAATTTTTGAAGAGTAGTTTAGTCTTTTTCTCACCCAATTATTTTATTTATTTTTAGGAATTTAATTCGGGTCAAAACTGAACTTGGCCAGTTTACGCTTTTTAAAATTAAGTTAGGATTTTGAGAAAACGAAAAAGAAGAGGAGAAGGAGCAAGAATCGTCAATTTCTTCAAGAATCGCTTGTGGATTTTGTCAAGGGGTAATCCTTACGAGGTACTTATAAAATTTAAATTACTTAGGGTCGTTTGACCATAGATTTTCAAATAATATTAGGGGAGAAATTTGGCAAATAGTATTTATTCATAGGATTTGCTATTATTTGGCAAATAATTTTGGCAAATATTCCAAAAATTCTCAAGCACTAATTTTTTTTAGTATTTGGGCAAAATTTAATTATTAGAAATCTTTTCAAAATTAAAAATTTTACATTAAATTTTTATTTTTTTACAAAAACACCCTCTATAGTAATGGTTTCTGTTGTATTATATAATATTTTATGTGAAAATCAAAGCAGTGATGAAATATTAAGTGAATATGAAAGTGCTGATGAAAATGATGAACAATCGGCTCAAACTAACAAAGTCATATGCTTTGTCTACTTCACGGTGTATGGAAATGATGCTTGTTGCACTCCAAACTACCACATTACTTGAATGTCATGGATACTACTTGTTATTTGTTGTAACGAAGATCCAATTGACTTAATACAAACTTATTGTTAGTTTTGATAGTTTTTAAAGCTTATGGGTAGAAATCATATGTTTCTAATGAAATATATTTCCCAAATACTATGGTCAGCCACATAGTGAAACTTCACCCAAATAATATATGCCAAGAATATTTGAAAATCTATGGCAAAATGCTAGCTTTGATTAACAGTCTTTTACTAAGCGAGGAGAGATAAAAGAGATTATATTACCAGCATGATTCGTGGTGCACTGGTAGGAGTGTTTCATCCTTAACCAGAATCTCAGATTTGAGTCCTGAGTGTGGAGAAAATCATGTTGAGAGTGTCACCCTCAGATGGGCCCTGCACTGCATGATTGGAATTTAATCAAAGCTTCAATATAGACTCCGCGAGTGAGAAAAGAAAAGGAGATGATATTTATTGAAGAAAAAAATTAAATTTTAAAATAATTAATTATAATAAATATATATATAATAGTAAAAAAGACATTTTTTAAGTAATGTATAAAGTAAAAATATAAGAAGTGAAGTGTTCCAAAGAAAGTAAATTTTATCATATAATTTTTCATCCAATTGGTAATATGATAGCACTATTATTTATATTTCAAAAGGAACATAAATAATCAAGATTGGGACAAAAATATTCAAGCAAAGCGCAAGATACGAAAAATATGCAGAAGAAATGGTCAAGAAGTACATGATCATGTGTTAGAAGCACGTGACCTATCTTTTTAAAAAATTAAGTTATTAAATAGAGTATATTTTTATAAGTTAATGATATTTTCAATATTTTCTTTTATAGGTATTTTTTTTTCATGACCTTCATGCTCTGATACCATGTAAAATTTTCATATCTAGGATTAGAGAAATTAAGAATTGCATTCAAATTGTTCAAATAGATCATCAACTCATCTAAAATTTCAAATTGTTATAGAGAGATGAGAGTATATTTTTATTAATTAATGATATTTTGAAAATATTATGCGTGAATAAATATACTTAGCGAATTTCAAATTTCAAATTTAATATAAGAATTGAGATTGCCTTGAAACTCATCTCTTTGTGTCAGAGTGGACCCATATATATATTTTTGGATAAAGGGGACCGCTAGTTGATGCAAAAGTGATGTACAAAATTAACAATCCACAAACGAAACTTCAACGACTAGTATTATTTAATTTATATTTATATATTATTAAAATATTAATTTTATTTTTATATTTAATAAAATTATCATAAAAATTGATATTGAATAACACACTTTAACTAATATATATTAACTATGATAATGTATTTATCGTCTTTAAATTTTAAATTCATGTATTCACTATTCCAAAGTAGTGGAGTATATTTTATCATATAAATTCTCATTCAATTGGAAATAAATGTTGTGTCTTGGTACATTTCAAGCTTTAACATATTCAAGATTGGCTGCCAAATAAAAATACTACTGGTGGGCTATATAATTGTAATATTCAAACAAAACGTTATATAGATTTGTAAACTTTTTGTCTCACACACTCACATATGTGACCAGAAGTCTACAAAATTGTATTCTAAACAATATAAAATCATTAAAAAAAATAATTGATCATCAAACTATATATAATAAAAAATTGAAATTTTAAAAATTATATATAATATATATATATATATTATATATATATATATATATATATTATATATATATATATATATATATATATATATAATATATATATATATATATATATATATATATATATATATATATATATATATTCCCATGGAGTGCCTACGGTAGTCTCCTTTCGATCCTCATAACCATCCATGTTGGGAATGAAGCAAGAAGTTTATACACAGATTCGATCAATTTAGTAATTTTTGTTCAAATAATAATTTATGTTAAAGATCTTTCAATACTTTTCGGATAAAAAGAAATATCTAATAAGCAAAACCAACTTAATAAATTATTTCTTAATTTTCTTAATAATAAAAACATGAAGAAGTCTAAAACAGTAACAATTAAAATAATACCCAGGGGGTAAACTAATACTATATTTGACAAATAAAAATATTTTTTAAAAGTAGGAAAAAAGAAACTTGGAACAATTACAATAGGACAGTTAAAATTACTTTTTAAAATACAATTAAAAAGCTTCTTTCTTTTGTCTTATTTTACGTGTAATTGTTTAATTTAATATAATTTTAAATTTTGTAATCTGTTATAAACATATTTGTGTTATAGTGAATGTCTAATTATGTGGAGTCCTAGTAGGATATGGTTAGGAATCCTACTCGGGGACCAAGTATGGTTTTCCCTATAAATAAAGAGTTTTCCTTCATTGTAAAGAAGATTTGTGAAAGATCTATGAATCCTGAATATACTATGAATAAGAAGTCTTTTCTCTTCTCCCTACTTTCTTCTTCTTCTAATTTTATATAATTTCATAACACGTTATCAACACGAGACTCTACCATCAATTTTTTTTATTGGAGATGAAATTCACACGATGCTACGTTCCTTTAGTCCAGGTAACATGTTCTAAGAATTGTCCAGGTAACATGTTCTAAGAATTGTCCAGGTAACATGTTCTAGGAACGTATACAAATATTTGTGGACCTAGTCATCCACCTAGTGGATTGTTTAGACATTTAATGGTCCTAGTAAATGTTTCTTCTATATGGTCTCATGTGTGCCTAATACTATCTCGCAACTTGATGTTTGCAAAAGTATTGACACAAATAATATGTTTATAGACTTACCTAAAGGGTAAAGTAATTGAGAAAAAATAAATCTGAAAATTACTCTTGGAGTAATAAAATTGAAATTTAGTCATATAATAGTAAATCAGAAATTTACTAAAGCAAAAGGCACATGACGTAGTAAACTTGGAGTTTACAAGTACTAATAATTTTATTAGTTGGCATGAATAATTTGGTCATCCCAAAGATGTGCATACTGAGTAATGGACATACATTGAAAAACTAGAAGATTCTTCAAGAATTCTTTACATTGTTTGCTATCGTGATAAAGTTGATTGGATCAACTAAAGTTGGGACTAAATCCCTAAATTCTGAAAAGTATAAAAGGTGAATATGGGCCCGTTTACCTATCATGTGATACGATAAAAAGATGCATCAATAATACAATCACATGTGCGTTTGTTGTCAACTTGCAGTTTGACATTCACAAAACTGTTTGTGCAAGATAATTGAGCTAAAAGCACAACTTTCAGAATATAAAATCAAGATAATTCATCTTGATAATATTGATGAATATATAAGATGATGTGACATTAAATATCTCACATAGTGAATCATTGCTTATGAAAATAAAGTTTCATGTGTTGATCTGAAATACGATATTACATACAAACATAACTGTATGAATCAAACCAATAAGTTATGATCAATTTTTTCTGTTAATTGGTTTATGGTCAGGGACCAAATAGTTTTCATCTGATAATTTTGATGTGCAATATATGATTAATGTATATACTATGATGCACAAAGATAGATTCTCCAAAAGATTGAGGTATATGTTAGGTTGTCTAACATAAGGGGGAGATTAGAAGCAACACAAAAGTTGTAAATACTCCTATTGATTGTCCCTTAAGAATAAAGTCTATGATATGCATGAAGAAGCATGATAGACTAATCAATTCTAAATAAAATAATCCTTGAAAAAGGGGAAGGATCAAAGAATAAAAATGATCATAATAAAGAGATAATGTGCTCTTGGAGAGCTACGACATAACACTTTATGAAACCTCATGAGAGGGGTAGCTACCTAAAAATAATGAAATGATGAGATCTCAATAAGTTTTGTCGTATTGTGAATCGATACAAAATGATATATCGTTGACGATATTTTTGATACAATAGCGTCCAATATTGTAAAATATAATGAGGATGTAAATTCTACATCTATTAAAGCATGCTTGTGTAGAAATAATTATCAAGTGAAAAGTGGAATGATGCATCTTGGTAAGCGTAAAGCTTATTTGACTTGCAATCTAGGCACTAGAAGATGTCGTACATCTAATATTGAATGTTGTTACTTGACAAAATTGATATGAAAATATCCGATGGGTTCAAAATATAAAGCATATACAAGTTTTTGAAAAACTTGTTTATCATCCTCATAAGGATTAAATAGATTCAAAATGCATAGAGCATATACAAGTATTATGATGCAAGTTGATGACTAGAATTGAAACTCTTGGCAATAGATTATTTGCTTAAAGAAGTTGAAGTAAGGAACTTGCAGAAATCTTTGACCCTGAAGGAAAGATTCATAAAAGCAGATAGAAGAAAACATATTTCGTCAAGGTTTTTCTACACTCATGAGTCCCAAGAATGGTGATATCGACATGCAAGAGGTATGTTCAAGTAATATTATTGTTGATTTATTCACCAAGTCTCTACCAACTACAACTTTCAAGAAGATGGTGCACAAGCTTGGAAAACGAAGATTCTAGTCTCTGAATTGATGTTCTCATAAGGGGGAGTTAATACGCGATGTACTCTTTTTTCCTCACAAGGTTTTGTCCCACTGAGTTTTCCTTGTAAGGTTTTTAATGAGGCATCCATAATGCGTATTATTAGATATGTGTACTCTTTTTCCTTCACTAGATTTTTTTCCCACTGGGTTTTATCTAGTAAGGTTTTAACGAGGCTCATAATCTATCGACATTCAAGGGGGAGTGTTATAAACATATTTGTGTTATAGTGAATGTCTAATTATGTGGAGTCCTAGTAGGATATGGTTAGGAATCCTACTTGGGGACCAAGTATGGTTTTCCCTATAAATAAAGGGTTTTCCTTCATTGTAAAGAAGATTTGTGAAAGATCTATGAATCTTGAATATACTATGAATAAGAAGTCTTTTCTCTTCTCCCTACTTTCTTCTTCTTCTAATTTTATATAATTTTATAACATAATCTAAATATAAGATAATTATGTATTAAAAGTTAAAGGAAATTCCAAAATTATATTATTTTTTAATTATATTAATATGACTATTTTTTAAAGTAAAACTAAAAAAAAAAAAAAGTAAGTCCCATATATTAGTCAAAAAAATGTAGAAAAAATAATTCATGATAATGAAAAGCCAACTAACACTAAATCCATAATTTTTTTTTTCTATAAGAAGGAGAAAAGTCTCAAATAAAAGTATTCCTAAAGAGAAGTTGAAAAAAGAAATGGAAGAAGTAAAAGTGTTAGGTTTTTGGGTAAGTCCTTTTAGTTTAAGAGTTGAAATGGCCCTAAAACTTAAGGGTATTGAATATGAGTTTATTGAAGCACAACGTCCAATAAAAAAGTGTCCTAATATTATCAAGTATAATCCTATTTACAAAAAAGTTCCTGTATTTTTGCACAATGGAAATCCAATTCCTGAGTCTCTAGTGATTCTTGAATATATTGATGAAAATTGGAAAGATGGCACATCTCTTCTACCAAAAGATCCTTATCAAAGAGCCATAGCACGTTTTTTGGCTAAGTTTATCGATGAAAAGGTATGTTTTCGAATTTATTTGATTAAAAACACATCTGAATTATTATTTTTTCACGATTCATTAATTTTATTATCAATTGTACTCTTTTTCTACAAGAATTATAGGTAATACATGTCTAGTTGAATAGATAATACTTTTTCTGTGTCATATTAGTTGATTACCTTTTATTTTGTACGATATTTAAGAAATTATAACTAAGTTTTATGAAGTCAAGATCTATGTGTTTTTTGTGGAATAAGATATTTTTGCAGAAAGTAGAATCATTTTCCAGTAAACAAATATCTAAATATTTTCCATTAAAAGGGATACTGAATTCTGAATTTTAGTGGTGTTGGATAAGAAGACAAAGTTATTACCAAATATACCCTTTTATTGAAATAAAAAAAATATCTTGTACTCTTTTTGGTGGAAAATTTTCCTATAAAATAATTTTATTTGTGGAAAATATTTTCCTCTCTACCAAATGTGGCCGGACCTTGAAATGTTTTCTTCCCATTTAATCCTCTAGTTTTAATTTCTTTTGTCTTGAAATTTCTGATTTTAACTTTTTATATAACATCTTATGGTGTCTTGAGACCATAGGGTTAAAAACATTTTTGTACATTCTAGTCAAGATTAAAAAGTTTTCTTTTTTTTATGATTAACATTAGATACTCACTCCGTTCACAATTGTTTGTCAGATAAGATCATTGGTCATACATTCCCCTCATTGTAAATTTGATACAATGATGTAATTTGGCTAATATAACTCTACTATGTCAGATATATCAAAAGTCCACATAATTTTCAATTGAACAAAATGGATTAATTATTAAGGGCAAAGTTGAAAAAAAATAACTAATTATTTCTTGATTGTTTAAATTGACAATTAATATTGGACATTTATTTTTGTTACGCCTGTCAAACAATTATAGACGGATGGAATAAATAAATTGAATATGAATGAATATCCTAATAATGATAATGATCATTTTCAAGTACTAATTAACAAGTGTTCATTGTCCAATTTCAGTGCTTGCCAGAGATACTGAAACTTTGTTATGACAGCAATTATGAAGTAAAGGTGAAAGCCATGGGAGAACTTCAAGAGCTACTTAAACTACTTGAGAATGAAATGATGAAAGATAATAATAAAATATTCTTTAGAGGAGAAAATAAAGTTGGATATATGGAAATTGTTTCAATTTTGATAACTTATTGGCTTGGAGTTATGCAAGAAGCATTGGGAGTAGACATATTGAACAAAAAGGAATTTCCAAATATATGTGGATGGGCTGATAAGGTGATAAGTTTGAGCTTTATGAAGGAAAATTTGCCACCTAGAGAAAAATTACTTGCAATTTACAAAGAATATGCCCAACCACTTGTGCCACCAAATAATGAAATAAATCACACACACAAATAATTGTATTGAAATACTTAAGGAAAAGTTGTGTTTGATTTCACATTGATCATGTGTGTGTGTGTTTTAAAATTTGTATAATTGTTCATCTTGTAATGGTTCAAAGGTGAAATGAAATAAACCATATGTTGCATTTTTATGGTCATATTGCGTTTCTTAAAATCAGGGATTTGAAACAATCAAATATATTTAACTTTCATTGCGAATCCAAATATGGAATCTTTTAAATAGGTCATTGATTATTATGTTTTATTATGAAAATTAAACATGACAAAAAATATTTTTGTAGTGAGAAATAATAATTAGAATGTTATAAATTCATTGAATAGTGTATTGTGCATTTGATTTATTTATGTAACGACCTGTTTAATCGTTTTGAGCAGTAGATTTTATTCTGGAAAAACTGGCCCAGACTACGGACACCACGACGGACCGTCATAGGCACGACGGCCCGTCGAGGGTGTATCGTTTCAATATACTTAGAAATTCTGAAACTGGGCACTGAAAATCGACTCTCTGTAAATTGTGACGGACCTGCAGGACGGGCCGTCACAGCTACGACAAACCGTCGTGAGCTCCCGTTGCAAAACACTTCAACTTTTGAGAATTTGGTACAAGAAACGAGTCTCTGACCGTCATGACGGAAGTGCAGGACGGACCGTCACAGGTGTGACGGACCGTCACAGCCCACTCGAGTTTAAAGAGGCTGCGACGACCTGTGTGACGGACCGTCGCAGGCACGACGGGCCGTCACAGGTTGCGCAAATCCCAGGCAGAATAGGATTTCTTTACACGTTTTAATGGACGTTTTGGACTATTCTTTCCTTAATTATAAAGATTGAGGGTTAATATTAATAAGTCTAATTACTAGGGGGTTAAAAGAGGTAACTTTGGGTTAATTAGTGGGGTATTATTGTCCTCTTTTACACTTAATTATATGTTAATTAGGGTAAAAGAAAGAGGGTTTTGAATAAGAAAAGGGAAAGAACAGAGAGAGAGTATTGATCGGTCGAATTGGTTGAGGAGAATATCAAAGCTTGGGAAATTGCTTGTTGATTCCAATTCTTCGGTGGAGGTAGGTTATGGTTTTTACGATATTCGTAGTGAACTCTTAATAGTGAATGATATGTATTGGTGGTATTGTAAACCTGTCTATATGCTTAATTGTATGCTTGCATGAATATGATTATGTGATTTTGATAAAACAAGCATGATGAAAACCATTGAATCCCAAATCTTGAAAGAAACTTTAATCTACGTTATTAATGATGATGCCTTGGTATAAAAGAAGCCTTGATGAATTAAAGTAATGGGATTGATGATGCCTTGGTATAGAGAAGGCTTGATGCACGGATAGAATGAGATTAGTGGATCGGAGTGTCACGTTCCGACACATAGTATTAGTGGATCGGAGTGTCACGTTCCGACACATAGTATTAGTGGGACGGGTGTCACGAACCGACACGTAGAATTAGGGGATCGGAGTGTCACGTACCGACACATATAGGGGATCGGGTGTCACGAACCGACACGTAGAATTAGGGGATCGGAGTGTCACGTACCGACACATAGTATTAGGGGATCGGAGTGTCACGTACCGACACAAGAGGAAGAAAGATAATGAATCTTGAAAGATGATAATATACTCAACATAATGAACTTAATTCCCAAATGAGTATGGTATTGAGGCTTGAGCCCTCATGGATGAACTTGATGGTATTTATTGATGATTATAATACTTCTTGTTGCTACATGTTGAGTTTATAGTTGATTTATAATATTACTTGATATATATATCTTCTATTTTGAGTTGGCCGATGATATCTACTCAGTACTTGTGGTTGTACTGACCCCCTACTTTTATGTTTTCTTCTTTGTTATTTGTGGAATGCAGCAAACGTTCCGTCAACTTCAACTCAGCAGTAATTCTAGCCAGTCTTCACTACATCGGAAATTCAGGGTGAGCTAATGCGTCTAGCTTGGACTGGGTCTTCTTCTTCAAGTCTTGATGCCTTGAACTTCCGGCATGGACTAGCTTTCTATTTATTTTGTTTTCTTAGATATTCTTAGTTTAGTAATTTGAGGATAGATGTTCTTGTGATGATGACTTTCAGATTTTGGGGATAATAATAATAGTTTTGAATTGTTTTATTAATGAGTTTAAGTCTTCCGCATTATTTTCTGTTGATACACATTGAAATGTTAAGGGTTAGATTGGTTGGTTCGCTCACATAGGAGGGTAAATGTGGGTGCCAGTCGCGTCCCCGATTTGGGTCGTGACAATTTATGAAGTAGTTGTATTTATATATGTATATTTACAGGGTGACATGAACTTTTGTGGGTAACTTTGTAAATACTAGTTTGAATATTTAACATGGTGGCTTTTATGGCGATATTACAATATTATAAATAAGATATTATTATTCATCATTTGTAGGACACACTTGAATAATAAGATTTTTTTTTCATCTACTTATCTTTTCTTCTTACAGAGGTGAACAAAAAAAAATTGAAGACTTTGGATGCACTAATATAAACATAGCTCAAATATGAAGTCTAAGCTAAACTAAGAATAAAAACAATTAAAAAATAGGCTTTAGTAGGATTCGCACCCTAGTCTAAAGGGTGGTGTCTATAACTTCTACTAATAGCACATGGATAATTCTATGTTTTTAATGGGTGCACTGTTAATTATATATTAATTTCTACCAGTTTTTCAAAATAAATATATATATATATATATGATTTTTTGGAAGTTAGCATGTGCACATGCACCCCTCCATATAGTGTAGGTCCGCCCTTACCTTCTTCACTTAATATTATATTGTTCTGAGCTTTATTTTATAAGATAGAAGTTGATGTTTTATTTTTGGGAAAAAGGTGTGAAAAATACTTTAATTTTGACCGAAATTGTTGTTACGATATCAAACTTTATGGATGACCTTTTACCTCTGCACTATCTAATAATGTATTTTAAATTTAAATATGTGTCCACTTGAAATCATAAATATTGTATCATTATAAATAGTATCATATCCAATAAAGACATATATACATTTAATATACACTATTAAATAGTGTGAAGGTAAAAGATCCTTCACAATTTCGGTCGAAATTGAAGTATTTCTTCAGTCCATTTTCCCTTTATTTTTTCCTTATAATTGTTGATCTTGCAATGGTGAAATGAGAATAATCTAGATGGGCCTAAAGCCCATGGATTGAGAATACTTACTACATTTTCTACCATGGGGTGTGATATAGTATTTTATAAAATTGACTTTATTGTGTATGTGATGATTCCATAACTTAAAGGTGATTTATGTTAAGATAGATTTTATGAAATAATCTACGTGGTAAATGAGTGGATGCCTAAAATTAAAGTCGACATTTTTTTCTTTTTTGGCGATCTAAGTCTTTCAAAGTGCAACAAATTACGGCTATCTCTATCTTTATCAGAGGGTGAAGCTAGGCGAATCCACCAGCATTTTCACAGACTCTGTATATTTATTAGAAAATTTAAAAATATTATGCATATTAACTTGTGAATTTTCAAACGAATTGATTTAAAAACTCCAAGCTCCTAATTTTGTTTTCGCCTCTAATATCATATCGAAATTGCACACAATATTGGTTACAATTTATTTAACTATTTTACTTTTGATTCAATATTTTATTACACTCCCTCCTTTATTTTTATTTGTTATATTCAGGCTTGACATACTTATTAAGAGAATAATAATTTGAGATAACAATTTAACATACTGTTTTTATCATCTGATATTCAATACTAATCTTTTAATTAGAAAAATAAAAAATTAATGCAAAAGAATAAAACATGAAAATAAAACCATATATTAAAAATGACTATAATTTTTATGATGTGCTCCAATATCAAAAAAATGGAAACTAACCCTAAATCAGAAAGGTAATTCCTTCATCAATTATTTTTACCAACCATCGTAATTTCCATTATACATGAGACATACCATGTGATCTTCCTAACAACTTTCCCAATGGTTGATATATTTATATTCAACCATTAACATATAAAGAAATAAGTTATCATGTATAATAAATAAAGAAGACATGTTAATTAATTAAGATCTGTGATTTTATAATGTTTTCTCATTCTATACTAGGATAATTTAATTAAAAACTGATCTAACAGCTAGCCATGTGGGGTATCTATATCATCAACTTGGTACATTAATTCAAACAAGTTAGGTGTAGATTGGATCTTGACTCAAAAATATATTTTTTCTAGTACTATATGATAAAATTTAAAGATTAAAAAATTTAATCGTTCACATGACATGTTTGAATTTTGATCTTACCTGGAATTTATCAAAGAGTTGAAAATTGTTCATGTGAACTTAGGAAGTCTAACCAAGAAGTGTAAAAAACATTTTTTTTTTCCTATAAAAATGTTCATTGACGAACCATCTTGTCCAAAAACATCTAGAGTCAAATTTGCTTTAAACTTTGTAAATAATATAATGGATGATAAAAATATTTGATTTCGCATAAAAGAACGCGCATACATACACACACCTATAAATATTTCGGGCTCAAAGATCAAAAAAACGTCTTTCATTTTCCATCCCCTTGGTGGTACTCATCTTTTGATTCTTTAAACTTTTAAAGAGGGTAAACAAATCATTTATACCAAATATTTATTTCAAAATCATATTGGTTTACTAATGTTCGAGTCAAAAAATAAAATTAGAATGTATATTAATTAACCACTCCTATTAACTTAACGATAGAAGTATGAATTAATCGACGTGAGTAAGTTTTTAGGGTCAAATTTGATTTTCAACTTTGCAAAATATTCTAATGGATGATGAAATTGTTCGATTTCTCATACAAATGACCATCTTTTGAGTTTTGACCCTTAAAAACTTTTAAGATGGAATAAATAATTAATTATCTTTTTACTTTAAAACATGTGTCATATATTAAATAGTTTTATTAGTAATCAACATAAATATCAAATGTGAGTTAATTTCTCAACTAATTCACGAGATATTTGTAAACTCATAACAATATTATAAATATAAAAGATAATTCTATCCAAAAAGGATTCATCTCATTTGGCATTTGAAAGTAAAGAAATTGTCATCAAAAGAGAAATTACATGTAAAATCCTTAGTCTTATTCGAAAATGGTATCATAATAAGTTCATATTTAACCAAACAAAACCTGATCAATGCTTGTGAAAATCTGGATCCTTAACAACAGTCACTGGGCAGGTCGCAACAGACAATACATAATTGGTCACACTTCCCAAGAATATCCTGTTTTTATCAAAGAGATAAATATCCAAATGTTAATAACAATACACATCAATATACAAAATTAATCCTAAATACGAAATTGCGTAAAGATATGATACGTAAACCTCCTTCGGACCTTAAATCTAAAAAATTTATCAGAGTTAATTTATATTCTGTTAAAAAGAATTAATTACCTTTGGAGAGTACTGAGTCCTCTGCTACCCATAACCAAAGAATTCAACTTCAGATGTTCAGCAGCTTCACATAATTTCTCCCTAGCATCTCCCCAATATAATTTAATAACAATTTTTATCTATAAAAAAAATAATTAAGAAAATTAATAATTATCAACAAAAATAAAAAAAATAAATGATTTGAATGAAAAAATGAAAATTAAACCTCTTTTTGCCTAGTAGCAGTATCAAGCAAATCAAGAAGTTCAATATCAGTCTCCACATCATATTTCTTCAACACCTCAGCCTCCCTAAACTCCACCAATGGTATTAAAGCTAATCCAAACAAAATAAAATCACGATCCGATCCGATCCAATGATAAAATCATAATTTTCACTTAAAAGATAACTATAGAGAGATTCGAATATCGGATCGATGAAATTAAAAGAAGAGAGATTTAGACTTACGAGAACCAGATTGAGCCCAGAGTTTATTACGAGATTCATCAGAAGAATGAGTCTTGATGTGGATGATGTAAAAAGTGTCACCTTTATCAGCCAAGTTATCAATTGCCCATTTCAAAGCTGTTTTGCTGCTCTTTGAAAAATCTACAGCCACACCAATGGTTCTGTCTTTCACCATTTTTGCTTTTTGATTCTTCTTCTACTCTGTTTTTTTCTAGTAAAAAGAGATACAGAGCACCCTTATCCTGTGTGAACACTAAAAGCAGACAAGTATAAGATACGCTTTAACGCGAAAAAAATAATCTTATATTTTTTAATTTATGTAATACGATTTGAATTTTCAGAGTCATGTATTTTATTAATAAATTTTGGGATGAAATCTTTAAATATAATTTTGACTACATTTATTATAAAAATAAAAAATATATTTTATTCAAAATCATATTTAATAATTAATTAAAGACGTTAAAAGAATACCTTTCCTTCCTTCGATTTTCTCCACAATAAACATTTCAACAACGAAAGATAACGTACGTTGTTGTCTTTAAGCAAATATTATATTCTCCCATTAGTAAAATAATATTAGTCATTTTCATCGTTGTCCCCCCGCCCCCCAAATGATCGAGAAAAATAGATTTAAAATTTAAGCTCTGTGAATTTAATCGATCATTATTAATGAATTTTATTATATAAATTAATGATATACATCGAGTACTGAATTCATTTTTTACTCCTTCCTAGGAGTTTCCACTTTTTTTCTTGGCTCTCTAGGTGACTATCATTGACAATGACTCATACAAGTTTATTTAAACACATTTACTACTCCTAATCATCTATCAATTTGTGTCTAATCTACTTAGTAACTCCAAATTTTTTTTCTAATTCCTCAAAATGTCTCACACACACGACCATCAAGGAAACATGGACATGACTCATGATCAAAATATGCCTATGATTATGAACATGGTGATGCAAATGAATTTCTTTTGGGGTAAAGATGTGACAATATTATTCAAAGGATGGCCAAACAATAACCTAGGCATGTACATATTGTCTTTGTTTTTTGTTTTCTTTATGGCTTTTGGTATTGAAATTATGTCAATGGGTCCAATAATGATCAACAAAAGCCCCAAACGTGCTGTTGGGATTATTCAATCTGGGATTTACTACACTCTTCGTATGATTCTTGTTTATTTTGTTATGCTTGCTGTTATGTCTTTCAACATTGGGATTTTCATTGTTGCTATTTTAGGTCATGGTTTAGGCTATATCGTTGTTAAATTCCGTGAACTTGTCGTGGACGAGACGACCACGGATTCAAATGGTACTGATCCTAAAGTTTAAAGGCTCTGAAATATAGTATACGTATAAAACTGGTGATCCAGAAATAACAAGTCAAAAGAAAGGGTTGAAAAAGGATGTACCACATGGCTAATTTCAATCTTTACTACTTATTTTAGTTGAATATATTACCTCGCCAGATGGTAACATTAATTTTTGTTTTATGTTAATTTCATCTTTTTCATGTGTGTAATTTTGTGGGATGATAATATGATATGATAAAATTAAATTTATTTGGGAAAAAGACATAAATTTCTCCTTAAATTTGTTTCGAAAATGAAGTTTATCTCTTGGACACCCACTTCTTCAAATCTTCTAAAAAAAGTTCTAAAAAGAAATTATTGTGGTATTTTTAAAATTCAAAAGGGTATTAGAGTTGATTAGTAGTTTTAAATTTTTACCTCAAAGATTCAATCTTTGGTTATTCATGTTCCAATGAGGATGATGTTGATAAAATTCAAAAAGATATATGATTTGAGTGTGTTTGTAATTTTTGCCTCAAAAGATTCAATTTTTGAATTTTTACACTTTGTTCTTCTTTATTAATTTTTGCCTCAAGAATTCCTTAATGAGTTATTAAAAAAATCATTAGGTTCAGACAGGAAAATATAATAATATTATGAGGATTTGATTTTGAACTAAAAAGTTTAAAGATTTGTTCTTTATTGAGTGGAATGGGTAGATGGAAATGGGTATATGGTATTGAGTTAATCGGGTTATTTCTAAAGGTGTCGAGTTATTGGGTTAAAAATAGGATATAGTTCTGTTTTAAAAAAAATGGATAATTGGATTAATTTAGGTCAATTTTGAGGATTACGTCAAATAAAGGGTGATTTTGGTGAAACTATTGACGAAAAGGGATAAATTTAACTTTATTTTAATAGCAAAGATAAAATTAAACAATAAACAAAAGCTAAGAAATATTTTTTTAAACCTTTTCCTTTAATTTACTATTCAAAATATTTAAAGTCAAAATCTAAAAAAATATCATACGAACTATTTTTGTGTCGCGTACCCAAAAGTTTATGGACGGACAAATTGTTGTCCTTGTTGAAAGATATTTATTCCTATAGCTGTTTGGACCTCAGTGAAGGGCAAGGTGGTAAAAATAAAAAGTTTATGGATTTTGATAGGTTCATTCGAATCATGAACTCTTGACACAAAATACATGTGCGATAATAAAGCTTATTCTTCGAGTAAATATAATATATTAAAATTTGATTAAATTAAATTAATTATAATAAAATCTTAAATAGTGAGCTTCAAATTTTAAATTTCTTTTACATTAAATTACATTACTTAAATATTGTTAAGAAATATATCGTTGTTTAATATAAACTAATTTTAATTAAATTTCTTTTACATTAAATTTATTGTGGTATTTTTAAAATTCAAAAGGGTATTAGAGTTGATTAGTAGTTTTAAGTTTTTGCCTCAAAGATTCAATCTTCGATTCTTCATGTTCCAATATATATGAATTGAGTGTGTTGTAATTTTTGGCTCAAAAGATTTAATCTTTGGATTTTTACACTTTGTTCTTCTTTATTAATTTTTGCTTCAAGAATTCTTAATGAGTTATTGAAAAATCATTAGATTCAGACAGGGACATATAATAATATTTTGAGGATTGAATTTTGAACTGAAAAGCTTAAAGATTTGTTCTTTAATGAGTAGAATGGTAAATGAAAATGGTTATATGATATTGGGTTATTGGGTTAAAAATAGGAATTAGGTTTTTTTTTTTTTAAAAAATCGAGTAATTGGGTCAATTTTTGAGGATTTCGTCAAATTAAGGATAATTTTAATGAAATTAATAACTGAAGAGATAATTTAACTTCATTTTAACGGTGAAAATAAAATTAAACAATAAATTAAAATTAAAAAATATTTTTTGACCCTTTTCCCTTCGATTTACTATTCAAAATATTTAACATCAAAATCTAAAAAAATATCATACGAACTATTTTAGTGTCGCGTACCCAAAAGTTTATGGATGGACAAATTATTGTCCTTGTTGAAAGATATTTATTCCTATGGCTGTTTGGACCTAAGTGAAGGGCAAGGTGGTAAAAATAAAAAAGTATATGGATTTTTATAGTTATTTCAAATCGATGAACTCTTGACAAAGTACATGTGCTATAAAGCTTATTCTTCAAGTAAATATAATATATTCGAATTCGATTAAATTAAATAAATTGTAATAAAATATTAAATAATAAACTTTAAATTTTAAATTTCTTTTACATTAAATTACATTAATTAAATATTGTTAAGTAATATATCGTTATTTGATATATATTAATTTTAATTAAGTACTAAAGATGTCTGTAAAAGGTTATCTATTTATGTAAATTAAAAAAATTAGTGTAAACAAGTGTCTATACGTTTTAATGTTCCTTAAATGAATAATGTTTGTTATTTTGTAATCCAGATAATATTTTTTTTCCATTAGGCAAGTAAAGAAGTTTAAAGCTATAGTGCATGAGTCACCTAACTTGCATTTTGACCAATTCATTGGATATCACGATACATCAATGCTACGTTAATTATTTTTTTTCATATTCCGTGATTGGAGTTTATATTAGAGATTCAATTAAATTCGAATCACACAATGCAGACTCCATTCGAGGATGGCACTCTCAACAAAAATTTTCTATATTCAGGGCTTGATTCGAGATCTCTGATTGAAGGTGAAATGCTCTTATCAGTGC
Organism: Solanum peruvianum; assembly: GCA_027705065.1. NCBI lineage: Eukaryota > Viridiplantae > Streptophyta > Magnoliopsida > Solanales > Solanaceae > Solanum > Solanum peruvianum. The sequence continues at coordinate 5,068,692 of JAKWJD010001763.1, forward strand.
ACCACGATCCATGTTAGTGCTACGTTACATTAGTACCGGACAATTATATTTCAAAAATACATTTATGTTAAGAAGAGCAAGATTTTTTTAAAAAAATGACATTCCTTTGATGAGAAAGTCGAAAATATTGAATGGATAAAATTAAAATCGCAACTTTTAAAGTAACAAACAAAAAAACAATGACTAAATAAGAGAAATAAAATCAAAAAGAAAATTCAAAACACAATATGAGACTTTCATCTACGAAAAAAATAAAAGATAAGATAGATCAAACAAATAATATTAAATCGTCAATTTTTCGCTAGTTATTGAAATCAGAAACAGTAGAAAAATAAAAACAGTTTACAAATTTTTTATTTAATTTATAATTCTTAATCAGTGCTTGTGAAAATCAGGATCCTTGACCACCGTGACAGGACAGATTGCATGAGACATTACATAGTTGGTCACACTTCCCATAAATATCCTGTTTTAATCAAGAAATTAAAATATTAATAGCAAGGCATATTTACTTTAATGAGAAAACAGACAAAGGTCCAAATTTTACCATCGTAACAATATCAATAAATTCAGTGCAATAAATCAATTTTAGGCAAATTAACGCGGTACACATAAATTCAAGATCTCTCTAATAAACTATATTTTTTATGTATATTTTCTAGATTAATCTAATATTATCTACTGACATCAATGCTACAAAAGTCTTGAATGGTGTGCTTGGTTGAATTCCTACTTATTTACATATTTTTTTTACTTGCTAAAGAAATATAGATATATTCTCATCTAGTACATTTTTTTCTCCTTTTATTAGTAATGCATCCACCTATATTTACCCTTTTATTAGATTTGATAGATAGTTACCGATTGATTCTCAATAATTCTCTTTTTTATTTAGATTTGAAATTGTTAATATGAGCAAACTCACACAAACATAGCTTAAATTTTACGAAGTAAATTTGATTTTTAAAAAAATGGAAATTATGAAGAGAGCAATTAATTAAAGAAGGTACCTTTGGAGGGTAGTAAGGCCTCTACTACCCATAACCAAAGAATTCAATTTCAAATCTTCAACAGCTTCACACAATCTCTCCCTTGCATCTCCCCAATATAGTTTGGTCACAAATTTTATCTATACAATAATCAATTTTAAAAAAATTAAACAAAACTAAAATTAACAAAAATAAAATAAAATTGAAAAGGGATGGATGAAAAAATGTATAATAATAAACCTCTTTCTGCCTAGAAGCAGTATCAAGCATATCAAGAAGTTCAATATCAATCTCCACACCATATTTCTCTAATACTTCTGGCTCTCTAAACTCCGCCAACGGAATCAAAGCTAACAGACAAGAACAATTAATTATTACACACTGTCAGTGTATATAAGTTTAAAAAAAAAAAGTTGCAACTTACGCGAACCAGATTTAGCCCATAACTTATTACGTGACTCATCAGAAGAATGATTCTTGATGTGAATGATGTAAAAAATATCATCTTTATCAGCCAAGTTATCAATTGCCCATTTCAAAGCTGTTTTGCTACTCTTTGAGAAATCCATTGCAACACCAATTGTTCTATCTTTCACCATTTTTTTTGTTTTTTTGTTTTGTTTAGTGATGATTTTTCTTTATTTTGTTGTTATAAAAAGGAGATGCAAATTAAATACTTTGTTCTTGCGTGTGCAAAATGAAAGCAAAAAAAAGGCACAAAAAAAAGGGGGAAAAGGTATAAAAGATGGCTTGGTTTGGACAGCTATTTAAGGATACCTTACCTAGTCTTCTTTCGTTTTCAAATATGTCCTAACGATTTACATGTGGACAAATATTTGTTATACCCCACTTGTGCATTATGGATAGCAATAATTGACTAATACATAGAGGCTAATTATATACTCATGTATACACTTAGATATTCTTAAGGATCCGATATTCAATGACCTGATTAATTAAATTTTATGTAGTAGAGCTAAAAAGTATTTTCTATGAGAGTTGTGATTGTCAGAATTTAAATTCAAAATATTTGATTAAAGATGGTGTAATTAAGGGGGTGCCAAAATCGAATCGACCAATAACCGAACCAATAAAATGTTATTGGGTTATTGTTATTGAGTTATTGGGTTTTTAATGGGTTTAGAAAAATAAATTATTGGGTTATTGGGTCGGTTTCGGTTTTTCTTATTGGGTTATTGGGAAACCAATAACCCAATAAGACGATAGTTATTTACTATTTTACCCTTCCTCAATATTAAATATACATAATTTAATACATAAATAGATTCAATATTAGCTTTTCAGGCTATGTGATTTTTTGATTAGGAAATTGGTGAGAACTTTGTTGATTATCTGGTGGATCAAGCAACTGTTCAAGATTGTCTCATTGAAATATTTTATTTTAGTTTAAATTCTAGTTCGTAATTGTAGGCGATAGCTTTTGCAAGTTTGTGAATGTTAGTAATTTGATCAACATTCAAAGTTTTCTATTATGTTTTGGCGGTAAGTTGGTAACATGTAATTATAACATACGCATTATATATATTATTTGATCGACATTTTCTTATTGGGTTAACTGAAACCGAACCGATAACATCAAAAACCGATAAACCGATAAATCGATAAAAAATTTCTTATTGATTTGTTATTGGGTTAACATATTTTAAAACCAAAAATCGATAAACTGAACCGATTATATGTAAAACTGAACCGAACCAACCATGTACACACCCTAGGTGTAATATCATTCATCTACTTATTGATGAACACCTTATACTTTGATTTAAGCTACCACGCAAAAGATAAGTTGTTTAGTGTGGTCATTTTTTTTTTATAGTTGTAGCTTTGCGTTTGTTGACATAAAGCAGTAATAACTAAAGATTTTGATTTACTATTCAGAAAAAATAAATTAAAATGATTGTTTTACATTGTACTGCTCCTGATTAACAATGAAAGTGAATGTAAAAGACATTATCATTTGTTTACTAATTAAGTTTAAATATCAAGTGTGATTAAGTTTTATCTGTTAAAAATTATTTCCTTCTTTTGTTAAACTTGAGGGTATTTCGATTCATTAATTTAAGAGGAAAAACTAGAAATAAACACAAAATTATACCTTCCACCTTTTATGTTTATTTTAATAAAATATTAAGTCAATTTAATACGTCTAATTTTGCCTTCTTATAAAGGTACAATCACAATTACTAGTGTGCCTTAACGAGCAATTATGTTGCGTTATTAATGAGATTACCCTTATTGAGACAAAATATTATTGTAATCTTAGATGGATAAGTTTGACAACGAATTTCTATGTGCCAATTGTCCTTACTTGATATATATATATATATATATATATCTATATATATATATATATATATATATATATATATCTATATATATATATATATATATATATATACTATATATATATATATATATATATATATATATATAGATTTATTATTTTTCTAGAGATAATGGGGAAAATAATTTTTACGTTTAGATTAGCTTCAAAATAGTCTCCTAATAAATTTTTAGATTAATTTTGATTCTTTATATTTGTCAAAATAAATATATTTTTTTGCTCCATCAAATATTTTACCAACTCTAACGGTAATATCCAAATCAATCCAAATTTGAAAGAAAATTTTAAAGTAACTGATAAAGTCATTGTGATATGATCTTCATGAACATAATTTTTTACAATATAAAATTATGTAACCCTTATAATATGATTCTCGAACTTAATAAAACTTTGATAGACCAAATTGGCTTTTATATTAAGACGAATAACCTTCGAAATTCCAAGTGGACATAGTGTGTGGTAGGTAATGTCAAACATAGAATTTGGATAGCAGACAATCAAGTGGATATTATTTCGAATAATAAAAGTGAATAAAGAAATAGAAATAACATGTTATAATGTAGAGATTTTGAATATCATGGAGATATTAGGTTGTAATCCACTCATTTGGTCCATTAAATGCCGCCTCCACATGTCCTTAAATAATATTTATTTTAGTTTACAATAAAAGTTTAATTTGATAAAACAATATATTGTCATTTGTTGTGTAATTGTTGATCAAATCAATCTTTTAAAAGTTAATTACATATAAGAAATATATGAAAATTTATTGTGATCCATCAATCTTGTATACAATATTTCACTTTCCAATATCATATTTGAATGGTAAGGTTTGTGATAGTTTGAGTTTTCAATTTGAACTATCATGTATAATTATTTATCAAAATATACTTTAATTATCAATAGTTTATTTTTTATGTGAAGATATATTTTGATACATAGTTGATAATATATAATTCAAATAGAAAACTTGTTTACCTAATAATTAAGATATGAAAGTCAAAAATTTAAAATAATTTAAATTTACGTTGATCTATCACTCATATTATAACTTGACCTCTATATTTTTTAGCCTTTTTTATTTTTGGAGATAATAATGAAATCAATTATTCGTTGCTTCATTTAAAAGAAATACCTCCCATGAGAATATGTCTGATTGACGCTGAAAGAAATGATGTGAAAAGAAGTTCTTTAATTTAATTATGCCAAAAAAAAAATCAAGGAAAAAAAATACTGTAATGGTATCTTAAGCATTTTTATATTGGAAGATAGCATAAATGAATATATTTGAGGGCTATGACAACATTTTTTTTTCTAGCTTTTAGGGATGATAATGTGACAGACAAGGATTGAGCTTAACCCATCCTATTAATTCTACTATTAATGATTTTAGAAAGATGGGTAAAAATGATTATTAGCGGTAATTAATTTTTAATTAGTATTAAATATATATTTTTAGCGGTAATTGATACTTTTTTTATATGTTTCGTAAAGTCTTTAGCGACATTGTTTCTAATGACAATTAACTAATGCTGATAAAGACTTTACCACTTTTTATTAATGTCAATATATAATGCCTCTAAAAGTTATCTTTGTTGTAGTGACAGTAACATTATTTTTTTTTACGAGAATTTGGATAATATGTCAATATATATATAATTTGAATTCTTTAAATTTCTACCACCAACCTTTCTATCTTTTTTTTTTTAGAGGAAAAATCTAAAAACAATGTGGAGCCATATTGGCTAAGAGATAAAAGGATGTGAAAGGTAAGACAAATAATAGAGTTCAGAGCGTAAAAGAAAACATTAATAGAAATTTTTAAAAGGTATATGAAATTATTTTTAATCAAAACGGTAATATTGATAAGAATATAGCGATTTTTTTGGTCGGCTTAAGGAAAATCGTTGATATAATAGCGATTTGTACAACTTACTTTTAAAAAAAAAAATCATCACGTGAACATATACTTTCCAGGAATATAATTGGAAAAAAAATTTGGTTGCAATTTTACTTAATTTTTTTTAAAAAAAAAAATTGAATGAAATCGCTGCCGTGGCAGCGATTTATCAAGTTACTTAATTTTTTTTAAGTAAATCGCTGCTAATTTGAAAAAAAAAAAATTTTAAAAAAAGTAAATTGTACAAATCGTTGCTATAGCAGCGATTTTCCTTAACGCCGACCAACACAATCACTACCTCCTTAGCTATTTTACTGTTTTGGTTTAAAAAAATAATTTTATATACCCTTTAGAAAATTTTGATAATATTTTTTATTCTTTAGACTCCGAACTCACAATAATATGGTAGGAGTATATACTCATTTATCTGGTCATATCTATTAGCGATAAAACACATAAATTAGATTGTCAAATTACTCACTAAGGGTAAAATAAGAATAATGTTATAATATATATATATATATATATATATATATATAATATATATATATATATTATATATATATATATATATGTATATATATATATTGATTTTATGAAATAATAAATATATGAACCAACTATTTACGAGAGGGATGAGATATAAAAAGAAATAATGAAAGTAGTAATTAATCTCAAATTTGACAAATAGCTCTTTTTTGGGACACCCGCAAGTAAATCATGTTTATTCTTATTTTTTTTAACTTAAAATAGTATGAAAAAGTGTTTAAAATGTCTCTAACTTATCTGGGGAAAAAAAGTTTTTCATTCACCTATTGTATAAAAAAAAAATTCTACCTTCTTGTTTGCTTTAAAATGCCCCTACAACTAGCAACGTTTATTGATCAAGGTCTTAATTCAATGAGGACTAAATTAGAGTCCATTTGGATTGAACGGTAACTTATAACTTATATTGATAAGCTATAAATCCATTCAAACGGATTATTATTGATCTATATGTATTGATTCGACTTAACCATAATAAACTCAAATTTCTAAATATGAATTGACTTCCCTAATTCCTTTCTTCTTCATCCTATATTCCTTTATTGTTTTTTAAACTAAGATTCTGAAATTATTGCACGGAAAGAACTTGTTATTGTTAATTATCCTACAATATGAGCCATTAAAGAAGCTCGAAGCTTAAGTTAGAAAAAGAAAAAATTGTATATAATAGCAAACTAATAACCTAAAATAAATGGAGTAGCTAGGATTTGATTTAATTGTGCTCCATAGCAAACATTTGCAAAAAATTGTCAGGCGCCTCTCTCCCAAATATCTCGCTCGCCACTCTGCTCCAATCTCTCGCTCGCTTCATCACTTTTTATACAAACACAACTGTATAAAAATTGTTTCTAATTGTATAAAGTAGAGAAAATTGTATAAATACATATATTTTTGTTCCCCTCTCTCCCCCCTTCCAGATCTCGCTTGCCACCCTCGTCTTTCTCACTTATACAAACAAAAGCGAAATGTATAAATTGCGTTTCTGTTTGTATAAATCGTGAGAAAATTGTATATACACATGCAAGTACATATATTTTCGTCCTGTACACTTATAATTATACAATAAAAATACTCCCCTGCCCAGTTTCTTTTGTCTTTCTCTCTTTCTCGTCTTATACAATTTTCAAATTGTATCTAACTTCTCTCTTTCTCGTTTTATACAATTCGATTCAATTGTATATTCCTTGTCAAGTCTCTTTTGTCTTTCTCTCTTTCTCATTTTATAAAATTCAAATTGTATATAATCGTTCTATACACTTATAATAATACAATTCGTTTTATACAATACAGTTTTCTGTCCAATTGTCTTTCTCTTTCTTGTTTTATATACTTCGTTTTATACAATTTGCCTCAACTGTATATGTATAGCGAATTATACAGTTTCTATGTTTGCTATGGAGGGCAATTATACAAACTTTGTTATAGCATACAAATATAAATTTTTTATTTGTTATATGTGTAAGTTGCCCTTAGAAAAATTATTTAAAAAAATTGTTCATATGAAAACATTGGATTTGTAGGCCCAATTAACTAGCATAAGAAATCTTATTTAAGAAGTTGGGCTTCGTATTGTCCAATTTGAATTGGTATGGTGTACCAATTAGGACACAAAATTTACACATATTAGCCACATTTTCATAAGTTCGCACAAAATGTTTATTTATCACCTTTTAGGCTATTTGAGGTAGAAATATCTTATTTTATTTATTTTCTAAAATGATTTCATAGCATCGTAATACTCTTGAAATAAAGTATCAAGTTTCAATATATGTGTATACAATATATCAATATTATTTTTCATCTTTGAGTTACATCGTGTATATAAAAAATATTATGTGTTTTTCCTATATAGTAAGTACCAACTTTCACATTGTAGCTTGCATAATTGCATTTCATAGTAAAAATTTATGTTTGCTATGGCTACTTTGCTATACGTATATACAAAAGAAGCTATGGATATTTCGCTATACATATATACAAAAGAAGCAATTGTTTAATCTGTTTCGGCATACATATACAAAAGAATCAATTGTATAATATGTGTTTGCGTAAAGAGAGAAAGACAAAAGAAAACTAGGCGTGGGAAGATTGTATCTGTATAATCATAAGTGTATCGGACGATAGATATATGCATTTGCTTTATATATACATTTTTCTCTCACTTTATACAAACACAAACACAATGTATATATTTGTGTATGTATAAAGTGAGAGAGGCGAGTGAGAGTGACTAGCGAGATTTGGGAGAGGGGAACGAAAATATATGTAAATATACAATTTTCTCTTGTTTTATACAAACTCAAATGCATTTTATACATTTGTGTTTGTATAAAAGCGAGAGATGTGAGCGAGATAACACCAGGGAGAGAGGAGAAATAGCAACAATTTGCTATGACGTACAATTAAATCAAACTTTGTTTATAACATTTAATTTGAATTAATACTTTGCTATTATATACAATTTTTCCTATATTAAAATATGCAAATTGAGTTATATACACTTTACGTATACACGTATTAGTATTTTGTTGAGTTTTTTACTACAATTAAAATTTGCATACGTATGATGTATACATTTGCATATTTGTTATTATTATAGTTTTCTTACATATCTTGAACATCTTCTGATATAATTTTTATTTTGGTAAAAATTATGTATACATGTAATATACTCTCCTGTAGGTTGATTCTTTTTTAATCTTACTAGTAATTTTTAGATACGAAAAAAATGAGATTGTAATCTATTTTCCACTATCACTTCAGACAACTTTCCGTAAAATTTCCTATATATTGCAGAATAATATTTATATTTATACTATACACATTGTAAAATATATCCAACATAATTTTGGATTAAAAATAGATATACAATAAGGCTCTATGGCTATAATTTCGGTGATTGCTCTCCATCGCTATAATATTGTTTGCTACAGAAGATGCGGTTGGTATATTTCATTTTTTTTTTTCGCTTGCGAAAATACAAATATAGTGAGTATATACAAATACTTTTAGAAATTTTTCAGGACTCTATTTGTATATTTCGCAAGTCAATAATACAAACATGATAATTTATAACGAATTTTTCATAAACCATATACAAATAGCTAGGATAAGAATATACAAATTCTAAATTTATGTTATCAAAAATCGAATCATACATATTTTGAATTTATATAATTCGGAAACCGAAAAAAAATGGATAACAGCTTTTGATGCGAAGACAATTGACATCGTATCAAACATTTTAGGCCCGCAACAAATGGACCCGCTTGACATCCACCAGAGTAGACTAGGCCCATCAAGTACCTCATCCTTTGACCTTTATGGCTAAAGCCTTTTTCTATTTTTTCTTCAAATATATTTGCTACTATTAATTATTTTGATGCGTCTAGATATACGTTTAAATACATGTATATCGATATCTAGGTAAATTCGTATATATATATGAGATATATAACAAATCTTGTATGTCTTCTTTATCTTTCTTGCAATTCTCCTATGAATTTGAGATACATAACAATATTATAGTCTATTTCTATTTTAATGAATGGCCAATATATATATATATATATATATATATATATATATATATATAAGTATATTTTTCTTTAAAATCTGAAAATTATCTAAATAAATGAGACCAAAATATCTAAATACACATATTGTGGGACAAATCAATTGAGACAATCAACAACAACATAAACTCTTTCTTCTTCTTTTTTCCCCAATTTTATAAGATCACATGAAAACATTTAATATACTTAATATATATTAATTTGAAACATATTTTTTTTAAAAAAATAATACTTTTTAAACCTCTATATTAAATCAAATCAAATAAAGAAATTAAAACAAGAGAGTAATTCCCCCGCCCCACCACCACCACCATCATAATTTATCGAAATAAGAACAAGATCTTCGTATCATTAACATTGTAATAGAGTGGTAATTACTCTTTTATTCTTAATTAGAGGTTTTGAGTTTGAGTTTCCCTGGATACAACTCACCTTTATTATAGAACGTTCCACCTTTTAATGTGATTTTTTTTAATACGAATTTAACTTTAATCAAGCTCTAATATAAATATCGAATATTAGATGAAAAATCAATCGATAAATAATAAAAATTTTCCTAATTACGAGGCCTGATCTACATTTACTCACTGTACATGACAATTACCTCGTACTGGTAACATTTTTCTTATGCAGAGTCAATATAGAGTAAAGTAAGATGAATAAATAAGGTGATAGCTTTACTGCCTACAAACATTAAAGTAAATTTAATACAAGCTGGTGCAGCATAATGTCATTTTTGTAACATTAATTAGTGTGATATATGTCTCTGTGCGACTATTATTGATAGTTCATATAAATACATACTCCATCTCTTTGTCAAAATAATAATATCGTCTTCTATACTTGTTCACTATTAACTTGATATATTTTTTAAAAAATATAATAATAAATAATAAGAAAAATATTATTATATTATTTTTTAATTTTATCAAATTTAATACTTTAAAATTAGTATTAGATAATAAATAAGTATTTAATAATAAAAATAAAATAAGCATAAAAAATAAATTATTTATAATTCGTATAGGCTAAAACAAATATTATTGAACAGAGGAAATAATGTCAGTAATAATTGAACCTTACTTAGGTTGTTTTGAATAATTATTTTCAACCTACCCCATAATTATTATGCATAGATCATACACTTTAATGCAGATTTAAAGGTGGTTCGTCCATAAAATCAATCAATTTTTATTTTTATTTTAAATGCATACTTCTTTAAAAAAAAAAAAAAAAAAAATTGGAGTAACTTTTATAAAATGTTCTCATTTTCCACAAGATACCCTTCTCAAAACTCTTGTATGTAAAATATATACTCTAATGCAACTATTAATATTCTTTTATATAAAAAGATAAAGGCATAAGATTTTTTACAATTATAGTAAGATAATTAGTAGCATATTTATCATTTTTTGTATTATTTATATCTTTAAATTATGCTAGAATTTTATTATGAACATAATTAATTCATTTTATTTAAACACCTTCAATTATTATGGATGAATTTTTGCCGTTATCTGCTATTTTTATACACTTTTTTATGTGAATTTTTGGTCTAATTTGAGCTACAATTTCGGTGTGTAGTTATTTTCAAGTATAACATTATCTTAATAGCCACAATATATATTAATTGCTAACACAAAATCGTGCAATCTTGCCAATTAAAATTTATAAATTTATGAGTAGTAGAATCATTGTTTAATATAAAAATATAAATAATAGAAAATAATTTAATTCAAAAAATAATAAAACTCACTTTTAATTTAAATGTATAACTGATAATTACATCATAGTTTAAAGGTGTTATCCTTGTCCCAGAAATTGATAATGCCATCCATTATAATCTCTTTTCCTGTCTTCCATTTTATAGACAAACTTTTCTTTTTTTAATACTATGTTTGGTAAAAAAAATATATTGTTCGATATCTGAAAATTATTAAGCTTTAGTTTTTCGATATTAACCTGGTTAATGACTTGCTCTTGTAGCACAAAATATCATTACTTTCTTGGTTTTAAAATTGTTGTTGTGTTTGTTTTAAAAATTATATTATATTATATTATATTATTTGTCTCTTTTTAAAATAAAACATATCAGATTTAGACAGCTACAATAACAGATACCTAATAAAAATGCTTCAACAACGAAACATATCTAGTGAAAATTCACAAATGGATCTGGAGGATTAGGCCATAGGTATATTCCGATATTTTTTTAAGGTAAAGTTGTATATAATAGCAAACTAATAACCTAAATTAAATGGAATAGCTAGGGTTTGATTTAATTGTGATCCATAGCAAGTATTAGCTAAAATTTGCCAGCGTCTCTCTCCAAAAAATCTCGCGTGCCACTCCATTCTCGCTCGCCTCTCTCGCTTTATACACAGAAGTGTATAATTCTATTTCTGTTTTGTATAAAGTGAGAGAAAATTGTATATACACATGCAAAAATGTATATCTTCGTGTTTACACTTAATTATACAATTTACAAAACATTTTACTTCAAATATTGAGAGAGAAAAAAGGCCAACGAATTATACAATCGCAGTGACATACAATTTTCTATAGATTTATACAACAAAAGTGTATATATTGTGTTTCTGTTTTGTATAAAGCGAGAAAAACATATATCTTCTTGCTATACACTTATAATTATGCAAATATAATACATTTTACTTCGATTCAACTGTATGCAAAACAAAATATAAAATTGCAGCGAAATAGGCCAGCGAATTATACAATTTAGGCCACCGAATTATACAATTGTATATGTATAGCAAATTATACAGCTTTATATTTGTTATGGAGCGCAATTATACAAAGTTTGTTATAGCATACAAATATGAATTTTTTGTTTGGTACATTTGAAAGTTGCCCTTATTTTTATCTTGCATGAGATAGAAAAACTATTTTTAATAATTCACTAATTCAAAAAAGTGTATTTAATAATAAGAATTAGCTCGAAATACCATGGGGAAAAAAAAGTTCATAACAATTTTTATTTTTAAAATATTTTTCAATTTTGATTTAAAAAAATATAGGAAGAATTTGGGTAATATTGTGAGATATCCCCCAAATTATGCAAACTTTAAGAAAATGGGAGACAGATGGTCAAAATATAAAATTTGTTTTGCATATACAGCTAAAAACCATTGAGGGAACTCGCCGTCAACAAGACGACGACGTTTGAGTAACGTCTTGCGTTAATCAAGGCGACATGTCTCCTCGTAGTGCACACTTCACCATTACCTTCTAATTAAATTCTTAATTAATCATTTTAGATTTGACACATTAAGTATTTTAACATATCAAAAAAATATATGATATTTATTAATAAAATATATTTTTATTTTTGATATGTTAAAATGATATGAACACACGAAAACACAATGAAAATTGATTCATTTTTGAAAATGAGTTTGTAAATGTGAAAATATGTGTTAAAAATAATGGGACTATACGTTGTGTTTTTCCAATTCATTACAAAGATTCTCATATATTTATCCAGAGAAATATTTAGGATTCCTCAAAGGCGCAAGATCCATGAGCTAATACACACGATAAATGACAAAGATCGAATAATTCCTAAAAGTTAGCTCGTTAATGTGGAAATATGAGTGAATAAACGGCAAGACTATACGTAATGCTTTCCAACTCATTACGAAAGTCTTCATAGTTTTTTCAGAAATATTTTCTGGATGCCCAAGGGTGTCAGATGCAGGTGTTAATACACATGTAAAACGGTGAAAGTCGGACTAAAAGTTGGCTCGTAAATCCAACAATATGCATGAAAGAATGGCAGGGGAGTATACTTAATGGTTCTCCAACAAATTAAGGAGGTACTCATATAGTTTTTTAAGGATTTTTTTTTGGATTTCTCAAAGATGCATCCATGGGCTAATACACACGAAAAATGGATGAAAGTTACGTAATTACTAAAAATTGACTCGTAAAAAATATACATGAAAAACTGGTAAAACTATACATTATACTTCTCTAACTCATTACGAAGGTCCTCATATAATTTTTCATTGTAAAATTATGGATGATCCTAAAGTGCTAGATTTATGAATTAATACATACTAACATTGATCAAATATATTAAATTTATGAGTTAATATATATTAAAAAACGATAGAAGTTATGTAATTTCAAAAAATTGACTCATAATAATTAAAAGTGAATGAAAGCAGTAACTACATGAAACAAATACTCTAATAATGCACCTTTATTTAAGAAAAAAAAAAGTAATTAGTGTATGTAGTCAAATTAACTAGAGTTCAAAAGCATCCATTAATAAAATGCACCTTAAATTAAAACATTTTGTTAGTCAAAAGATGCCAAGTAATGTGAAGGATGAATAAGTAATTAACACCCTAAAAATATAAAGAGATAATTATGTTTTTTTGTTGTATTTAAAGTGATATTAAATAAAAGTGTAAAATTATTATGGACAAATAAAAATAAATAGTGTAATTAGTACATTGACATGATAACTAGTGTAATTATGGTGAGGAGAAGGCATTAATTATGGAGACAATTCAATGATTGAAAGTGCACTATAATAATTTTGTCTTGGTTGAAATTTGCAGATAATCAAGAATTTAGGGGTAGTTAATTATAGTTTGGTTGGTCAACTTTTAAAGTGTCTTAATAATCTCACCAGCCCTTCAACAACTAATCCTTTAATTTTGTTGGTTAGTATTACTAATTTTTGCCTAATAGCTCTTATAATGACGTATTTACTTTAGTTTAAGACTATAGAGTACCTTTTTTAAAAAATTATATATGAAATTAAAATATCCTTGATGGATTTGCATTTTTTACTTCTTCATATTCAAACATTCTTGGATAGTACTTTTTCTAGGGAATATTGCATTTTTGGTGTTTCCTTAATTATTGATAAATTATAATCTTGATTTTTATTGTATATGATAAAAAAAAACAAATTTAATTTTTTATTGATTAAAACGTCTATTTTTGGTGCATTTATATAAAGAATATGTTATGTTTTACTAATTTTAATGTATATTATTATCGAATATAGATAACGACATGAGGTTAAGATAATTCATGGTAATGAAATAGTGAAAAGGAAAATAAAATTGTGAAAATTCACAAGCACGCAAAGGAATGAAAAATGTAAATCTCATACAATTAAATGTTAAATATATTTAATTAAATATCACATAAATTAAAATAAAAATTTATCAATAACTGGAGCCAAGTGAGAGTTAATAGATCCATTCTCTCGTGTATATATATAAAACATACTAAATGTTCTTCACTTGTTCATATATTTTATTTTATTCATATTTTAAGCATTTTAAGTGAAAATTCTGGCTCTGTCGTTGTTTATAAAGAGTCAACAGTTTTTCTTAAATTTCTTTTTATTAATTATTATTTGCAACTCTTTTATTTATTTAAAGAACCAAAGGATGGTGATTGGCCCTAGAAACAAAAGTCTAATTAAAAAAGAGATCTAGATCTACAAGAAAGAAAATATAGTGGATAAAAGTAGTGTTACATCATGTGCACTATCTTGTCATTGTAACCTAACAAATGGACACTTGTTCTTCCTAAATCATTCAACCACAATGTTCCAACGTGGGATCGACTAATATGAGTATTTGCTAAGTTTTATATCTATATTTGTCGATAGATCTTGGACCTTTTATGATCCATCTAACACCATCTCAATTACTTTATGCTCATATTCTTTGTATATATGCACCCTCCCCTCTTATATAAATACATCTTTTTGCTGATTCAGAAAACGAAACATGACAACTAAAAGAAAATCAAGAAAATATCTCTTATATAAGAACAATAACTATAGTCCTTTGAATTCATGCATTTAAGAGGATAGATCTATAATCTCCATAGGGAATCTTGAGATTTTATATACAAGAGAGTATATGAATACAATATTTCGATCATGTTTTTTTGATTTGTGAATTTTAAAAAATTCTTATAGATATTTTATTTTAAGTATACTAACTATAGTGGTGATCTCCATTTAAATTCTAAAAGTATTAAAATTTTATTTTTAAAAATTTATATGAATTTATGTAAAAAGATATGATGCAAGTCTTAAAATATGTGTTGATCATACACCATGTCAATTACTTTATGTTTATTCCCTTTATATTTATTAATATAAGAAACATTATTGTCCTTGAGTTCATGCACAATTCTCTTTAAAGAGGACAGATCTATAATTTTAATTGGGAATCTTGAATTGTAAATACATGAGAATATAATTGATAGTCTATTTGACACTCTTGTTATTATTTAAAAAGTCAAATTAGTATAACTTTCTCAAACGTTGTAATATATTTTGAATAACTTTACTAATTTACTAGTATATACTTTTCACGTAATTCTCAAATATATAAGGTACATATTATTTATCTATATTACATAACTATTTGTTTCAAATTACTTGTCAGTTTATGAAATCAAAATTAATATTTTTTTTTCTTATTTTGTTGTTAAAATTAATTCATTTTGAAAATATATACTATATAGTAAAGTTCTAAAAGAAATCCTTTGTTGCTCATTTTGATATTGATGAATAAGACACATAAATAGTGTCTTAAAAAAAATTTAAAGTTTAAATGAATAAGAAAATATCAGTATTATGAATTTCTCAAGAGATATGTAAGAAGAAATTGTGGATAAATAATATGAGAGGAAGAAGGTAAAAAAAAATTGAAAGTTTTATTTCTCAATTCACATTAAAAATTGAAGTGTAGAGAGGATATCGAATATGTACACCTTAGCTCTACCTCGTCAAGTTAGAAGATCTAAAAATTAAGATAGGACAACTAAATGATAGAGAAAGTTTACATCTAATGAATTACTTATTCTTTGACTTGTCTAGTAGTCGTCTAAGTTCACAAGACTTGTCCTAATTAAAGCTTGAAGAGTATGTGACAAAATTCACTTTGTCCCTAACCAAAGAAACAAATAGAGGATATTGTGCATAGAGATTCTATTCTAAATCACTTGAATTTGAACAAATTAAGGAGAAAAGTTGATGAATTGAAAATACTTTAATCTTAGATTAGCAAAACAAGATTGATTTTTAGTCTTGTGATACACTAGTGCCAACGTGCATATGCAAATTATATACCTACTAAGAAATAGTCTTGGCTTCATGTTGGCCATACACTAAACAAAAGTGACAACTAATGGCAATAGATTTTTATTAAATATTGTCATTAAAATATTTGATATTAATTGAGTTAATGTTATTATAAAAGTCGCTAAAATTTTCAATGATGTGTATAGATAGATTACTAAATAAAAATATTAATATTATATTATTACTGTTAAATACAATATAACATAATAATAATTGTATTTTTAGAGCTGGATAATTATCGCGAAATTCTTTATTTATCTTAATGACAATTTATTTTTTTTATTTTGATTTTTCATCTGGTGTCTAGTACCTACATTGACGTCTAGTTTAAATTATTTAAAATCAAAAATTTGACTAAGAGTGAAGAAGTATTTATAACTCTATCACAACCCTCTCAGGCGAAAAACAGATTAATGGTGGATGATTTGATGGGAATTGTCTTCACTTCCAAGACTAGAAAATAAAATGCCCCAAAAAGAACTTTAGGCATGTGAGTCAATGGTCCCTACAAATTACTATATTCCTAGTATGAAGTTGGACTAAACAAAGTGCTAATTAATTAAAGTTAAGAGAAGAAGAAAAATATACCCTATAGAAGAAATCACAAAAAGAGAAAAAGATAACATTTAATAATTTGATTTTAAATCAAATCTTTATCTTAACCCACAATATTATTCACTTTGTGGGTCAAAAGGAACTAATGTAATCATAAAAATCTATGTGACCTAATGACCTACAAACTAAGTATAAAATATTCTATTTCACAAGAATTTGGTACTTCAAAAAAAAGAAAGCCCTTCGAATAAATATTTTTATGAAAATGACTTTATTCTTTTAAAAATATAAAAATTATATATTTTTAGAAATGTCGGCAATTTGAAGGAAAAAGAAGCTCTCTTTAGTTTTTAATGCATTAAATCATTCAATCATGATAAATTATATAATTTAGCGTAAATAACAAATACAAAAAATAAATTCTCTAAAATTAAAAATTAGCATATATACCTAAACAGTAAATTCATCCCTACTAATTAAGAGTAAATTTTATTTACTAATCACTTAATTTTGTTAATTTATTTATCAGAAAAGGAAAAAAGTATCTTTATGTTGGGACCAAAGGAAGAAGGAAGCTTTAGATCTGACTCAAAAGCACCCACAAATAAAAAGTATTACATGTTTGAAGTAATTTACAAGGGATATTAGTAAAATAACTTTTTCAAATGATATCGAATTTATAATTTAGAGTGTTAAAAAAAATAACTATCATTAGAAAAGAACTAATTTCTCATATTTGATGGAAAACATTTTTGTACCAAACACAAAGTGCAGCTTGGTCATGGAAAAAATTGTTTGGACATAAAATTATTTCAATTTTATGGAATTCAATTTAGGAATTTAAAAAACTCCAATAAATTATTTTCATAATTTATACTTCAAATCACTCTAAAAAAATTCAAAAAACAATCATAGTTTACAGTCTATACCATTTTTAACTTGAAAACAAATCTCTTTTTAATTTTTTTAAATATAAATTTCACAATTTTTATTTTCATTTCGACATCGCTTGCTTTAGTATATTTTTAAACAATTCTCCTGTATTTTTCAAGAATATCAACTTAGGAGTACTCGAAAAGTAAAAGAATCTTAAATGTATTAAATGGTCCTATTGCTTAACAATAACTAAAAATAACCAAACAAGAGTACTACTTCTGAATTCTTAAATATGTGAATGTTGACCTACTTTTTTGTTTCATCAACAAATCAAGAACAAAAAGGTAAAAAAAGAAAAATTATAAACTAAAAAAAAACATATAAAAAAGGAAAATTGTAGTGAAGCATGATGCAAAACTTATAGAACACTCAAAAAAATCTCCTACATTATTAGGGTTCACATTCTCAACTACACAATAAAGAAAATTAAATTTGTTAATCAACACTCCCTTAAAAAAAAAATTCTCTACTTTTACTCAAAGATTTCGACTTCAGACATCTGAATTCAAATACTCCCTCCGTTACAAAAAGAATGATCTATTTACTTTTTAGTCTGTTTCAAAAAGAATGACCCCTTTAAGATCACAAGATCAAAGGTATTGTGGTACAGTTGACACAATTTTAATTTAGAACCACAAGATTGAAAAGTCTTTTTTTTAAACTTCGTTTCAAATCAAATTAGTACATCCTTTTTTGAAACGAAGGAAGTAAGTTGTAGTTAGAAGAAAATTTGGATTAGTTGATCTTTTATACGAGTACGATGACAAAAAAGGATTTAAAAGAAAAAGTCACACTCACTTATCCCCACCACTCACGGCATGGATCATAAAAACCCTAAATTAACATGCTTTTGTCAATTATTACCTAAATAACTTTAGATTATTTGCTTTTCCCTTCTAATCTTTTCCACCAAACGCCTACATAATCATTAATTAACGTGAATGTCTTTATCAAACACTCTAATTCTTGTGATTAATTTGTCATGCTGTTGACTAGGGTCCTCACTTAAATCACTGCCCACCACCACAAGTTCACTTAATTAAGATTGTATTAATATTTTCTCATAAAAATCTCACCTAGCTTTAACTTTAAGCCAAATTTAGTGAGGCAAAGTTATATTATTGGTTACTAGTTGATTGCTAGTATATCTTGTCCACAAGCAGTAAAAGAATGTGTTCAATATGAACAGAAATACAATTTCTTTAAAGCACACTAGATTTTTTAAAGAACACGAAATCGAATCACACTATATAGCTAGAATCAGAATTTAAAGTTGATAAATTTCAAAATTGACTAAAAACTAGCTTTGGGGTAAAAATATAATGGTTGATTTCGTTTGTAATTTTAAAATTTGCTCAATTTTAATATTTTATATACAAAATCAAAAAAATCCAAAAATAGTTATATATACATCTATGGAAATAGATTACTTCATCTATTTCAATTTATCCGAATAGTTTTGAATAAACATGAAATTTAAAAATTCCTTTTTTTTTATTTGTGGTCATTAACATCTGCGGAAGTAAGAAAAAAGTATAAACCAAAATGTGCATTAATATCTGAAGTAGAAAAAAAATATGGCTAGTTATGTTCGACACGTGTCATCAAAATAAGGCCTCAAATACAAGATTTTCATCAATCCATGTACTTTTAAGGAACATTTTGGTTCGAAAAATACTTTTAGCCAGAAAAAATTGATTGGAATTCAGTTAGAATGAAATTAATAATATTATTTTGTTTTTTGAACATTTTTATTTATTTTACTTTAATATTTTTTAATTAAAAATAAAAAAATATTTATTTATAAATCAATAAAAAGAATATTATAAAATTTTAAATTTTTTTTTATCAAATTCTAGTCATTTTTTTTGTTTATTTAGCATTACCCTATAATTGTTTCTATTGGCTAGGGTTTTAGAGTGTGAATTGGTTGGTTTTACACCCAAAAATGAATGTGGAAGCATATATGCCTAAAAATGGGCAATGAGACAAATTAAACAAATTAAAGTGTGCAAAAATATTTCCACAAAGGAGTTTGCATGCGTTCTACGACTTTATGCACAACATTTCCACAATTGCCTTGTTCACACACTATTTTAATTTATAAGTTGGCACTACTATTAGCACCGTGTTAATTATTAGTGTTAATTAATTAACGTTAATAATTTAATTGTCTTTTAGTGGTGTTTAATATATTTTGTAAATGTCTCTAAAATTTATAGCGATACCAAATTCAATGTCAATTAGCTAATGTCAGTTAATATTCTATCACTCTTTGTTAATATATATATAAAATTTATTATTGCTAGAATTTACTTTTATTATAGTGTTTTTAATTGATGTATGTTTTGAACATGTTTTAGATAGTTGTTATATACTTAAAACACTTCAATTTTCTTTATTTTCAATCGATCATACTACATAGACCATAGTAGTAGTTGAAAATTGAAAAGTGTGTGAAATAATATTTAAAGCTTATGGTGTGAATATTAAATAATGGATGATAGAATCTATCCACTTAGGTAGAGAATTGAGTAGACATAAAGGCCATAAAAGAAACATAAAGTGGGACATGGATGTATATAGGAAAAATGGCGGGAAATATTATACTATGTATTTACGGTTGATCTCTGTTCTAATTTATGTGACACATTTCATTTTTTGAGGAATAACTTTTTATAATATATGAAAGTCATTTTCTGATATTATCTCAAAATGTTTCTAACTCATTATTTCCACTTGCACATAAAATTTATATAACTAGTAGACATGTATTAGTTAATCTGATATAAATATTGAATAAGATCGATTCATTTATTTATTCAAATAGCCGCAAAGAATATGTAATGATGATTGAATCGACAACATAACCAAATCCCAAATGCAAATTGCATAAAGAGATTTGTTTTTTGATAAGGTGATAGACATTAGTTAATTAATGTGTTCCTTTTATACTTGATAGGAAAATGACGTTTTGGGTTGCAATTAAGGGAGTCATTAGAGCACTCCTTAATAATCTCTTTCTTTCGGCGCCAATACTAGTTTCAATATTAGTATAACAATAATAACTATTAATTTAGTGTAATAATTATATAAATAGAGAATGATGAACGAAGAATATATGCATACTTTATTTATATTTTTGTGAAGAAGACGGACAATCTTTGATAGACGGTAAAATCATGAATGATCGAAGAAGTTCAGAGGTCAGAGAAATCATACTGTTAATATCTCGTTATTTTTTATGGATATAGAGTAGTTATTGGAGTCCCTAAGACCTAATTTAACATGGTATCATAGCAGGGTCCGACTCACCCGATGTTGAATCCCTCAAAATAATCAAAATTGTCCACGCACCAAATGCTAAGCACTGAGCGTGAGGTGGGGTGTTAAAGAATGACACATCGGTGGTTAATGAGATGAGTGAAGTCATAATAAGACTTGAGCAATCCTCTTTACCTTTGAGCTATCTTATGGGTGTGAGTTAGACCTAAAATCTAATTTAACAGATTCGACGTCTATTCTCTACTAATATTGTTGGGTGGAAATGATTATTTTTTATATATATATATAAAAAAAATAGTGATAATAAAGTAATGTTTGATGCTTTAGACTACTAACAAATTAAAGGCAACATGGAAAGTCATTTTCCCACTCTCTTTCACTTTAATTTAGATTAGAATTGAGGGAAATTTTATAAAGCTCTTGCCCGGCATGCCGACCCACTTTGTTTCTACTATAAGGTAATGTACTAATAATAGTCTTTGAATTAAATAACTAGTTATGGTTCTGAGCGAGTTAAGTGGGATTAAGGGGTTTATTTGACAGAAAATTATATTATATATTTTAAATTAAAATATATGTGTCTATATATTTGATATATATTAAATATTTTTGACTTTTATCTCTCTCTCTATATATATTTATTTATTTCTTTATATTTAAACATCGTAATTGTAATTTTAATTCAAAGAATTTTTACAACCCTCCAAAATAACTATCAAAGAGGAATAGATTTTGAAATTTGGCATTAGAATGTGTTAAAATTAGAGCTAAGCCAAATGTTACACATGCAATTCACAATTTCGTTGTGATTGTCCAATTGATACCCGTATCAAATTGACTAGGTTTATATATGATTGTGATAGGTTGATAATCAGTGTAGAATTAATTAATTAATGATGGGTTTCAATAATATTGTTTATCAAAAAAAGAAAATACAGTTAAATTTGTTGTGAGATTTTGGGACATTTAAATATGAAAAATACTTGGGAGCTAATACATACTATATAAAATATAGAAAGATTAAAGTACAAGAATATTAATATAGTATTTTTATGTGTTGTTGTTCAGAATCCAATTTAATTTGTTGCAAGTATGTCAAGATACTAATTATAGGAATTAATAAAGGAAATACATTAAACAATAAGAAAGTTTTACTCTACGTAGAATCCCATTTTTATCTCGTAAAATATTAATTCAAAGTTTTAAACAAATATGAAGAAATTAAATTCTTTAAGAGAACACAATTTTCTACGGATTTAGAATGATAATATTTTCTTTCAATATTTTTTTGTGGGCTTAGAACTATAATATAAGTTATAAGTACAATATATTAATGTTGTTTGACTCCTATTTTTGTGTTTTCAGTACCAAAAAATTACATGATCAAAATCGGCAGAAAAATCAATTAACAAATTATTTTTAAATTTGAAAAAAATGAATTCTCAATTATTTTGAGTAGTACTATATTTATTTATTAAAAGAAAAGAAAGAAGGAAGGCGGGAAATAAGGAGCCGGCTGTGACAGAGATATGACAGTGACGGGGCCGTGACTGTAGCATGGGACACGGACGGCCGTCAATTCAAACGGCAAACTGATTTATTTACCCGCAAAAATAGATGGAAAACTACAAAATTGACCATAAAATTTAAAAAAATTACGTGTTTGTATCTCAATCTAAAGTAATTTAAGATATTAAATTAGTATCCTATATTTTATTGATATCTTTAAAATGCTGATAATTTCGCTTAACTGATATTAAATTAGTAATCATAACAAAAATAATTTTTAGCTTTAATTAATATGCATATTACTAGAAAATATTAAAGTATTTACTGACATTTGTTAATTGTTGTTGAATCCAATGTAGCTAAAGACTTTAAAGACATATACAAAGAGCAACAATTACTTTTACAAATATATATTCAGTAGCAATTAAACTATTATCATTAATTAATTGCTGCTACAAATCATTTTTGATGTAATGAATCAGAACGTATATAATGTATTGATATAATTAATGTTTATTGTTCGTAAATTATTCATTAGTCAATAATACTATAAGATTATACATTTTGAAAATTCTGATCTTTTTAACTTATTATCTCTTATAAGTCAATAATATATACACAATCAACAACTTCTGAAATTATATTCAAATTCTAAATCAAAATTATAAAGTTTGACCAAATTCATAATCGATACTCTCCCTCCACCGTTGTCCGTCCTGTTCAACTAGGGAGTAAGTTGTACACACCTAATAATACAATAAATATGTTGTACTTAAATATTTAAATTTTGAAATTTGTTTGATGAACATCATGTGAGAATGGATGTGAACAAAATAGAGAAATTCCAATTGTATGATTGTAGAAAATGACATTTTATAGTTTGTTCACTCCTTTTAGTGCAAGTTGACTAGTTGCCACTTGAGATTTACTACAATGGGAAACAACAAAAATCAGCAGTGATTGTTGGTGCATTCTTAACTAATTAAGACAAAAATTGACAGCCAACTTGATGGATGGTCTACATAACCTTATTCATTTGGATGTTTTCATAGGTAAACTATGGTATAATTTTTTTATTAAAATCTTGTTTCTTGTGTTTGAAGTTGTTTTGACTTAGAAAGCAAGTGAAGTCATAGACAAACACTTACACACCACATGCTTTTGGTCCATTTAACAAAAAGTTATTACTAGCTAGTATGTAGGAGATTTAATATTCTACAAAAAGAACTCTTAAATTGTTGTTTACCGATTAAAAATGATTTTAAAATGTCTTTCTTTTTTGTTAAAGGTGGAAGAAGGACATTTTTAAATCATATCTAATAGGTTAAGGGCATTTTTGAGTTTATATCTATATGACTATATATCATTTCTTTATATTACTACTTTAATTTGTTTGCGTATAGAAATTTTTGATATTTTTGCCGTTCTAAGTTTTTACTATCTATAGAGTTTAAAATTTTCATTTCATACTTCTATAGAAAGTGATAACTCGGGATTTTGTTGAGGATCCTTTTCGGAAAGTGACATGGTGTATGCGCGCGCACGTGCGTGCCTGCGTATGTACGCGTGCGTGGTGTGTGTGAATAGCCACACACATATGTGCGCGAAGTAGGATATGGTGTCTACTTGTTCGATTTTATATAAGTTTAAATATCTATTTTGCACATACCTAAGGGCTAAGGTTTGAGGGCATAAATGACTGATGAAACCAAACCAAGGATGTATTTATATATTATACTTAAAAATATATGTTACTTAAGACATGTTTGGCCATGCGATATGGAATCATAATATGATATTGAGTAGATATAAATATGTTATTCACTGCGTAATATATTGATAATTGACGATAGAATCAATGTGTAGTTTTTTGTACACCATAAAGAGATAATTGTACATGTATCTTAGGTGTTAAATTATATGCATATCGTATGGGAAAACCCTATACCGTGAACTAGGGTTAGGAATGGTTTGATTTTCTAATTATGTGATGTATGTCGATTGATTTTTATATGGTATGCATGTGTGTACGTGAAGCATAAAAACTAGAGACAACCTAATTAATCGATATGTATAATTTAATGCCTTAAACCGAATACTTGATCGTATGATTATAAGTATGTTCATTATGGATGGGAGTGTGATTGTGATAGTGCTGATGGGGTCGGTTGTGTCGTACCGAAACACTAACACAGATTGGATCGGATGTCACGTACCAACACACTAATATGGATTGGATCGGATGTCACGTATCGATGCACCAACATGCATTGAATTGAGTGTCACGTACCGGCACACTAACCTACATTGGATTGAGTGTCACATATCAACACGTATAAATGCATTGGATCGAAATTCATGTACCGACACATATACATTCATTAGATCAGATGTCACATTCTGATACACTAAAAGTTTATGTGTGGGTTCCATGAGAGAACTATGTGTGTTTAATACACTCATATCTACTTGTTATTGATAATGTGAAAATGTGAGTTGCTCCTGAAATGAGAAATGAGTTGGATATACCTTATGTATCTATATACGTGGGGTTACTGTGTAGTAATGTAATTGGATATATATGATGAGATAAGTGGAGACCAATGATTTCGGGGTTAGTATGTGTTGCCTTAGAAAGGTGATACATAGTATCATCGTTAAAAATTGGGGTGGTAGTATGTCGTTAATGTTAATAGTTGGGTATTGCCTTGGAAGGGGATTTGTACCGGAGAGGTTAACAAGACTTAATAGAAGGACTATGTGGTCAAGAGTTGAGTGGTGATGTGAATGAATTAAGGGCATGTCATGAGTGGTTGAACGGGTTAATAGTAGTTATATTCAAGACCTTCTTCGAGAGACAGAATGGTTAAGTCATGATCAAGAACAGAGTGTTGTACTAATATAATGAAAGGGCCCGGGAATGATAAGGGCAGGGAAATATAAAGGTGGAGGAAGGAGTAGTCTTATTGCATGTTTTTGCTGATTGTTTTTTTTATAATATAAGATGGGTATTGGGTTGACCGATTATGCTTACCAGTACATATAATTTTGTAATGATACTATTTTTGTTGTGTCTTTTTGGCAAAGTCTGAATATAGAGTCGGTGATGTTTTATAGGTGAAGACGTCGATAATCATCTCCAATAGCTTCAGTGTTTCCTTCCATGCGATGGAAGTTGTCTCTAATGTTAATTATGTTTACATTCTAATATTAGTAGCTCTTGTATATGTTTAGCGCATGTTTTTAACTGTTTGGAAAATTGAGGGTTCTCCTACTTAGGTGTTAGAGTGGAGTCCGCACGGCCCAGTGGGTTGGATCGTGACACTGATTGAGAAGACGAACCAACATTGTTACATTGAGTCATCTGTTGGTCAATATCACACAACTATTTTTTATGCTCATCAGACCTTTGG
Organism: Solanum peruvianum; assembly: GCA_027705065.1. Classification (NCBI taxonomy): domain Eukaryota; kingdom Viridiplantae; phylum Streptophyta; class Magnoliopsida; order Solanales; family Solanaceae; genus Solanum; species Solanum peruvianum. Next base: position 5,094,912 of record JAKWJD010001763.1, read on the forward strand.
TATTCTCGCAAATAATTATGTAACACTGCACAAGGTATGCCAATTTTCACTTGTGTGCCAATATCATAATGGTTCATGCCTTGTTTCAATATTACGAATCTATTTTTTCAAGCCCAAAAAATCTCTGGGGTTAGTTTTAACAAAATATAAACTTGTGGATCAATTTTGTACTTTAAAAAAGTCTCAAATCATGATATGGAATTTAATATCATGATTTTTGAATAATATGAAATTCCATCTCATGATATATAATCATGAGATGGAATCAACGGAAAATCACATGTCCGAATGGTGAATCCATCTCACGATTTCGTATCATATGATATTGCACGACAAGCGCCTATTTATGACCGATACGCGTCAACCATTAAATCAATTTTTATCATTAAATAAGTAACAAAGTAATCTCAAACGGGAATTTACAATATAACCAAACACAATGGGGTTACTAAACCCAAAACTGATACAATTTGATTATATATAAATTAGGTTGATAATGTAAAGTGTAATGTATGTATTTGGTCAGTTGAGTGTCCTTAATAGAATTTTCTACAATCATACTTTTTATATATAATCAACTAATGACTTATCTAGTTACATATAATTTGCTTTAAAAATTTCCTAATTGAGTAAGCAGGTAGTAGTAATAAATAATTGTATTTGCTACTGAGAATTATGTATTTTTGTTTTCCTTTGAATTGTTTCCTAATGAGTCATAACCTGCTACACTATTTTAAATTTTAAAATTTAAATTTTGAAAGTGTGAAACTTAACTTACGTAAAAAGTCTATTTGTTTGATGAGTTTTGGTCAACTAATAATTATTGCCTCTTTCTTAACTTTTGTGATGTATATAACTGCCCCATAGAGTTTTAAAGGATTGGAGATTTCAAAAATAAAATTATAAATATTTGTGTAGTGATAAATGAATTGGTTAAGAAAATAAAATAAATCAAAATTAATTTAATTATTAAATAATAATATCCTCATTTTGGATTGACTCAAAATTAAAAAATATCATATGAATTGAAAAGTATAATTACTACTCTATCAGTTATAATTTATGATTTTCTTTTAAGGTTTATGTTAAATATTCACATTGGATTTGATTACTCTCAAATCACGCTAAAAAGCCCACTTGAAAAGAGTAGGGTAAAATATTTAACGTTAAAAGTGACTCTGTCATGAGGTTTTGAATTGATCCAAAATCTTTAATAAATGATGAAAACATATTTATTACTTTATCACAATTTTGCTCAATTAATCTCAAATCGCGCTAAAAGGCCCACTTGGAAGAGCCGGGGTAAAATACTCCACGTTAAATGTGACTCTACTATGAGACTTGAATTGATCGAAAATCTTTAATTAATGATGAAAACGTATCATTTTAAACTTTCAAATACATAGTTTACAAAGATTTATAAATTTAATAAATCACAATAATAATTAGCTAATCTTTGATGTAATGCACACACGTGGCACGAATAATTTTTTCACGTTACACACGAATCTTTTTTTATATTTTGAAAATTATAGTTCTTTTATAGTATATAACTTAGGGATTAAGTTTTATATATTTTTAAAAATTGTAATTACAATATGAATTTCAAAACTAACTCCTCTTTTATATTAAAAGAATAACATTTGAATGATCATGATATCAAAGTTGAAGTTGAATTTGGTGCAGATTTTAAATATAAACATACATTTGAAATTTAAATTTGAAATCAAACTCTCAAATATTATGTCTAAATGCCTACATAAGTTGAATTGAAAATTTTATAGCTAAATACTGCTTTTAAAGTAAAAAATTGTAACGACCTGTTTAGTCGTTTTGAGCAGTAGAGTTTATTTCTGGTAATAACTGTCTGGGTCGACAGATCCCACGACGGATCGTCATGGGCACGACGGACCATCGAGGGGGTCTCGTTCCAAAACACTTAGATTCTGAAATTTGGGTACTGAGATCGACTCTCTGAACTTCGTGACGGAACTGCAGGACGGACCGTCGTAGGCACGACGGACCGTCACAAATCTTTCCACAGAATTAACTCTCTGAACTTTGTGACGGACCTGCAGGACGGACCGTCACATTCATGACGGACCGTCACAGGCTCCGTAAGTCCACTCGGGTCGGAATTCTGCTAAAGTTTTTAAAGGGGTGTTTTGGACTATTCATGATTATAATTATAAAATTAGTGGGTTAATGCTAATAAATTATTTATTGGGGTTAAAGGAGACAACTTAAACCTGAATAATGGGCTACTTTCATCATAATGAGTTATATGATAATTAGGGTAAAAAAGAAAGAATTTGGAGAGGAAAAATAAAAAGAACAGAGGGACGAACGAGCGAGAGCAAGAGAGAACGCAGAGGAAAGCAAAAGTTTTGGGGGATAGCTTGCTTGATCACGATTCTTCGGTGGAGGTAGGTTATGGTTTATGCTACTTCATAGTAAACTCTTAATAGCGAATGATATGTATTGGGTAGTATTGTAAAGTCTTCTATATGCTTAATTGTGTGTTTGCATGATGTGAATTATGTAATTATAATGGATTGGAAAGATGAGGCTGTGAATCTTAAACCTTAAATCCACTCTGTTAATGATGATGCCTTGGTATAAAAGAAGACTTGATGAACTAAAAGAATGAGGTTAATGGATCGGGTGTCACGAACCGACACGTAGAATTAGGGGATCGGGTGTCACGAACCGACACGTAGAATTAGGGGATCGGAGTGTCACGTACCGACACCAGGAATTAGGGGATCGGGTGTCACGAACCGACACGTAGAATTAGGGAATCGGAGTGTCACGTACCGACACCAGGAATTAGGGGATCGGGTGTCACGAACCGACACGTAGTAGTAGGGGATCGGAGTGTCACGTACCGACACCAGGAGAATAAAGAGAATGAATCTTGAATTATGTTAATATACTCAATTTAAAGAAACCTATTTCCCAAATGAGTATGGTGTGGAGGCTTGAGTCCTCATAGATGTGCTTGGGTTGTGGTCAATGGTTATGGTACTTGTTATTGTCACCTGTTGAGTATAGTAGTCGATTTATGTTATTATCTGATATATATTGCTTTCTATTTTGAGTTGGCCGATGATACCTACTCAGTACTTGTGCCTTGTACTGACCCCTACTTGTAAATTGTTTCTTTGTTATGGTGGAGTGCAGCAAACGTGCCATCGACTTCGACTCGTCCGCAACTCTAGCCAGTCTTCATCACACCAGATTTCAGGGTGAGCTATTGCTTCTAGCTTGGACCGGATCTTCTTCTTCACGTCTTGATGCCTTGAAGTTCAGGCATGGACTAGCTGTTTATTTATTTTAGCTCCTTAGATACTCTTAGATTTAGTAATTTGAGGATAGATGTTCTTGTGGTGATGACTTCCAGTTTCTGGGAATAGTACGATTGAATTTTAGAATTTGTTATATTAATGAATTTTAAGTCTTCCGCATTATATTTGTTTCGATATGGTTGAAATATTGGTAAACGTTGGGATTTAGATTTGTTGGTTCGCTCACATAGGAGGATAAGTGTGGGTGCCACTCGCGGCTCGTTTGGGTCGTGACAAAAATTATCGTAGTCAAACAACTCAAGTAGCACTACTACTTTATTGATGAATTATTATACAAGTAACAATTGAAAATTTAAAGAAAAACAACAATTAAAACGACGATTTTGAAGGTACTAAGATATAACAATAGAGTGTAAACTTTATTTGTTAGGAAATGAATTTGAAATCTTAAATACTTTTAGTCTTTTAATATTTATTCATTTCAAAATATAATAAAAATGTCATGTATAAAAATTGGACGTATTTGTTCTTCCTGCTTTAAAACCTGTAATTTTTCTCGATAGCACTTGACATTCTTGTGATCAACTTTTTCACAAACAAAATAAGAATTCTGAAATTTATGAATTTGGTTCTCCGGCTTGGTGAATTGTTTTTTGTTCTTCATAAGTTCTTTTTCGAGACTTTCTTATGTTTGCCTTTGAACCTGTCTTTCACAACAGTACCAAAAGATTCAACAAGATTAGCTTTATAAGAATTAAAAGAAAGAAATTCTATCTTATCTTTAGGTTTGCCTCTTCAGTCCTCATGTGACTAATTAGTTCTTGGAGTGTTAAATTTTTTTCTTATGTTTTAATTGATTTCTATAATCACTCATGATGGTGTGAATTTTTCAAGCAGAACATTAGCCTGAAATATATCACACATCTTCATGTTCTCGTTGAGAACATCAGCAATCACGTTCTCATATTTATGAACTTGTTCCATTATTAACTTATTATAATCATTCGAATCCATTGATTTACAACATATTTTTCCTTTCCTGCATCATCAGCGCCATATTTCTTTTCCAAAATATCCCATACTTTTTTGACGGATTTATAGGTTAAAAATTTATCAAATAAAGGATTAGTCATATGATTTTGCAAACGTCCTCTAACAATTTTGTTATCTTTTTCAAACTTCTTTTAAAAACAACATCAACAGTTATAACATTGCTAGAATTAGAGCCTGTTTGGCTCAGCTTAAAAGCTGGTCAAACTGACTTAAAAGCTGATTTTTGACTTATTTGATTGTTTGGCAATACTCAAAACAACTTATTTTAAGTTAAAAAAAACTTATTTTAAGCCAAAAGTTAAAAGCTGGGGTAGGGGTGCTTTTTTTTTTTTAGCTTATAAGCTGTTTTAAGTTGACCACATTTTTATGTTTTTCCCTTAATATTTTTATACAATCTCCAAATTATCCATATAACCCTAACATCTCTTTCTTCTATTTTTCCCTTTTCACGTTTGGCATAACAACTTCAGCACTTTTATCCAAACGCATAACTGCTTATTTTAAAAATAAGTTTCAACACTTTCAAAAGTACTTTTTTAAAGCTGCTTTTATTAAGCCCATCCAAACGGGCCCTTAGTTGTAGTGTTAGAACCTTTCATAGAAGGTTCCTTAAATAAACCACTGTCAACTTCTAATTATTCAAAGAAAATTAAATTTATTTGTAACCATCGTTTAAAATTATTTCAATCCAAAGGCTCAAGTTTAATCATTAAAAGTTTTGTTCAAAGAAATAATCATTTATCAATATTATATGTCAAGAAATCGCTTTCAAATTATTGGGAAAAATACTATAATATTGATATTAAATTGGAATTATAAAGTAATAAATGACTTATCACAAAAATTATGTTGTGGCAAGCCACTGCCTTGAAAGCGATTTCGGCCCGATTCAGGTGCAAATCGTAGTAGCCGGTCGCTCCCCAAGGTTCCACAGTTACTGTCAAACACGTGCACTAGTGGCTGAGAGTTTGAAGGTTCCTCAAAACCAATTGAAAAAATATTCTAAGGATAAGAAGAGAGGAGGAAATGTTCTTTTTTTCCTTTTGTTGGGTGTCTGATAATGTTCGCAAAAATCATGCTTATATATGATTTGCCAAAGAGGAATTTCAAAGTTAAGAATTAATTTGTATAACTCATTTTGAATGTTAATGGCAGTAAAAATCATTACATCACATTCTACAGAAACTCTTCGTATGTTTTGAAACGGAAAAATTAATCTCTATATAACGTAATAAACTTTATATTCTTTACATTACAGAAAAAATGAATAAATTTAGAATTAATATCACACTAATTTGGTAATCTATATTTTACAACCTAGTAACATCAAAAGAACATCGAAATGTCAACCCCTAAATCCATGAACAATTAATACCTTTGGAAAGTAAATTGTTCCCCACCCCATAAATCGAAATTATCAATTTTACACGGCATTGCAAATTTAATAGAGCAAGGGTTTAGATTTAATGACAATTTATACATAGCAAAATCAAAATTGGCTCGATAATATAAATTTATCAGTATCAAGCTAAAATATTTATTTTAAGTTTCACAACCCATTATCATCAAAACACTAATAACTAAAAAGTAAATTTATGACAAAATATTACCAATTAAGGTTCATTTGACTCATATTTGAAAAACTCATAAGAAAAGAAGGTGTTTAAATGTAACGACCTGTTTAGTCGTTTTGAGCAGTAGAGTTTATTTCTGGTGATCACTGTCTGGGTCGACGGATCCCACGACGGACCGTCATGGGCACGACGGACCGTCGAGGGGGTCTCGTTCCAAAACACTTAGATTCTGAAAATTTGGGTACTGAGATCGACTCTCTGAACTTCGTGACGGAATGGCAGGACGGACCGTCGTTGGCACGACGGACCGTCACACATCTTTCCACAGAAATTAACTCTCTGAACCTTGTGACGGACCTGCAGGACGGACCCTCACAGTCATGACGGACCGTCACAGGCTGCGTAACCCTGACTGGATCGGATTTCTGTTAAATGATTTTAAGGGGCGTTTTGGACTATTCATGCTTATAATTATAAAGTTAGTGGATTAATGTTAATAATTCAATTACTTGGGGGTTAAAAGAGATAACCTTGAAATAAGAAGTGGGTTATTTTTATCATCTTTTATACTTAATTGTATGCTAATTAGGGTAAAAGAAGAGGAGTTTGAATAAGGAAAATAGAAAGAACAAGAGAAAAATAGAGAAACGATCGAGAGGAAGAGAAGAACGCAAGGAAAGCAAAGGTTTTGGGAAGATAGCTTGTTTGATCGCGATTCTTCGGTGGAGGTAGGTTATGGTTTATGCTACTTCATAGTAAACTCTTAATAGCGAATGATATGTATTGGGTAATATTGTAAAGTCTTCTATATGCTTAATTGTGTGCTTGCATGATGTGATTATGTAATTGTAATGGGTTGGGAAGATGAGGTTGTGAATCTTAAATCTTAAATTCACATTGTTAATGATGATGCCTTGGTATAAGAGAAAGCTTGATGAACTAAAGTAATGAGATTAGAGGATCGGGTGTCACGTTCCGACACCAGGATAATATTAGAGGATCGGGTGTCACGTTCCGACACCAGGATAGTATTAGAGGATCGGGTGTCACGTTGCGACACTAGGATAGTATTAGAGGATCGGGTGTCACGTTCCGACACCAGGATAGTATTAGAGGATCGGGTGTCACATTCCGACACCAGGATAGTAGGGGATCGGAGTGTCACGTTCCGACACCAGGATAGTAGTAGTGGAGCGGAGTGTCACGTACCGACACAAAAGGAATAAAGAGAATGAATCTTGAATTATGTTAATATACTCAATTTAAAGAACTAATTCCCAAATGAGTATGATGGGGAGGCTTGAGTCCTCATAGATGTGCTGGGTGTTGTGGCCAATGGTTATGGTATTTGTTGTTATCACCTGTTGAGTAGGTAGTTGATTTTATATTATTATTTGATATATACTGTTTTCTATTTTGAGTTGGCCGATGATACCTACTCAGTACTTGTGCCTTGTACTGACCCCTACTTGTATTTGTTTTTCTTTGATTATTTCTGGAGTGCAGCAAACGTACCACCGTCTTCAAGTCGTCCTCAACTCTAGCCAGTCTTCATCACGCCAGATTTCAGGGTGAGCTATTGCTTCTAGCTTGGACTGGATTCTCCTCTTCATGTCTTGATGCCTTGAAATTCCGGCATGGACTAGCTGTTTATTTATTTTAGCTTCTTAGACATTCTTAGATTTAGTAATTTGAGGATAGATGTTCTTGTGGTGATGACTTCCAGATTTTGGGAATAATAAGTATTGAGTTTTTAGAAGTTATTTAATTGATTTTCATTAATGAGTTTTAAGTCTTCCGCATTATATTTTGATCATTATAATTGAAATATTGGTAAACGTTGAAGATTAGATTGGTTGGTTCGCTCACATAGAAGGATAAGTGTGGGTGCCACTCGCGGCTCGTTTTGGGTCGTGACATTAAATATGGCTAAGAAGGTAAAAGATAAGTTATGAGTTTAAAGTTCATGTCAATGATGATGATAAGTGGAATGAAATCGTATTGAACAATAACTTTGATTTAATTTGATATTGGGTGAGGAAGAAGAGAAAAAAATGGTGTCATTCAAGTGAGGGAGAAAGAGAGAAGGGAGAAGATAGAGTTAAAAATGGTCGTGAAAAAAGTGAAAAAGATAGATACAAAATTGGTTAGGAAACTAAGTGAAAAATTAAAAAAATGACACGTGTATGCTCGCATAGTTTTGGCAGACGCGTGCGCACAACGTTTGTATGTGTGACTGGTTTTGTACATTAGGAGGTGGTATTAATTACACTTGTAACAAGAACAAGTGTTTAGTAGATTATCATGACAATTTAAGTGTGTAACTGACATTTCGAGATAAATTCAATGGTGAATTTATGCTTTTTTCAAAATTAAATTATAAGTATTTACATAGCGATAAATGAACAGAATAAGAAGAAAATAAAATTAATTATTAAATAAAATAATATCCTTATTTTGGATTGACACAAAAATAAACAATATCACATGTATTGGAACATAGAAGTACTACTCTATTAGTTCCAATTTATGATTCTTTTTTAACGTTTATGTTAAATATTCGTATGGGATCTAATTACTCTCAACTCACGCCAAAAAGCCCACTTGAGAAGGGCAGGGTAAAATACTTCACGTTAAAAGTGGTTCTGATCGAAAATCTTTAATTAATTAATGATGAATACGTACCTCAAATCACGCCAAAAGGCCAACTTGGAAGAGCGGGGTAAAATACTCTATGTTAAAAGTGACTCTGCTATGAGACTTTGAATTGATCGAAAATCTTTAATTAATCATGAAACGTGTTATTTTAAACATTCAATACATAATTTGCAAAGATTTACAAATTTAATAAATCACAATAATAATTAGCTAATCTTTGATACAATGCTCACACGTGGCACGGATAATTTCTTCATACTATACACGAGTCTTTTTCTATATCTGAAAGTTATAATTCTTTTGTAGAATATAATTTATGGATCAAGTTTTATATATTTTTAAAAAATTGTAATTACAATATGAATTTCAAATCCTACTCTTTTTTTTTTATATTACAAAAAAATTGAATATGAATGATCATGATATCAAAGTTGAAGTTGAAATTCGGTGTAGATTTTAAAAATAAACATACATTTGAAATTAAAACTTGGAAGTCAAACTCCCAAATATTATGTCTAAATGCCTACTTAAGTTTAAATTGAAAATTTTATAGCTAAATACTTTTTTTAAGCTGAAAAAAATAAAAAAATTCTCATAGTCAAACAACTCAAGTAGCAGTACTACTTGATTGATGAATTATTATACAAATAATAATTGAATTTTTTTTTTATAAAAAAAAGACAATTAAAAGGATGATTTTGAGGTACTAAGATATACTCAACAAAGTGTAAACTTTATTTGCTAGGAAATGAATTTGAAATCTTAAATACTTTCAGTCTTTCAATATTAATAATATAATAATTATTACAAATGCAATATTATTGCTAAGGTACGGCTACTAATGAGGTATAGCCTAAATAATTGTATGATTATATAATTTATAATAAAAGAACATAGCAATATAATGTCATACTCTCTGCACATGCTTATTTAAAAGGTAAAATAAAAGGATTTGATATTTTATTTTTCATTTAATTCTTTGAAACCCAAAACTTAGGGAACGAGAGGTGTGGTGTGTTGATTATCTAAAATTAATTTAAATTCATATTAGCATAATCGATTATGTAAGTTATTTATTTAGTGTTGAGATTGGTGAAATGTGATAAGTCACTCGATCCTGAACGGTCAGTCTCCTGTCATTGTTATCTCGTGTACTAAGAGTTGCTCATGCTTTCCAAACGTCACGAAGTTTTTAGGTCATTAGTCAATAACTTCAGAAAAAAAAAAACTTTATATATGATGTTTATTGACTTGTAGACAACACATGATAAACTCCTGATGTGATTCTATAAGTATTATTGGAAGCTAGAGACATTCATATGACTTATATTAAGATAATTGAGGATATATATAACGAAGTATTCAGGACCTAGCGTACTCATAACACTTTTCAATCGTGATAGATCGAGTTGCATCACTGATCAAATCTTACTTTTAGTTTGTCTTAAGTTGGTGGATCTAAGCAACATATCCAATGAGAATCAGGTATTTGCTATTTGCAGATAACATAGTATTTATTATTGAGAATTGCGAAAAATTAGCTAAAAGTTAGAGGTTTAAGGGCTGATAATAAATTTGGAGTATAAATTTAATGATGTAACTTAATAAAGAAAATATAAAAATCATCTCTTCAACAAAAAATTTCAAGTGCACGACTATATCAATTAACTTTTATTGCTTTATCGCATGCTTTGTTGATCACATGAATCTATATCACCTTTTGTTGAGTACAATAGGAGATTGTATAGGTTTCATTTATTATGTAATTGGTATTTAAAATATGTATTTGAGATTGATAAATTAAATCGATATATTGATCCAATGTATTTATATCATTAAACATTATTATGCTCAGTACTTATAATTAATTAATAATCATAATAAGAAAACAAAAACATGAAAAAAATGATCAAAAGAAAGAAACATAAACAAAGTTTTCTATGAATCTCCAAATCCATGGCACATTATCATAATATTCATTCCATTCACACAACAATTAACTTGCAAAATACGTGAGTATGTATATAATATAATGTAATATGTATAACATGTTGAATTACTATTGAGTAAGATACATTTGCCACTTTATTAAATACTTATTAGCCATTTAAATAAGGAGAATTTAGTCACAAAGATTGTGTATTCAATATTAAGTATAAAGAGAAAATATTTAATAAGTGAGAAAACCATTTATATGAAGAAAAAGAAAAAGAAAAGGGGAAAGGGAGACTCATTTAAACTAATTATTTACTAAAGAAGAGGAGGAAAAGGGGAAAAAATTAGTTGAAGTTACATTTTAATGTAAAATACTTTATAGCACATTATTTAATCATCCGATTAAGTTAATGGACTAATTTTCGTAGATTAATTACTTACGTTTGGCATTGATAATATATTTAACTAAAAAAATTGTGACTTTGAAGAGAGAAACTCTTTCCCTTCATCAAAGTAAGATGTATCCAATAACAATAATAAGAAAATGCGCGAGTATTCTGCTAGATTATGATCAAAATTTAAAACACATATTTTAATTATTCTATGGTGCTATTACCTTATGTATTTATTATTTTTTAAAATTTTTTATGCATCTTTTGGGATTACGTGATATTTAAACATCTCTCACGCTTCTCAATTACATGAACAGAATATGCGACGTAATACAAAATGTATATAAAATTACAAAAGATAATAATTTTAGAGGTCTAATAGGATCTTAGTTAAGATGTATCTGTGAGATTCTGATCATAGTATAAGAGATATTCGTACATTCTCCGTTCACAACTATAAATGATATAATAATCTCTATTAACAATGATAATATTTAATTTAAAATAAATTAGAATCCTCACAAATCATATCATACTATTCAAGCTCATTCATACATTTCTAAAAATTAAAATTGAAGAAACTCACCAAACACATTTCAAAATCAAACACAATCTTAATTGATTATATTAATTTTTTTTTTATTATTAAAATTTCAAAGAAAAAAATAATAATAATAAAAAAAAGCAAAGTAAATTGGACCCAATATGTATTAGTTGCTTACATGCAAAGCATGAAGTGCCACATGGGAGTGGATGAGAGACAATTGTCATCATCCACCACCCACATTAACCAATTACAAAAGGCGCCAACACGTTCTCATTACGGTTTTTCTCTACTAATCATAATTAATTAACTCTAATTCACTTTAATTCATAATAACTACTACTCATTCCGTTCATTTTTACATTTTCAATATATACACAATATAATTTTTTAAAGATAAATATTCGAATTATAAGTGGTAAGCCATTGGGTAATTGGTTTTGAATAAGTTTTATGTGTCTTGAACGAGTAAAAATGAACGAAGAAGAAACGTATTTTACGAGGTGGGGCCAGCACCGGCTCACATGCATGCCGTGCAACTACTGTCAGATATACGGACCCACTCCACTCGTCAATGGAGCCCACTTTTGGTCCACTCCTCTTACCTGGCTACAACTCTG